>VWZG01007990.1:129047-314656 GCA_013396735.1 Grallaria varia | reverse complement strand
TGGGCGCCCGGGGGTGGCGGTCCCGTCGGTGCGGCCGCGCCGGAGCCCGGCCCTCGGTGTTTTCAGGGTGAAAGACTCAAGTTTTGTGTACAGCTTATTTAATAGTTACGTTTGAATACACGTGTTCCCCTCCGTCCTCGGCCCCGCGCGGGGACCAGCATGAGATGTTTCTGTAAAGCGACCCGCGACCGCAGCGTGAAATAAACACGTTCACACCGGGGTCAGCAGGGACGGTCCCGCCGCGTCGATCTCCTTTGATCCCCCCGGACCCCCGCGGCCCTTCCCGCCATTCCCGCGGGGGCGGCGGCTCCGGCTCCGGTCCGGGTCCGGGTCCGGGTCCGGGTCCGGGTCCGGGTCCGGGTCCGGGTCCGGCTCCCCAGCGGCGGCCCAGCCGAGCCGAGCCCGGCGCACGATGACCTGAGAGCTGCTCCTTTAAACCCCCGCGGCTGCTTCGCCCTGGCGTGCCTGTTGGCTTTGGCTGGGGGTGGGGGGCTTAATTATTGTCATTATTTTATTTCCTACGCATAAAGCTAATAGAGAAAAGAGAAAGGCGTGGTGCCAATACCGGGAGTGAACACACAGGTCAGGTTCCACGGACTGGGATGTGTGTTTGAGCAGAGGTGGGCAGCAGGCAGTGTCAGGGGTGCCTCTTCTCGGAGAGGTCCAGGCCCCAGGACCAGCCACAAGCAGCCACTCCTGGCTGAAGTCGTCTGAGGCACAGCGGAGCCAAAAATGCTTCCCAGATGTTAACTTTCTGTAAAACTGCAGAATATAAGGGTGAGATACTTGTTCCCTGCCAGTAGGATGAAATGGCAATCACTGTCCTGCAGAGGGAAAGACACTTGGCTCAAAACTGTGTTCAAAAGTATCTGTTAGATGGTGACAGCATATAGGGTTCCTTATCTCTCACTGGGCATCACGTAAGTATAAGTTTAGGCATATTTCTTTTAAAATAATGTCTTTTATTACTGCAATGAGTTCCCTATTTATTTTTTAACTGAAATCTGGATAGCCAAACAGATGAGCAACCTGATCAGTGATTTGCTAAGTTTTGCATTTTAACGTAGAGAACATCTTATTTTCTCCTTATATTTTGAGTAAGTCAGCTTTATTTTCTGATTACCTAATGAGACAGTGAAATAAAAAGTGCCTTCAAAACTTTATCAGGACTAATCTGGAACCATTCAGCTTCAGGCGAGATCCTCTGGTGGCACAACCATATTGATAGAGGTACACTTTGCCATGGATTTCTGAATCAAGTAAAAACACAGCTTGATAAATGTTTGTAGTGACAGGATGTGTAAAACTGATGAGCTTGTACGTATGTCAAATACTGCCAAGAATCTATTCTCTCAGGGAATAATGAGATGAGACAATACCAAAAGAACCCTCATATCTGAAATAATGAGAAGTTAATGGGCAGTTACCATGGCACAGCTCCTTAACAATATTTTAATGTTTATGATTCTAAATTAATTTCCCACACCATATTTTTAGAGTGAACTTACTAAATTAATAACCAAGCAGTCATCTTCTTTACTACTGAAGAATCTTCTATAACGCATCCTTTATAGAAAACCTTGTGAGAAATATGTTTCGTTAGCATTCCCCTGCCAAAGATTTAGGCTCTAGAAGCATGTTGTTGAGGGATATTAAATAGAAGATCCCTTTAGCGTTCCAGACTGAGCAACAGCAAGGCAGGAAATAACTGATGGAACTGATCCAGAAGTCCTTAGTCAAAAAAGCCTTTGAGACAAAAGCACATCCTATATATGTAGGATTTAAATATTTCATTGGAAATAACAATGTTTCTGCTTTTAAAAATGTTTCATGGCATACACTGGCAACCTGCTTCCTTTCTTTGATATGAAGTTACATTAAGACTGTAGAATTAGAGAATTTAAGACTTCCTTAAAAGAGAGTTTGTTTCACCAACTAATCTTTCGGTTCTGTGTTTGGGTCAGAACTACTTAAAATGGACAGTAGTGGAAAGTGCCTTTGTTGATAGCAGTACAGGAGAAACAACAGTATTGCAGAGCATGAAAGATCTCTCCCAGGACAGAATAATTGCCACACGGTAATGGCCTTTCACTGCTAAGTAAGTGCCAAGATCAAGATGAAGTATTAGTGAGCTGAAGCAGCGTATTAGATGGTTTCTGCTGCACGTTCAGCCAAAGAACTAGAGAACCACTCCTCACAGAACAGATGTAACCGGGAGAAAATAGCCCAATGATCGTAGATGTGAGGATTGCTAAGCTGGAGCCTTATGGAAAGATTTTTCTACAGTTGGAAGACAGACTGATTTTGCCCAGCATCTGTGTTGCCTGGTCTAGCCAGACTATTTTATGTTCTTTTTCATTCTGCAAGACACAACTTGTACTAAAATATGGTGAATTTTAGCAGTCACTTAAGCGTGAGCCTGAATGTAATTCCTATTCTTAGCAAAAGACCATTACCCAGGCAGTGCCAGTACCATGTCCAGGAGGGGGGGGGCGGGTATCTGATTAAAAAAAAAAAAGCAGTGGCATGTTGTGGCCTATGCACCTTGTATACCCGTGTGATGGCTACGCTAAAGCACGAAAGTGCGCAGGCTACAAATACGTACAGTCAAAATTAGTTAAAAACCTGTCACAGGAGAGATGCATTTAAGTGAAAACGCTGTTATCAAATGCTAATGAACATCTTAAACTGTGAGAATAGCACACACACACACACAAAGGCAGAAAATTAGAGACTTAGGATACAAGGTAAGTAAGAGTTTAGAATTTAAAAAAATATTTCTCCATAAAGCTTTTATATAGTTCATTGGGAAATGAGGGTATATCCATAGCTGTTTCATATTCATCTGTAAATAGCTAAATCGTATGATAGCTTTTCAATTGAAATCATTAAATATTTTTAGTAGTATGGCATTTAAATATACATGTGACCTTTCTGATGTATGGATAGAGCATTACAAAAATATATTGCTTACATCTCAGGAATTTATTTCTAGTTGGCAAATTGCACTCTATAATAAAATTAACTTTTAATTTTGCATCCACAAAATAGATTTTATACTTTTAGCTGTTTCCAATCAACTAGAACAGCTGTTCATTTTATAAAATTAAATTATTAATATTTTCCTTAATTATAGATTTTGAGTACATATGCTGCTCAAGGTCAATTCATTTCCTAATTTTAAAACTCAAATGTCATTGGTATAATAGACATACCATATAAACTAATTCATCTTGCAGTTAATTCATATTAATTAATCTCAACCAAAAATTGGGATATGGTTAAAAAACTTAAGATTTTGTCTGTTTCTTGTGTTGAAAAGTGACTTTCACACTTGAACAAACTTTTAAGCAGAGAAAATTAAAAAAAAACACAAACAACCAGCATTATTCTCTAGATAGTTTTGGGTTTTTTAATGTGTTGTTAATCCAATTAATTTTAGTTAAGGGCCAAATAGAATAAAACTTTCACCTGAGACAAGGTTGCAGAATTCACCTTTTGGTCCTGATTCAGCAGATTTTCACTGCAATAATCCAACAAATTTATAAAGTTATGCTTCATACTTCCTCAATCACTATTAGAAAAAGTAAGATAAAGTTTTTTTAAGCTATATTGAGAGACAACCTTGCTAAAACTATCATTATGTAATTTTCCCTTCCATACTAAATGACAGGTGTAATTTTTGAAAAGAAATATTTAATCTTCAATGATTTACAGATTTTGAGAAATTGTCTTTTACAGTAACTACAGCTTGACTATTTCAGTTTGTAAATTCTCATATCTAATATTAGTCTTGAATAATGAAGAAATAGGGAATATAAAATGCTCCTGTCTTGAAACTTAGATGAAAGATACCTTTTGCTGCTCAGTGATACTCAGTGACTTTAGCAGACCACTCAAAAGTTCATAAATAGGGAAAATTTGTATCTCTCTGCAAGTAGTTGCCCAGTTATCAAGGCACTTTTAAATATTTTTAATATTCTCATACTGAGTGGTAAGAAACAAAAGTGTAATTCCCAGCGTATTGTCAGATCTTATGGTTTGCTATAGAATCTTTTTTCTTCGTCTGTTACAGTTTTTCCAATTAGTTCACACTTTTGATGAGATTCTTATGAATCCAGTGGGAAAGATGTGGGGTCTGCTGCTCTGGCACATGCTAGAGTCAACTCAAAGTCATTTTAGATTTTCCTGCCAGACTTTTTAAAAATACTTACCAAACAGAATCCCAAAATCTTCAAGAATACTGTTTTCCTCCAAAGGGATTGTCTCAGGTTCCTTCAATAACTTTGCATTTAAATATTGTCCAAGCCACTGAGGATGTGGAAGTGTTCAGCAACCAGCAAGACTCTCTCTTGCCAGGTAAGTGTTGATGTGCAGCACAGAGAAGGAGGATCCAAGGTCCTAGGCTGATTGAAGGAATAGTCTTGACCAGAGAAAATCAGCAGAAATGTACGTAATCCAAAGTGTCTTTTAAATAAGTTCATGGGGTTTATTCCCTGTTGATATTTACTCTAAACTGATTTGAAGTCACATAGATGCTTCATTATGGATAACGAAAACCAAAGACAACATGTATTTTGACCTTGTGACTGTGACAAGTCAGTAAGAGATTATGGATAGTGAGATTTGGCCTTTAACCTGAAAGGCATCAATGCTGTTTATTTTCTCATCATCTCTTAATTTCTTTTGTGTTATACATTTACTTAAGTACACAAAAAATCCCATCGTGTCCCTGACCCAGATCTGGTGATTGCATCACTGCTTAGCCACATTAACAGGAGCCCAGCTGAGGCTGTGTACGAAGCCTGTGTGCTCACCAAGAAGGGTTATGGATATCCCCTCAAGGGCATGTAGGATCATAGTAGGTCTCCATCTCCTGTGCAGGTGACTGTGTGATGCATCCTGTGCTGCAATGCACTGAAGTCAGTGGCCGGGACCTGAAGGAGTGGCAAGTTTGTACTGAAGTGTGAACTAAGTCACTATTGCTGAACAACTTAAATGCAGAGGCCTTGTACAGAGTGTCTGTGTATGTTCAGAATTCCCCATCAGTGGTAGGTACAATTTACTGTTCAGTGATTCTAACAAACCACTCAGAAGTTCATAAATAGGGTAAATTTGTGAAAATTGTGCACACAGTTGCACAATTATTGAGACACTTTTACATGAGCCTTGTACCAAGGTAGCTTATCTTACCCTCCCCTCTCTAGGGTATCGCTCATGGGCTTTTTTGGCTGTTGATGTCAATACCGAGCAAGTAACTCACTTTAGGCAACATCCTGCTTTGCCCTTCCTGTCAGTCTGTCCCATCATAAAATTCAATCTTTTTTAACTTTTGTAATTTTCTGTTGCTACTGAATCATGGACTTTTACCATGACAATGACTAAGATGTCCTGAGCTGGGTATTACATCACCACAGCATTTAGTATGGAGGAATGATGAACCACCAGGGGGGAAATGAAAGATAAACTCACTTTTTTTTAGGAGATGCTTATATTCAAATTGGAAAATAATATTCAAATGCCATAAGCTGATATTTTTCATAACTTAAATGTTTCTGTTTGCAAATACCAGTGTCACTGGCTTCAATAGTGGGTACCTATGTTTTTCTGTTTTTGAAAGATAAGGTTGCCTGCAAAAACAATATATTCCTATTGTCTGCAAGTCCCTGTTCCTATAACAGTACTGAGCTATTTAAACCATGTTTTAGTATTGACCTGTATACTACTTGAAAACATTTTTCATTTTCCTTTTTAACATGAACCAGACATCACAGAGCACACTTTCAAAACAAGCTCTAATTGTAAAGCAGCTTAGAAGAAATTTTATAACCCAAAATCCATATCTTCACTTGGGGTGATATCTCACATGCTTTTTTCAGGATCGTTTGGCATACCTGTGATCTCCACACGCAGATCTCTCATCTGTATGGAAAGTAGATGTCAGTCACATTCTCCCCTTTTTTGGTCAGCTCTCCACAAATCTAGGATCCTCATGTGAAGAAGAGCAAGGAAAATGCACACTATTCACTCATTAAAGATAAGGCAGGAAAGATAACAGAACCTGAGAATGTCAAGTGGTCTCAGCTACTGTATGTTAATACCAAAGGAGTGTGGAAATGGCTTCATTTCTTCCCCTCACATCTAAATAATTAGCTTTCCTTCTGAGCAGGAATAGCAGTAGTGCTTTGCTTTTGTGGAACCCTGCGAGAACAGCCGAGTGTTTGACATCTGCTTACTTTACATATCATTAGACACTGCTTGTGCACCTTCGTAGCCCAATATAGGAAGCCCATTCTTTGCAGAATTACCTGATCCTTCAGCAGTGTGGCTCCACTGACTTCTTACTGTTAATTTGCTCTGAAAAAACTTTAAGAGTTTTAAGCAGGCAAAGATTATACTTTTATATTTTCCAAAATATTAACCAAATCTTCTTATGTGCCTACATGAGGCCTAAGGCTATGTCTGAACTTCTTAATAAAATGCTTAAATAAATTGTATAATGATGCTGAGAAGCCACTTGCAAAGTACTGTAATCAAAACTGTGTTCAGTGCCTGAACAGTTAAGTTACAGAGAGCAGAGCTGTGAGCAATCCTGTTAGGGGAAGTACGTTCTCTGTAACACACTTTAAAACTCCGTGTGAACACTGGGAGTGTAACTCTGCTACCCCAACGGGATCATGAATATACAAAGAACAACACTAAACATGCTCAGCATATCCTGACAGTCTGCAGGGAAGTGGTGTTTTCTCATCAGAGGAAGGGCTTGTTAAATGTTTTTCCCACAAGGGAGGAAAAAAGAGGTTCATGAATCTGTGATTCTGTCAAGCAGGAGGGTGAGGCAGAAGAGGAAGCACCTAGGTAACCTTTCCTTTTCATGTACCACCTTTGCTTGTGCTCACAACTATCAACATTAGAAAGGAGTCCTAGTTCCCCTCTCTACCTCCTGGATGAAGAAGGGAGGCACAAGACCTAAGAATTTTTAGAAACTTCTAGCTGCTTCACATTCGCCAGTTTCCCTATACAGCTCATGAGGATTTGTGGGACAACCCAAAGTTTTCTGCAGGGTGCTCCAGTATGCAGCTGTTGCATTGCATTGCCTTCATGGGGTTTGCTCTCCCTATACGAAGAAGAACGTTTCCTAAGCTAAATACAGTGATTGCAAAGTACTGAATTCACTGAGACTTAAATGTGGAAATTACCTTCTAGTTTTACCATGCAATTATTTTTCTCAGTAGAACTACAGTTTTAATCTGCTAAGAAATATTAAATATTAAACAGCCAGCAAAACAGAATAGCATATTACATTAAAATAATTCCTTATAAAGTGCCTAAGTACATTAGAATCTCCTCTGTCTTTTTATTATATGCATTCATTCATCCTAGACTTAATTTAAAATAGGTCTCAGGTATCAGCTGCAATACTGAGATCTAGATTCTGATCTAGATGTTAGAACATCTGACACTTAGTGAGCATGTTCAAGAAAGGGGAAGGAGGAGGGTAAGTTTAAGCCTGTTTTTAATAAGCTACAGCAATTAGATGTTTTGAATACTCAGAATGATGTATTAGACTTATACAATTATTTGGTTTGTTTGGTTGCTTTTCAATACACTTGAGAACCAGCTTCTAATTAAGATACACACAGTATCAAAGATTGAAAATTTAGATGATGGTAAAAACAATTAGAATGATGATGTAGGCTTAGATTCCCCATGGTTCTTGTACAGATCTGCAAGACAGCATAGAGCACGGGCATGTGGAATTTACTTTCTCTGCACAAGATCCAGAAATAGCTGCAGTATTTGTGTGCCCTACCAGAGACACGGCTCTGTTTTCCCTGACCTGACTGGGTACTCTGACAAGAGCTTTATCCTTCAAGGGAACTGCTGCAGTGCACAAATCCTTCTGGGGGATCAATAGTCTTGGGTACTGTCATTCTTATGCTGCTCCCAAGTCCACACCGTTAAATTATAGCACAGCCTCTCCCTGTGGAACATATGCCAACTATGTGTTAATTATTTGTTGTTCCAGTCTAGAAAACATTCCTTCCTATTTAAAAAGTATAAAAGAAAAGCAGAGCATACAACAAAGCACATTCTGTGAAATAGAATCTATGATAAATGATCCAACTAAGATTACTTCCAATTACAGGGGTGCCTCACCTCTTTAAAACTAATAAACTGCATAATATACCATCATTAATAGGTTCTGAATGTATTGCTCTTGATCTCAAAAGCAGTAAGTGCAATCTCTTAATGAAATCTTGCTGTAGAAGTGACCAAGTTCCTACCATCTCAATGCCACATGAAAAACTTTAATCAAAGCAGCCAAACCTCTTGACTTGCTGCTGATTCCACAGCACTTTTTATAGTGATACCACTTTTCTTTATCATCATTTATTCAAAAAGGTAAATCAAAAGCATAAAATAGTCTCATCTGAGTTTATGCCTGCAGGAGATGTTCTCATTGGTTAAACCATGAAGTCTTACATCAGTCAGAGACAAACTAAGTGACTGACCTGACTTTCTGTTCTCCTTCTCCATGTATAGAATTTCCATATTCTTATACACCAGTTACAATCCAGTCTTTAAATAAGGATTTTGAAAAAGAAAATAAATCTTCAGTAGCTTGGCTGACACAAAGGGGTACTTGTTTTTAGCAAGCTTCACTATTTAATTGCTGATCAGAAAGCTTACGCTCGATTAATCCTAACTATGTACTCTGAATATATCACTAATGCCTGTTAGTGTGAGATGCATTTGAAGCTATATCAATGATGATTAATACCAAGAATCTTTACAATGTGAATTCTACAAATTTATTCTAACATTTGTGTGTGTAGAGTCACACCTTTTTTCCCTTTTTGACTTTTCCCAAGCTTATTTTCATTTAAAATAAGTAATTAGGAATTCACTTTGAACTAGACTGCAATAAGCAACACTTCAGCTGAAAAGGTTCACAAAATGATTGGGTCAGCCCTGAAGACCTGCCCAGGAATAGGTGGCATGTCAGGGAACACGGCTAATGCCCCGAAGTTTTAGTGGTAACAGCACAGTGTGGTTAGGACCACATCTTCCCACCTTCAGCTCTCAGGCCTCAATTATTAGGCTTTTACTAACACCTCTCCACCAAGGTGCAGCTTTTCTAACTTCTCTGGAGGGCTCTGATTCATGCTCTGAGTTCAGAGTACTTTAACCACCCCACCGTAATGCTCTCAGGGAAGACCTAACAGTATCCCAGCTACATCTGTTTGAAATCATTTCAGTGCCTTTGGGGGAGTGTGTGTAAGGCCATAGGGAAGCTGGAGAGCTGCGTATGCCCCTGGAGCCAATCCCATATTCATTAGCGAGTCCCAGAATGCAGGAAGAGCCCCTGCTACATGCGCCTCCCTTTGGCAAACAGGAATGGAGGTGCTTGAAATGGTTTTCTCAGGGGAAATGGTAAACAGAATGGAGATGCACAAGTATCATGAACCAGATCAAAGGTCTGTTCAACCTTGGAGCTTGTTTCCCAGTAACAGATGCTTAAGGAAAGTGGATTAAAAACAAGGCATATATAAAACAGATATTCCCCTTGGCGTGGCCTCTCAGCTTCTGGGGAACAGCACTTCGGAAACTTCCTGAGCTGGAATTGCATTTTGTTTGTTGTGTTTAATAGGCGCAGATAGGCCGATCCATCTCAGACTTGGCTCATCCCTTTATGACTGGATTTACACTTTGTGGGTCTGAACGCTCTTTGATACTTATTTGTGCAGCCGTGATGGCTTTATAAGTTTTTCAGTGTTCCCCAAACGCCCCTCGAAACCGCGGGGTGGCGCGGAGCCGTCCCTGTTGCCGTTCCGCGGGCTGTTCCCCGGGGCACGGTGCGGGTGTGCGGCCGCCCCGAGCGGCGGGGGCAGCCGGCGCGGCCCGGCCCGGCCCGGCCCCTCCGCGCTGCCCCGCCCTAGGAGGTGCCGCCCTCCTGCCCCGGCCCGGGATGTGCCGTACCTGAGGCACGGCCGTGCCGCTGCAGCGCCCCGGGAGCCCTGCCCGGCCCTGCCCGGCCCTCCGCTGGGAACTGTTCTGCTGTTCTCTTCTGGGCCGGGCCGAACTAAACCTGACGCGAATGTTGGACGTGTTAGAGACTTCTTCGCGGCAAATTGAAACTCATGTGGCAGAATCGCAGGTCCAAGAGCCTTAACGTTTTTGTTATTGTTTGTTTGTTTGTTTTAATGCACATGGCTATCCAGGCTCCTAGCTCTTATATCTGTAACATGGCTTGTTCAGCCTTCACTGCAGCAGGATAAGCTCTGGCGTGGTCAAAGTTGTTTCTGAAGGTCAGAGGTGCACCTGCACTTCCATTGGGAGCTCTCTCCTCACAGCTTGTCCCTAGGCTGTAAAATGTCTCTGTATCTGAAGCAGGTTGTGTGTAGTCCAGAGAAGCTTTTCTCCCGTTGGTACAAAACTTCGGAGTTAAAGGTGTGAGTTGGGATATATGGCTTTACTGCTTTACAAGACCTTTTATTATATATTATACATGAAAGCTAAATTAATTAATACAAAATGTAATTAGATGAGCAGATAGTCTTGACTTCTATCTTGTCCCATTATTGCGTCATACAAAAAGATGAAAATGCTTAAGATGTTAAGATCTGAAAGGTGATAGCCCTTCTGATACTTTATTTTCCTCAGGATAAACTTTCTAACACATTTTTATGGGCTTATATGTATATTCCAAATACAATGTACAGGATCTGGTGAGTTTCCTGTGTGTTTTAGATGATGGATATTTGTTGCAAGATGCATAGATCAATGTTTGGAATCTGTTCTAGTTAGACCAGGTTAAATAAACACCGCTTTCTTTTTTTATTCACTTCTTCTCATTTAGGTGTTTGTTTCTACACCTGAACCAACCCCTGCAATGTGTCTTCAAACCAGATCTGCCTCGTATAAGTTGAATGTAAAATAACCTACCTGGAGCAACAGGAGGCAATACTGGGTCCCATCAGTCCCTGGGGTACGAAAAGCAAAAGCAGGTGAGAATAAGGCAATGGCAAAAGCAGCGTCTGTGTGGTGGTGCTGCCAGCTCTTGGGGCTTGTAGTATGTGGAGCAACTCTCCTGTACAGGCAGAGTTACAGGCACACGTAAAGAAGTCATTCCATCATCTATGCTGTGCTGCCGCGGTTATTTCAGTGGCCTCTTCTATCTGTTGTCAGAAGTGTAAGTAGGATCACACCTAGGGTGTTGTTGAAATACCTGAATTGTAGCCACTTGCTCAGGTGGTGAACATTATTTTCTGTCTGTCTCTTCACTCCGTTGAAATCATCCTTTGTGAGATCCCACCTGGAGTGCTGCATTCAGTTCTGGGCCCCAGCACAAGAAGGATGTGAACCTGTGGAGCATGAAGATGATGAAAGGGCTAGAGCACCTCTTCTGTGAGGAACGGCTGCCAGAGTTGGGGCTGTTTATCCTGGAGAGGACTCCAGGTGAGATCTTAGAGCACCTTCCAGTACCTAAAGGGGCCTACAAGAAAACTGGAGAGGGACTTTTTTCCAGTGATCTGGAGGGTCAGGACAAGGTTTAAACTACAAGAGGGCAGGTTTAGATCAAATATTAGGAATAAATTCTCTACTCAGGGTGGTGAGGCACTGGCACAGGTTGCCCAAAGAAGTTGTGGATGCCCCATCCCTGGAAGGTGTTCAAGGCCAGGCTGGATGGGGCTTTGAAAAACCTGGTCTAGGGGGAGGTGTCCCTACCCATGGCAGGGGATTTGGAACTGGATAATCTTTAAGGTCTCTTCCAACCCAAACCTTTTTGTGATTCTATAAATACACACAATACTGAAGCAAACTCAAGACCTTTTTCTGCTCCTCATTAACTTGAAGGATAAATTTTCTCTGACTTTTAAGGGAGAAGTGTCTGGCCCTGCAATGGAATTCAAACACAAAACATCATGCCTCCCTGACAGCTGTGTGCCTTCTGTGAGGGGAGGCCAAAACCCAGCAAGAAAATACAGCTTGCTTTAGCTGCTTCAAAGTGAGAGACCAGCAAGGGGAAAACATTTATAAATGCCAGTACTGGCAAGGAGAGCAGAGACATTGGTCTGTTGTTTTCAAGGGTGAACAGCTACTGCATGTTGAGGAATTCTGCTTTTTGTTATAGAGCTTCTAATCTGTATGCTGTAGGAAAATGAATGTATCCTTAAGACTGACCACAAAAAAGATAGCTTTATTTTTAACCAGAGAAGTTACAGATCTTTTTGTTGAAGGGTCTTACTATTTTATTTTTTTTTTGCATGACTACTGTGTCACAGGCCCTTTCAGGCTAAGATTAAAGGAAAAACAGCTGATTCTGTTTATAGGAGCCTTCAGATCTCTACTAGACTTTATGTGGATATGGTCACAAAACTTGTTTAAAAATTGTTTCTTTATGTTTTATTTTATTTTTCAGGTTTTTGAAACACCAGAAGTGATCGGTCCAGTGGTATTTTCTTACACGGTATCTATCACTACAGATAATGTGGTGGTACTTGTAAGTAAGAGTTTCTAATTTTTCAAGCCTATTATTAAAACATTGGAAAATGTGTTTGGTATTAAGCTATGAGAGCATAATTAACATATTTTAATATATAATAATTTTATTGTGAAAAATTTTTACCTGCTTTTAAAGAAATACTATTAATATTTGTATCTTGTCTTTTGTGTGGCCAGGCAGATCCTGATTAAAACTATGAATGACATTGTAGTGTAGTCTGTGGGGTTCATAATGTAGATTGTGTAGTTGACATGTTTGCTGAAAAATTGCTCTGATAAGAGTACCCTACTTGAGATAGCTATTATGATAACGTGTTCCCTCATATGCCCCAAATAAAAAGTGAAATCTTTTAAAGACTTCATTCCAACACCTCTCTTCCGTGTTAAATGTAGAACTATGAGTACTATATTTCTGATTTAAACTTACTTTGCACTATTTTTTTGTTAAACCATGCATTTTAAACATTTATTGTCTCACATGAAATAATCATGTATCTTTTTTTCCATTCACTGATTCTTAAAGTTTAAAAGAATTCCTCTGTGTTTTTATGTGAAATTGAACACTTTTTTCTAAGGATATATTAGGAAAGAAAAAAGACCCCACCTACCTCAGAAGTTCAGCACACAATAGATTCTCATTAGTACATGCAATTTTTCTATAGTCGTCACATACAACAAACTATTCAAGACTGAAGACTGTAGTTAAAAATACCTTTTAAATTTTGTTAAAACTGAATTTGACTGTTGCTACAAAAAACCATTATGAGCATATACTCTCAGAATTACCCAACACCAGCTTTGTAAGATCCTCTAAGTTATAATTACCAGCCATAGTCCCTAGAATGTGTATATATGCTCACACAAACATATACGTAGCTTATTCTAAAAGTTTCAAAGATAGACATTTCTCGGTGATGAATGTTTTGGAAAGCCTTTATTGTGGAAAGCCATCGGTTATACTGACAGGGAAAGCCTGATGTTAGATGGTAGTGCCACTACAACCACCATTTATTTGTAAAAACTTTTTCCCCATATTGTGTCTTAAGGTGAAATTTAAATGAGTTTTTCATATAGCAGCATGAAGCATTGCATTATATTTGTAGTTAAAATGTTTCTGCTTTATGTTTTGTAATTTATTTCTTGAGCAGATAAAATGAATAGTTTTATTTGTTTACCGGGACTTGCAGGGATATTACTCTGTGACAAGGTTACATTGACCTATCATTTCATGCATCAGCAGTTCTTCTATTGCACTGATTTGATCAAGCCTAGTGGATAAAAGAGGAGCAATCCACCCAGTGGAACCAAATTAGAATTATAATAAAAAGTGCACATTCTGAAGGACAAAGTAGGTTAAGTATGGTACTTACTGCACTGGACATAATTTTTGTGATGTGTCAAATTTTAAGCTTTTTTGTTCCAACTTCTACATTCAGATTTTGATTTTATGCACATACGAAGATGATGCTGTAGTTACAGCTGAGGAAAAATGCGAGATTTTGTGGCCACTGGAGGGTGTTTTGAGGTTAAGTACTTGTGAAACACGTCTTTGAATTCACACCACTTTCTGGATGTACAACTCTATATATTGCTGTTGCTCCTCGTGCTGAAGAACTTTGGCATTTTACAGTCACAGAAAGTCGAACAACCCTTCCTATTTCCATGGTTTGGGATCTGCTAGACAGAGGAAAAAGGGCTGCATGGCCTACAGCTTCACTCTTGTCTTAGTTTAGAGTGGACTAAAATAATTTAGAATCCCCTTCTCAAAACTGACCATGCCTCTTTTAAATGTAAAAAAAAATTTAATTTGGAAAATGTGTAGAAGGAAAGATAACAGTTCTTAACTACTAAATAGATAGATAGATAGATAGATAGATAGATAGATAGATAGATAGATAGATAGATAGATACATCTCCAAAAACACCAGAACAGAACAAATAACTCTGTAACCAAAACCTCTAAAGCAATGAGTCTCTGAAGGGAGGAAGTGAAACCTCTCCCAGTAGGCAGTGTGGACTCTCCCTCCTTTGTCCTCCGTCTGAATGGCGCTGACCCGGGGAAGGGTGGGCAGAGGTGGCCGGGGGCTCCCATGTTGGTGCCGTCGGTGTCTCAGGAAAACTGCAGCAACTCCAAAGCAGTAAAGATTGTCTGTCCCTCTGATGAAGCTCAGGGCACACTGGGCTAGGAACAGGAGGCAGGGAAAGAAGCCAAAACCCGCAGCAGTCCCTCCGAGCTGCTTCCTTCTCCAAACAGCCGAGGAAAAAGTGAGTGGAAAAAAAAACAACTCCTAAAACAAACAAAAGACCTCCCAGCTGTCAGGTTGGAATTCGGATCATTAGCCGGGTCTTTTGTTGAGGAGGGTGTCAGCCCCCAAAGTCTATGTTGGTAGGGAAAGTAAAAATTCTGATAAATTTTAAAACTGTAAGAACTCTGTTTCAAGACTTATCTGGTTCCCACTTTCCCTCCTTGAATGCCAGCAATAGCTCAGTGAACCAGGAGAGGCTGTATCCTGCCTGTTCTCTCCCAGACACGTTTTTTAAGCCCTGTAATGCCAGGGATGGCCCAAGGTACTATTGTATGCAAGATGCAAAAAGCTGTGGTAGTCTCAAACATTACTTTAATAAGACAAGCCAAATAAAATTGGGAAATGGCTCTAGAGTAAGATATGTGGACATTAAAAACAGAAGCTTAGTTTTTTGTTTCTCTAATGACAAAGAGTAGACATTAGACATATTTTTAAAATTTCTATGCATTTGTTCTATATTGCTTTGTTGTGGTGACCCATCGGTACTACAAAATCAGTCTGTACTGATGAAGGTTTGCTAAAATCAAGGCCATTGAAGATGATAATTAAAAAATCTAGCACCTCATAAGTGCTGAAGAGCATGGTTGTTGCATTCAGGTAGTTTCCTTACTAAGGAATTCACAGCAAAATTCTTTTAAGCACATTTGAGGTTCAGTGATCCCAACAGGACATAAGAACATCCTGTGTATGTTGATGCTTTGCTGGATAGATGACTTTTAATAGAGGTGGAGACTCCACCTCAAGAACTTGTGGAAAACACTGGAAGTCATGATTGGTTTCCTTTGGTTTGTTTGCTGAGCTTTTTTCTTTGTTTAACTTCGACATTAAGTCAACATGAATTAATTGCTTCAGTAACTGAAGTAAAAACAAGCTGTCCCAAGATTTTTTTAAAAGGAAAAAAAAAATTGTGTTCTGTTTTCTTTGATGTTGCATGTCTGATTGGGTAAATTCTGATAGCCAGCTGTGAAGAAAAATACACACTTGGGGTTTGGTTTAGTTTGGTTTTTTTCGTTTTCTGCTAGGTACAGTTATTTTAAAAGGAGACCAAGAAGGTAAACATTATCTTAGTCCAGAACTTAAACATGCACCTCCTTTGTGGCAATAGATTAATTGAATGATGTTTTAAATTCTACTGTCTTGAGTATCCATGTAGCAGTTTGAAAAATGCCAAATTTTCACTGCCTCAGGAATTTAGTAACACCATGGACAGAAAATTAGAACTTTTTAAAGTTGCTGTCTCTATTTTGGGAGCAAACAAACAATATGAAAAAATATGTATTTAGGGGCCAAAAGTTAAATTACTTAACAATTGCTAACTTTTCAAATTATATTAGCTTAAAATACTTGTTATTTAAACAGGAAAATCTAAGTGTGGGATTGAACAATTTGGTAGCATATATTTGAAGTGGAACTTAAAAAAATATCACCATACAGCTTCAAGTTAAAGAAATATTAGAGCTGAGGAACAAAATTTCATCAGGTGAACCATAATATGAAACAACTGTTTTAAATTTGCTTTTCAGAAGTGGCAATTTAAGCAGTATCGTGGTAATATGTATTTGGTTTTGCAACTCATCTATTACATGGTTTTTTAAGCAATTAGGGCTCAATAATACAATAATTTGTCACCCAATTAATTTTGAAAGACTGGAAATGCATGGATGAACTGTTTAACCTGTGGTTCACTTGGCATCATTGTAATTTACGTCAAATAAAAAATATCATTAGTATTGGGTAAGGTACATTATGGAAACTCAACATCTTCGTGTTCTTTTAATTGTTTTTTGTATTTTTATTATTCCTATGTGTAAACATATGGATAAATAATTGTAGCATATTTTTGCTTTGTATACAATGGGCAAATTCATTACAATTAGAATCGAAAGAAGATTTGTGAAAATGTTTCTCCTGGGATGATTCAGTGCCCTAGCATCAACAGAAAGTATATCAAGGACATTAATGTGTGCAGGTTTCTGACTTGTATTATCTTTACAATTTTGAAAACTTAAACACTGGAGCTAAAATTCTTACAAGGCTAAGAGGCACATGTGGGCATGTCAAATATAAACCAGATACTACACTTTTCTTTATCCTTCTAATCTGGAAGTTACGATATCCTGCTATTTGAGTGCATCACAATGCTGCTTCATGACAAGATTCTACTCCTTCCTGGGAAAGGTTGAGCAAACTCTTTAAAACAGTTCCACTTATCCCTTCACTACCTGCCTGTGTAAAAGGTCACTCTCTTTTTTACAAACCTCCTTCAAGTACCAGAAGGCTGCTATAAGGTCTTTATGGAGCCTTCTCTTTTCCCAGCTGAACAACCTCAACTTTCTCCACCTGTCTTCATAGGAGAGCTGCTCTTGCCCCCTCATCATCTTTGTGGCTCAACTCTGGGCCACTCCAACAGGTTCACATCTTTCTTATCAGAAGAGGCTTTTGGAAGTCTAATACCTAATCAACTGAAATATGTGTCTTCTTGGTTCAGGTAGTCTGAAAGCTTGGTATTTTTCACTTTTTTGTCCTGTGACTCTCTTAAAAATTTTATTTTGCATTTATAGGTTTGATTTGTAAAGTCATCTGGAGTTACTGGACTGGCAACTTATTTGTACTAATGTAAACTTGGGCTAATGCTAAGGACTTTGGGATGTACATCTAGATTTATTCTGAAGCAGTGCTACTCAGAAATGTGATTGTCTGCCACATCCTGTAGGGAAGTCTTCTTTCTGCAAACAGAGTCAGCCACATAACTTTGTGCATATATAGATATAATTAATTAACAAGTAGATCTAAAAAGGTAGAGGAGAAAGAAGGAAAAAAAAGTTATTCTTTGTCATTCAGCTCTGGTACTAAAAGATTATTTGACTGTAATGTGTACACTAAGTTAACACATTCCAGTATTAATGGGTTACTTCATTACCTATTTATTTTTGCTGAAGTTTAAAATTGTTTACTCAGACAAGGAACTTCTGTATTTCTTAGAACTATAGACCTAGCATTGCTTATTTCTGTTGGTGTTGAGGCTTGTTACATTTGTATGGCTTTCCAGGTGGGCTGCCTTGAAAAGAAAACTCAATCTAGACAAGCATGTTCTGAACTGAAAAAAACAGAGCTTACCTGTGGTGAAACAATATCTGCAGTGTACTGAAATTGGGACACATGATGAATACTGCCTTTCTGTGTACTGCCCTGCTACCTTACGCTGCTCGAGGGTTCCCCAGCTACAGCTTTGCTCAATAACCACGTTCAGCATGTAACAAAGAAACAGCCGGCACATTTCCAGGAGAAGGTGCACCTCCAGCCCTGCTGCTTGCTCCCATGTGGAGGCGAAAGTAGCAGCAGCATGTGCCTTTTGGAAGTGGTCTGCACTTCTGGAGGGGGCACCATTATGCAGGAACTCTGAGTGTGGTTGTAAAACTCTATTTGAAGAAACTAATTTCTGTCATGTCCCTATACTATTTTGAATTGGACTTCTAAAATTATTGGTGTGGATTGATAAGATGAAAGGAAACCTTGTAGAAAACCAGAACACACTCTGAAAGAATGCACTTTCACACATGAATCTTCTGTCTCTGGGTTTATTTATTAGAGTACGGTTTTCACCACCCTTATAACCAACGTACTGTGTGATTTGATCATGCTGGTGGTGGTATGGTGTTTGTGGAAGCTACTCATCTATTTGTAACACTTCAAATAACAAATAATTGAGAGGGTTTGAAGGTTCAATAACCAGAAATAAGCTTTCCTTATGCTTTAACAATGTTCCTTCATACACTCACTGTTTGGAACACTTTCAGTTGCTTAAATATGTTTTCAGTGTGCTTCTCCAACCATTATAAAAAGGGGAGTAAAATATCTGAGTTGTGAAAAAATAAAAATAAAAAAAATCAGGGAAAGGAATGGAACTGCTGCGATATTCAGGGTCAATATATATGATTTCCACTGTTGCCGTCATTTCATATGTATCAAAGAACAGGATGATGCTGTCAATTCCAGATAAGTACTTGCTGTGTGAAATGTTACTTCGTCACAAAACCCGAGATGGCTGATGGCCATTGGGAAGAAAAGCTCAGCGAGAGATCCTGTCACACTGACCTCTGTGGCTCCTCTCTTACCTGTTCATGACCACAGCCTTGAACTGCAGGTTAGCAACACATGCCAGGAACTATATGGTTTCTATGCCAGCTTGTGTCCCATCTGTGGCACGTCTCAACCATACTGGTGGCACAGATGAGGCAGCCACTGTCTGCGTGATCTGCCATTGGCCAGGGGGAATACAAACAGAAGGGGACAAAACCAGCATCTCAGGCAGCCGGAGAGGACTGGGTTTGAGCGCCATGATTTAGTCTGCTGGACATGACTTAAAAATAAACATACTCTAAAACCTGGAGCTATTTTAAGCCCATGACTTAAAAATAAACATACTCTAAAACTTGGAGCTATTTTAAGCCCTTACTTTTTGTCAGTGGACCCAATCTGGGCTGCCTTGAAACTTAATTGCGAAGAAGAATTCATTGTTCATCATACCCCTTGAAAAGCTTCTGTAATAGAAGTAAATTCAAACTATCCTGGAAGTCTGAAGCAACGTACATTATTACATTAGGAACAAAGTCAGTCTTTACGTGTATGTTTAGTATCTTCATATCTGTTTCCAACTCCCCATTATCTTCTGAATTGGTCAATATATTTTTACATGTTCTGAAAATTATTTTAAAGGTTGAAAAATAAAGTTATTTATGAACAATATGGAGTATTTCTCTTCTAAAGTAAAGATATCAGTTCTCACCCTTAATCTGTGTAACTCATTGTTACAGTGGAACTTCAGCTGATGTTTCCATAAAGGCTTTCTGGTCTGCACAACTTGGTTTTATTTTTTCATATAACATAAAATTTTAGATTTCCTTTACTTTTTCTCCCTTTGCTATTATATACTTTGATGCCTACTTTCACAAAAATTCATTGCAGCTGAATCTTACGTGACAAAGCTGGTAAAATTAATATCACTGAGAGAAAGTCAAGCCCAGTAAACTTTTGTTTGTGTCTTAAGTAGTTGATGAACTTATTAATCTGGCTTGTTGCTCTATCTGTCAACAGGAAGATTACATTTGATATCAGAGGGGTGTATGGACATGAGAGTGTTGGACTCTTCAGACCTGGCTAGCATTTTGAGTTTGTGCGAGTGGAAAGTACCATCTCAGTCCTGTTGCATTCTTGCAGTAAGAGATTATTAAATATTTCTTCAGGTATGATATTACTGTCTTTAAAGTCCATAAACTTTTAAGTAAATTTTTAAAAGGGTTTTTTTTTAATGTAATCATGAAATAGAAAATATTTTTTACTGTTTATAAAAAGACCTTATCAGTGATCACCATTCATGAACACATGTTTGGGAGTTAGTCTGAGAATGCTCTGCGGGTGCTATTGTTCGCTATTGGCATTAATAGATTGTTCTACTTGTTAAATTCAGATGAAAAAGAATCTAGAAACTTTAGGAAAGCACTTGGTAATGAACTTGGTTTTGAAATTGAGACAAATACTACTGAAAATCAAAGCAGTGGTGAGCCACTGGAATAAATATCAGATGGTGAAGAAAGTAGCAATTCGAAAAGGAAAAATGAAGGGGGAAAACTTACTGCACCAAGAGTATTGTGGAGGGAGAAAATTTTTTCCTTTATTAAAATAACCAATTAACAACATGACTAAGAATTATGGATTTGGGTAAGGTGGAGCACCAATTCTGCAATGAATACTTCTTAATTCTTGTTGAGATTTATCAGCAACAATAATTACCTGGTTTGACACCTTTCTTTCCCAGACCTGGATTTACATGTGATTTTGGCTTATAGTGCAAAATACTCATGCAATGTTGTGTCAGTTATTACTATGATTTCACAGCAACAACTCCTGGTGATAAATATATTTATGTATTTTACTATGTTTATCAAGCAGCACAACTTTATAAGCTTCAGGCATGTGGTTTTTTGTTACAATTGTTTGTTGCCTGCCTGATTGCTGTCAGTTAATTGAGTAATTGGCTTTAGTATAGTGTGCTTTGATCTCTGCTGCTGTTGACTCTCAGTGACCTCAGCTGATTTCTCCTGGCTCCCTGTTCATTGGTTGGTCACAAGCTCTTGCATGCACTGGTTTTTAGAGTGAGGAAGGCAACCTTAATTTCAACTCATGCAACTGTTATTTGTAGAAAATGCAGTAGAGAAGGAAGATGGGTAAGGAGAGGTAAGATGGCAAAGCCCAGAATACCGTAATTTGCTATAACAAAACCGGTGAGTTTTGTATTATCTTGAAAAAAACTACAATTACACAGCTCTTGTCTCACATAATCTTGAGGGATTTAATTAGGACTTTTTTCACCTTAAAATTATTCTTCTGTGTGAGATATTTTAATTTGATTTCATTTGCTTACTTTATGGTGCATGTGGTATGCTAAATAATATTAAAGGTGTTTTGTGTTTTACTGTTTTGAAAGTTTTTTCAGGTTTAACCTGGAGTCTGAATTTTCTGTGTTTGTTATTCTTAATTGATATAATCATTTTATTATAAACACAATCTTTATTTAAGATCTTATTGCTCTTAAAAGTAACTTGTTTTCTCCCCATTGATGCTATTACTTGGAAAATCTACCCAAGCGCATGGGTTGTAAGTAAGTTTGATATTCTTCAGACTGGGAATATCCATTTCTGATCTGTGTATATGTAAGGTTTTTCATTAATATGATTGCACTTTTATGAACTGTAAGAGGCAGACTTATCTCTGGGGTGGGTTTTTTTCTGTTTATTTTGTCATCACACAGAGGTTTGCAATATATTATTTTGTCAGTTTGCAGTTCTGATCTATGAACCACAAAATACTGAGGCCAAGCAGTTTTTTCCAGTATTTGAAAAAAGGAATTGGTGGTTAAGTCTGAGAATCACAATTACAATATTTGTTGTAGAGACGTTCTTGCCCTTCACATAGAAACATTGTACCAAAAAGAATTTAACTTTGTATTTTAAAAGCCAGTAGTTGAGAACATACTTCTATTTCCTCTCAGTTTTCCATGTCTTAATTAGTCTGCCTTGGTCTATAAAAGCTCTAAGTAAACATGCTTTAGTTGTTAATATTCAATTGCAAGTACTCAAATTACAGTGTATTAAGGGAGGAAGAAAAGGGTCAGAAATCTTACAAATGTAGAAACAGTCTTCTAAACTCAGAACAAGTGTGAGGTCACATCAACTGTCCCAATATAATATTACCTAGCGTAGTCCAAAGCATCGATAAAGATCTTAAATAATCTGCCTCACCCTGCACTGAAGTGGAAGAAGAATGCTGAAGAAGACTTTTTTTTAGTACCAGGGCAGGAAGGTTCCAGCACAGAAAATATGTAAAAATTAGTAAAGGAAATAATTTTTTTAAGTGCCCCAGACATATTGACAAAATGACATCTGATGATGCTCTGAGATGTTACCTGTGATCATGGTAATTGAATTGTGCTAAAATTCAAGCCATGTTTGTTTTGAAGTGGGTATTAGTCTGAAGGATGTTAACCTGAGGAAGTACTTCTGAATTCTTTAATATGAGAAGAAAGGAATTACAAATATCACCTTAATTCATCCTTGCACACTCCCAAACTTGGTTCAGATATACGTTTTCTTCTCTCACATATTAACCTTAGCTTACACGGCTTATCTGTGTTCAGGACTTCCTAGTCCTGTACCGATTTAGGATATAAAGCTGCGTGGGGCAGTGGGTGGAGAGGGCAAATCTTCCATTCTCTTGCCACTGTGTAGCTTCAGGAAACAGGAACAACAAAGAAGCTCCAGCGGCTTAATTCATCTGAGCGTTCTCCCATAAATGAGTGATTTTTCTGGTGACCAGCTGTGCTGATTTTAGAGACGTGTTGGGCTATGTGTATTTTTATGGCAGAAGCAGCACAGAAACTCATTTGTGGGGAGGGTGAAAATGATGAAGAAACAAGTGATAGAAGCAGCAATAGCAACACAAAAAATACTAGCTGTTCTAATACCAATGGTGAAGAAAGGAAAGCAATTCTGAAGATTCTGAGGAAAATTAGTGTGAAGGTAGTACAGCATTACAGTTGATGATTCTGGTTCTCCAACAGTCTTCAACATACACTGTTGAAATATATTGTTTAATTGTAATTTTTCTTATAAACTTCAGTAGTCTTTACTAACATTAATATCAAGTCTTAGAATTTTTGTAGTCCTTGTAATATTTTCAAACTCATATCTGCAAAAATTACCTTGTTTTGTAACTTGATGTAGGCAGAAAAAAATGATTAAGTATTTCCCACTGGAGCAACAAGTTACATGGAAACTGTGATACAGATCATCAGTCAAGCAAAACATATTATTTGAGGAGTATTAGATTTGATATGTTCCTTTGCACCACTTGAACAGAAGAAAACCAGCATGATTGTATGAAACTCCCTGATCTGCAAAATGATGATATAGTTTTGAGTGTCAGAAAAGCTACCTCAAAATAAAAACACTTCTTGCTAAAACTTGTTGTTATTTTTATAGCATTGACATTAATGAAATAGGTATTAAGAATATTTCAACTGAAAAGACTTACCTGAGGCCTTTGTAAAAATGTGTAACTTCAATGACAGACTTTTGTCCAGATTTGGAGATAAATCATATGGCATTGTTGAATAAGTGCCAGTTGTAAAATTCATCACAAACTCTACATAACTGGTAAGACTGAGACTTGTAATAATTTAGTATTAATTTACTGTTAACACTTATAAAATTTATAGACTGAGATGGCATGAACTACAGTAGTGATGGTAGCTGTCACTGTGGTGTGGAATGTTCATATGCAGCTGGGGAGGTTTGAATTTGCACTCCTGATCTGCATAAAGAGATTACAGGATTGAGACCCTTGAGTCAATTTACTACAGATATTCACCTGTTTCTCTGGGCACAGCCAGGCTGTAGAAAGGACAAAAGTTTATTTTCTAGGCATCTATAAAAGGTTAGTAAGCCAGCTGCTTTTCAAAGAAAAGTGGAACACTTCCCTTCTCGCTTAAATTGAAAGGAGTGAAAATTATCAACTTTTTGAGAGTGTGATTTCTGAATTACTAATATTCATTTTAGTGTCCACATAATTCACCTCCCACTGATTGGTTTGGAATTTCAAAATTTTTCTAAGATAAAACAATTTACTGAAGAACTAAGAGTGAATTCATATGCAGGCTTTTAATAATGACAGGCAAAAATCATAGGCTAGGAGTCATTCTTCGTTCTTCATAAATATGCTGACTTTTCTGGACTGGCATTAAACTTTAAACTGACTCAGACACGCTGAGAGTCAAATTACCATTTAGTAGAGTATCTCAAGAATAGATCAGATATATAAACTCAAGATGGTTTACATTTCATATTAATATCTTTGCCATTTTTAATGCAGACATCTATGTGGGATGTCTGCCATATGTGTTACCTCAGATCAGTTGATGTCCGTATGGTGAGGACTAAGTGAACTGTGTTATGAATGCTGAAAGAAATAGCTAATAAGCTAAAATATTTTAGAAGTTTGGATATACATTTGCTGGCAATTCTGTAAAAAGGTATGCATCTAACTTGACAGATAGTGCGACTCTTGTTTTAAAGGAATGAGAAAATACTTTGATTAAGCCATGCTAATGCAGGTGAGACTTGTACCCAACTCTCACTGCATTTATAGTTTTGGGTTCTTTTAAATAGTAAGAATTTTACCATACAAAATCTGAAGTTATATGAAGATGGAGAATTGGACTACATGTAATCACAATTAGTATAGTCAACTAATGAAAACTAAATATAGTTAATATGCTGTTTGGGGGTAGGCAGAAGAAAAGATACAATACACATATTTTATTAAACACACGAATACAATAAAGTATAGTATTGCTTTACACTACAGAAATTGTAAGGCCTGGTATAAAGACTATATAGTAACTATTTCAAGCTGTGATTTTAAGAGTATATCTTCCTTTTACCTTAGTGTAAGAAAAATCTCTGTTTACAAATGATGTGTCTAAATGTTATTTGTTTGTAAGTCTTGGAGAAATAATAGGTTAGTATTCTCACACTTAGATAGATGTGCCTATATAAAAGAACTTTGACGGGTTTCTTATTGCCTTTAGCTGCAGTGATGTCTCGGTTTTGTGTTATTTTCCTTTCAGTAATTCCTGATGCAGATCTGTTTGGATAAATATGACAGAGAAAATGCATATAAAATACTTGCTACTCTTAACAGGGCTTAGATTTGCAGTATCTGTTTCTTTGTTTAACCCCAATAGTATAAAGAACATGGAGTCACAGGTTTTGAGATAAATTACTTTACTTGAAGAGACCTTCCTGTCTTGCTGGGGTGCCTTTGCAATTCTCCAGTTCTTCATCTTGGAGCAAGGTACAATGTCTCTGTATCTCAGTAAACTTTTAGGTCATTCCTGAAGTCTTATCTTTACCAGCGTATTCTTGTTCTTCTGCAGAGAATTAACGCAAAGTAAAAGAGAAGGATAATTGTCAGGTTTTAAATGGTTTCTGAAAGGACTTTTATGTTTGGGTGTTGATTTTTTTTTGTTTTGTTTAAGATACAATTTTAGACTGACTGCTCTTCAAAAAAACACAAACATTTTAAAGTAGCAGATCAGTATGTAATGCCCTTACTTGAACAAGAATTTCTTAAAACTCTTAGCAGTTATCCTTCACCCACCTAGATTCCATGCTGTATGTGTCTTGAGGAAGAGTCTATTCACCTACAAATCAAAACAGTGATTTTTTTAGCCTGTTAAAAGCCAATAACCAGAATGCTGTCATATCAGTCTTGCAGAATGCAGTCTGTTGCAGCATCATATATAGCCTGAATGTAGCAAGCAGTGGCCATGTTAATGTCTGACGACACTGTGGACTAATTTACACCAATATACAAACCAGATTCCAGGTCTAACATTTTAGATACTGGAGAGGAAAATTCTGGACTCTTTAACAACCTAGAAAAACTATGTGTTGTTTGTTTTTGCAATCTTCAGATCCCTAAGACCCTTGCACAGAATCTTCCATGAAGGAAGAGGCCAGTGGAACTACATCTCTAAGCTTTTCTGTGTGGCATGAGTAGTCTGAGTGTGGATACATGTCAAATCTTTCAGCATTTTTGCTAGCTCATGTTACTTTCAGTGGAGTTTAGACATCCGTTTAAAGAGATTGTTAATCTCTGAAGAAAAAAGATAACTGGTGGAAGAATACTGACGAGTCAAGTCCCAGATTGATGTTCTCTTATTGTAGCTGGAGAGGACTGCAAGTAGCCTTGTTACCTGTCCTGGAGAGAACAGAGCTGTTGGAAACTGGGACACTATTTGTTTTACACTCTTGAATCCCCTCCCAGACAATTCCTTTAAACTCTTGCAAACATTAAGTATCCCTGAAGATTATGAAGAGAGAGATTATGCTTGATTAGTTGTTCAGAGCAGTGCTGTTCTTTATCTCATGTGTACTAACATTAAAAACTCTGTAGTGGCTGAACTGTTAAAGATAGCATGGCTAAGTTCTGTCTCTTGTTCTACTGTTGAGTTGCTAATGCTGCCCCAGATGACAGCAGCTCTGCTTTTTGCTGTGCTGATCTGCTTGAGGTGCCAGCAAGACAAGTCAAGAGCAACAAGTAAATGTGTACTTGCAGAGAAGTTTCAAAGGGCAAAAGTAAAGGACAGGAATTTATTACAAAAATAAATTGGAATATGTGTCTGTAGCATGACAGCTCTAATCTCATTTTTTTCTGCCTGGGAGATGTCTTCAATTTGAATCACCTATCTCTTGTTTTGTGAGAAGTATTTTTTTTTCCTTAAAAATGCCTCTCAATGCCCTCGTAATCTTCCATACTCATACTGAAAAGGGAGGCACAGGTAACAGCTGATGGCTTTGCCTAAAGCTCATACGCTCCTCCATTACCTCAAAATAGGAACCTCTTTATTGTGAGCATGATAATAAAATCCACT
Source organism: Grallaria varia (assembly GCA_013396735.1). Taxonomy (NCBI): domain Eukaryota; kingdom Metazoa; phylum Chordata; class Aves; order Passeriformes; family Formicariidae; genus Grallaria; species Grallaria varia. The sequence goes on along the minus strand of VWZG01007990.1, from coordinate 287,848 downwards.
TGGATTAGGGAATGTGAACTACTCAGTCTAACAGAGAGAAGGAATGTTTTTCTTACCTGCCCATCTGTTTTCTCTGGTGGACAAACTCATATCTTAACTTTTCAGAGTACAATAGGCCAATTGCCCAACTTTGTAGCTGTTCGTACCATCCTGTTTAAGTTTCTGGGCTTTTTTTGCACCTTGTTAAAAAAATCTAGGTTTTTTTTTTTTTGCTTAAACTACTTTTATTTCAATCAAGTGCACTTAACTTTCCTTTTTGGAAAAGTTTCCTGTCTAAATTTCTGTAATATTGTAGCTAAAAAACAAATGAGAAGAGTGAAGGTTTGAGTATGGTGCTGCAGAAAGTCTAACATTTCACTAGTACTGAAGACTGTTCAGGGTGAAATAACAAAATTGTCAAGGCAAAACCTGAATTATCGAACACAGAAGAAGGGAAAAACCTCAAACCAAAACAAACAAAACTACCAACAACAACAAAATCCCCAAAACAACCAAAACATGGAAAAAAGCCTGGGTAAGCTCTCAAAAACTTTTAGACTTTGAAAGTCTGTACCTGAGTTTCAGTTATGATTTGAGAAGTGTTTTTTAAAAGTAACAGAGAAGCCTATGCTGCTTGTTTCCTGAAGATTATTTCTGAAATATGCATAATTTAAACAATCGTGTATTAAAAAATCCCTTAGTCCAGCTTTCCAATTTTGTTCTGAGATTGGAGCGCCAAACTGCATGATCTTCTGCAGCAGTGTTACTGAAACTGCTGAATGTTCTTGCTGTAAAGTGATGCCCTCCTATGGGATAAAACGATATAATTCAGTGAGACATGTAACAATATATAATGACATATAACAAGGAGAAATATATGCAGGCATTAGCTGTCTTGGCTCTAGGGTTACTGGGAGAGGCGGGAAATAAATTTTTCTTTCAAATGTAGAGTAGAAGTTGCAATGTCCTAAAACTGGTAGAGAATAGACTTACTGGTTTACTGTCACTTTTGTTACTCTTTTAATGCTACAGTCACAGTTCTCCAATTTAAGTAATTTTGCTTGATCCATCTAGATAAATAAGACTTTATTTTATTACAGTTTGGAAGTGAGGGGATTCTTTGCTTCTTTCCATGTTTGCTTGGGGGTATTGAGAGTTGGGATTTGCTGCTGCTATTGTTTCAGGATGTGGGTTGTTCTTTGGGATGTTTTCCCAATGAAGCAGATCAAAATGGACAACAAGATGTGCCAGCATGGATCAGGAAGGGGACATCCTGAAACAAGAAGCTACAAAGTAGGTAAAACAATGTGCTTCAGATTAGACTTTTCTAAATGCCCTTCATCACAGTGGTGCTGAGTGTTCTGGCTGGCAGTTCATCTTGGGTTGTCTTTGAAATCTGAGTGATATACATGATCGTTAAATACGGGACAGTTGGGTACATCAGTTACTGGCTGATCACAAAACCCAAAGCAAACATATTGTTCATCTTCAATAAATTTTTGTCAAGTAACAGAAAACAGCAGAAGTTACCTGTAGAATAGGACTATAAGTCCATAGTTTTCACCAAATTTCCATTTGTATAATTTTCTGGACAGAGGCAAATAATGAATACTCTAATTTTTTTTTTCTTGGCATGTTCATTTTTTTCCTTATACAGTAATACATACTGTATTTCTAAGCACTAAGGGCGATACAAAAAAAAAGTTCTGAAACAGTTTTGAACAGTTTTCCAATTTTTCTTTGTCAAGAATAAAGAATATCTATCATTTAAATTATCCCATTCTATCAAAGATTCAAGTAAATGAGACATAGTTGTATACTAGAAAGGAAACAGATACCTGATGCAATAAACATATTTAGTAATTCTATACTGGGTTGCAAGTTATTATAACGAATCACAGGCTACAAAGACAAAATACAAACCCACAAGTTCAGGAACATCACAAGTATCCCATGTATGTGCTATCATATACACTTTAAAGGAAAGAGCTTTCCTGATCCCAGCCTGCTAAAATATTCACAATCCACACAAAATGACAATTAAAAGGCAACAGAGAGAGAACACTTATGAAGGGAAACTGCATAATCATAATAGTTATGAGAAGGCAAATTTACTGCCTTGTCTGCAGAAAAATGCATAAATAACAGTTCAGAATAAGAAGAAACAAGAAAGATTATGCCACAGTGCAGTATTCTCAATTTGCTTTTCCATTGGCATGTAGTTACATTGTGAACTCCTTCCAGTGTAGGCAGGAGGTGCTCATGTCTACAGGCTGCAATACAAATAGGGAACAGTTACTGTTTATATGCCCGCAGCTATAAACACTCTATAATTATTGAGTGGTCTTTGTTGCTAAAGATATTTATCTCATCACTCTCATTCCTGTGCTCACCTGGGCTATTCATATCTTAGCATGCCCAGTTTGTGGATGGAGGTGAGCTCAGGGTATACCGCATGGTCTGGCTTTTTAAGTGAGTTCTAATTGACGTGCTGCTTACACGCTTCAGCTAAGGGAATTAGAGATCTGCATCCTACTGCCTTGCTATTGCTGTGCGTCCGTGGTTTTTCCTGTGTGTTTCACATCCTCAGTACACATCTGGGTTCAAAGCAAAAGCCAAGTCTTCTGGGGACTCCAGCCTTGGCAGAGATTCTCTGTAACCTGTGCCCAGAGTGCACTCGAGCAGTAGCCTCAGGGAAGGGGCTGTCACGGGGAAGGAGGAAGGAGCAGAGTGGTTGAGCAGAAAGCTCAGGTAGTGCAGTTGGAAGGGAAGGCTCTGAATTCTCTCAGTGGAACCGGGACTTCTCAGAGTGGCCTCGCCTAGGCGTGTGCATCTGGCAAGGGCGTTTCAAAGGTTTCAGGTGGTGTGGCGATTTCTGAATGAAGCCTCCGGAGCTGGAGTGGTCCGGGATTCGGTCGGATTTTCCAAGGGAACCGTCGCAAGCGAGAGTTGCCAAGCGTTCCCGTGCGTGCTGTACAGCGGCGCTGTGGCTGAGGGAGGGATGGAGGGAGCGGCGGGGTTTGGTGCGGGGCCGGCAGGCTTTGGTGCGGGGCCGGCCGGGCCGCGCAGCCTGCGCAGAGCCGGGCTGGGGGCGCCTGGCCTTGAGACACAGCGCCACCGCGAGGGACCGCGGGGCAGCGCGCCGGGCTCGGCCGGCCCGCGGGAGGGAGCGGGGGCTGCGCGCCCACGGGCCGGGCGCTGTCCGCGGTGCTGAGCCAGCGGGCCAGGGCAGAGCCGGGAGGCGCCGACGGGCAGCCGAGGGCCGGAGCGGGCCGCATTGCCAGCGTGCCGCGGGAAGCTCGCCGGCCTTCATTGTCTGGCTCCTTCCCCTGGCGGGCCTCAGGTTCTGCGAGGATGTAAATATTTATGTTAAACCGTGTCTGTTTACTCCAGACACACGCGCTTCTGGAAAGCCAGAAGGGAAGGAATAAGCGCACAGGCTGTGTGCCTGCCGGGCACAGACCCCGCCGGGTCTCGCCTCACAGTGACTGATGGCTTAGACGTTCTTTGCGCGACCTTTTGTTGACTTTTTGCACTGTAATTCTGCCACGAGTTCCTATGAATGTTTTTTTACGTTTATAAAGACAATTAGCTACGCTTACATTATTATTTCTCACGCTCTGAACTGAGCAAATATTTTGCCGATTGATTGAAACCACGCTTGAAATGATAGCCTGGACAGATGGGGAAAGGTCGTGTCGGCTAGGGCCCCTAATACCTGGAAAGCTATGTTTAAAAGCTGGCCTTTGTGCCCTCGCTGTTCAGTTCCCAGACAGTAAGTGTGCTCGACAAAGCAGTCGTCTTGACTACTCAATCCTGTCATTTGGCCGATTGCTTTCCAAAATGGGCTTGTAAGTTTTTGCTCTTCCATCGAGTCCTTCAAGAAGGACACGTCCCTGCTGCTCGTTGCTCTGTCCGGCGCCCTCCTCGCGGGATGGAACTCTGTGGCTCCATCGGGCTGTTTCCCCTCCTCTCATCTCATTGCGGATTCCACCCAGCCCCTCACGTGCCATCTTTTTGAGAAGGGTTTGGTTTAGGCAACTGCGTAGCTACCGCGGCATGGTGAAATATAGCCCCGTGGTCACCACTGCAAAATGCTGGCGAAGCATATTCGGGGTGTGGGATGGAGTAACACGGATCTGGGGGTGTCGGGGATACAAACAACTTGTCTTAATGTTTCTCGTTTTAGCAAAGGGATGTTTGGTATAAAATCCCAATTTAGCGGCAGCACTAAGGGCATGTCACAGGAATCCAGGTGTTCTCCTGCGGCGGTGCCCTTGCCTCTGCCACCCTCTGGCGGGGAGCGGGGCGAGCCGGCCTCGGGAACCGCGGGTTGAGCCAGCGGGGCACATCAGACCCTCGGCACTGCGAAGTGGGGCAGGGGGTGTTGCCAGGCTACAATTCACTCGGACTCCGCCCGCCTCGTTCGTGGCCCGCACCCTGCGCAGGGGAGTGCCGGGGCCGCGGGGGCGGTCGGGGCGGGAGTTCGGCCCCGTCGCCTCAGCCGTGTGCCGATGTGTGCGGAGCTCTGCCGCCTGTTAGCACCGCCGGCGACCTCGGGTCAAGCCAGTGCTGTCTAGGGAAAGCCTCAGGCTCCGTCCGCACGGGGGGCTCGAGGAGGGACTGGCGCGGCAGAACCCTCCGCCCGGGGCGCCGCCCCCGGCGCGGGAGTCAGTCCCGCCGCTCGGGGGTGAAGCGGAGCGGCGGCAGCCGGGGCCGGGGGGCAGCCCGTCCCCGCCCCAGCGGTCCCCGGCCCCCGTGCAGAGCGGAGCGGCGCGGAGGGGGTGGCGGCAGCCCTGTGACTCATGCCTGCGTCGAAGCAGATCAACCGGCGATTCACGCTCTTAAAAACGCAAATCTGAGCACTTCTGGGAGAAAAAAAAAAAAAAAAAAGGTCATCTGGCATTAAATTCCGCGGCGCGATTGGTATTCCGACGTCGTTTCTGGCAGAGTTTATAAGCGGCGAGTCGCTCCCAGGCTAGAGTCGCCCTGCCTGCCTGGACTACGGCAGCAAGAGTGTCCTCTCGCCCCCTCGGTAAGTGTCCTCTAAACAGCACCCTATTTTTTCAAGCCTTTGGGAATCTCTTTCAGGATCTGGAGCGTTTTTTCTCCCTAAAATCGGTTTTGGTCGCTGTCGTACCTATAGAGGAATAACGGGTATTTTGATCCAGCTAGAGCCTTAGACATCGTGTTAACCTGTTACTTCACTTTCAGGCATTGTCTAGAAAATCTCTTCTGCTTTATGGCTTTTTTCTTTTTCGTCTTAGAGAATTAAATACCTGTTTCCTATTGAAATCATTGATCCGTTGTGTTTGCAGGCGATTGTAAATGAATCGGCAGCTACGGATTTGAAAAAAGCCGCTAACAAAGAAAGCGTTCATTCGTTACCGCGACCTTCATTTTCTTTACAAGGGGAATAAAATAAATCGCAGGTAGCCGTGGGGACAAAGAGACGAGCTGGGCACTGACCCGGCAATTTTCGATCGGCGACCCTGTATTGCCTATCGGAACGCCGTGTCCGCCAGGAAAGAGCTGAACATCTGGCGAGGAGCGAGGGCTAGTCCAGCACCTTTCTTTCCCCAGACAGACATGCCTCTCCTGCCATTTGCGCCGCTAAAGCGAGCGCGGGCACGGGAGAGCGCTGGTTAGTGCTGGAGCACGTACTGGCCCCGATTTGCTGAAACATGTGTGTGCAAATACACATGTGTGGCGCCTGCCGTTGGACCTGGGCAAAACGCACCTTTGTGGTGGCAGGGGGTTTATCTGTCAGTCTTTCCTGAATGGTTAGCCTGGTGTGTGTTTGGTAACGCAGAGAAGCGGGCTCCGTTGGTGATTGTAGGTCGTTTGGGCAGGTGATTTCGAAGCCCGCTTTGCACGTTGGTCTCCATTTGACGCGAGCCATATAATTGCCCTGCTCAGTGGTCACCGATATAATTGCTATAGACTTCATGCTCTGCTCCATCCATCATTCAGGCGCGGGGGTAGTCCCCCGGCACCCAGCGAGGGACGATTTTGCTCTCCAGCCTGTCGAGGCGTTTTCCCGGCGCGGCCGGCCCCTGCCCGCCCTGCCACCGCCCCGGGACCTCCGCGGCTGCCACTCGCCGCCGTCTGGACGGGACTTCGGTGTGGTGTTCCAGGAGACCAGACTAGTAAACCCGCCTTTTCTTCGTTCCAGCAAATTCCTTGCTGCCCACCTCTCAGAGGAATATCGAGGAAAACCGGGCTTCGAGGACTGGGATTTTTCTGAAAGGATGGCTTCCTCCGCTCCCTCGTCCTCCAACGGCGCTCCGGACCCCACCCCACCTAATTTACGACCCACAAGTAGGTTTTAATGTTTTCCTCGTTTAAAGTGTTTTAGTGGCTTTCTCCACTTATACTCAGAAAGGCCAGTTTCGAAACGAAATGATACATCAGTGAAACCCTGTTCCGCGCCATTAGGTAAGGTGCGGAAAGTGCTCTACACAAAGAAACCATCATCCTGCTGGGATCGGGAGAGGCTGGTCCGTGGCGAATAAAACGCCTTGAGGAAAAGCCCACCTTAGAGGCCCGCGCTGTCTTTATCTTACAGCCACAGCCGCATTTGAGTGATTTAGACAATAAACTGACTGCCCAGATGGCCAAAATATCAGGATGTTATAAGAGATGTGGAGCAAATGAATCCGTTAAAGGGCTACGTTACACCAGTGTCTTAAAGCGGGTGTCTCCCCCCTACATTTTATAAATGCTAATGCTGCAGCTTCCTTTCAGCCTACGCTGAAGCCTGTAATCAAGCGAGATTTGGATGCTAATTGCAGCTTTTCAAAGCGTTGTATTCCTAATTGCTCTGAATTCGCCTTGAGTTATTGAGGTGTGAGTGGGAAGCAAAGGCTGCTGCAGGTGGATACAGAATCAGTTATAGCCCTGCCAGGCAATTCAGACCGTCGCCTACCGAAAAAACCTCTCATAGTAATAATTAAAAAAAAGAGGCTCGGTGCTATAAAGCATCGGAGACAAAGAGCGGGCAACAGTTAGAAATGAAAGGCTGTCAGGGACAGCAGAGCGGGGAATAGCTTTTACCCTGAAAGAGCTACGTGGCACGAGCATCGGAGTCATTATTGTCATTATTCTGAAACTGGAAAAACGGGGGAGGCAAACAGCAGCACTGGGTCTTGTTCCAGGCGCGGGTGACGGGAACTGCTGCCTTCGACTGAGGTGTCACGGGCAGAGATCGAATTAACTGGCAACATGGCTAAAAATAAGAAAACCGCTGGCAGCTGCTGCCCGCCCCCGGGCATGGGCAGCGCCCCTGCCAAAAGCTCCTCCGCCCGCCCGGCCGGAGCGCCGCGGCGCTGCCTCCCACTCCCCCTCCCTGGGAGGACCCTCCGCGTCCCGGTTCCTCTCACACCTTCTCCCCTCGCGCCATAAGGCTCGGCCAGCGCCCACCGCGCTGTTGGACACGCGGCTGCCCCGGGCGAGGGGCCGGAGAGGTTCGGCCGTGCCCTGGCCGCCGCCGGCGCCCCCTCCACCCGGGCCCCGGGCTTCCCTCCCCGCTTCCCCCGGGTTCAGTCGGGGCCGAGTGGGGCGGGTCCGGGCCGCGGCTCCCGAGGATGGGAAGCAGCCTGCCCCTCCGCCGGTGCCGCCCTAGTACGGCCGTCGGCGGCCCGTCAGTCCGTCCGGAGCTCAGTCATGCAAGTCCGATTATCTAGTCAAATACTATTTTTCACCCAATTAATTCCTCAACTCTTTTGTGACCCCATTTCACGCCACTTTATTTTAAGCTGCCACTTCCCTGGAGCCCCGCCAGTAAATGATGAGATGCTCGAGTCCCTGGTGCCTTTCCCCCTGCTCTGGGCGGCCCAGCATGTCACGTCCTGATATCCGAGCCTCAGCTGCCCCTCGCCCCCGGGCTCGGGAATCAGCCGCTTATGGCGGCGATGGGGCCGTGCGGGGTCCCGCCGCCCCGCAGGGGAACGACTCTGCCCTCTCTTCCAGCCTACGACTCGTGGTGCGGCGTGGCGCACGGGTGCACCAGGAAGATCGGGCTGAAGATATGCGGTAAGTGCGCCCGCGCCCCCCCGTCCGACACCCCACACCCGCACGGGTCACGGCNGCTGGGCTGGGTTGGGCTCGGCGGCCCCGGCCCCGCCGCTGTGCCCTCCCTTGGGTTTGCCGTGATTTTGCCCACCGAGGGAGGGACGGCTGCGGCCCCGCTGCCCCTCCTGCCACACACGGGTAGGTGCGGGCGCCCCACGCCCCGGGCGGCGGAAGAGCGGGGCCCGCCGGGGGTGGGGGTTTGGCCGCCTCTCACTGTCTGAAATTTTTCAGCCTTATCTGACTAGAAAATACGGATCTCCGGGGGGAGAAAGATTAACGAGAGCCTTATTAAAGAGCTATTCGTCAGCTTGCTGTGCTGGTAAGATAGTGCTGGCAGCCAGTCAGCGCGCAGGCACATGAAATGCGGAAGGGAAACAAATGCACAATCATCAGATCGCAGTGTTATAGCAAGAGATTCATTTGCAGATAACAAGCTCTCTTTCTTCCCCAGACTTCTCAGTGGCGCCTTCGCTTTCGGAGGCTAACAGTCAAATCTTCATTTTCTGATGTGGAGAATAACTCAGTTTAGCCCATGCCCTTTATGCATAGAAATTACTCCCCGTTTCCCCCATGAACCTCTCTTAGGGGGCATGGGAAATTATTTAGTGTGAGAAACGAACCTTTTTTCAAAGCAAAGGCGTGTTTAAACCGCTTTCTCTACTTGCTCGAGTCGAAGTTCATTCACTAAAGGTTTGTTACCTGGAACTCTGGACTGGAAAAAAATCAGGGTGCGAATGCTTAGCCCTCTATCTGTTAAGAGATTTCACTGGTAGCCGCTGGCGACATTAACGAGTAGTCGCTTAGTTCTATAAATAGCTCCTCATCTGGGTTTAATGGACCATTTCCCTAGCAGTCCCTTCAGTGGCTGGAGCAATGGGCTTTTTCACCATCATTTTAATTTAGCCCGGCAAGCAGAACTGATAAAGTAACGCGCCGTTAGGCTTGCTCCGTGTTGCTAGACTACCGGGGTTAGAGAGGGACATCGCAGCTTCTCTCAATGAGATCAAATACACTGAAAATTAAATACTCCACCATTTTGGATTTGAAAAAGGCAAAGGAGAGTATAGTGAAGGCTTTGGGAATGGAATTCAAAACAAGCAGGGCTGCTGTATTTTTGGCTCGGGTTTGGTGTTCCGTTTTTCTTTACTGGCTGTTTTCTGTTTTACATGAAAAATATACTCTGAATAGTGATGGCAATTCAGGATAGTTGGATTCGATCACGAATTGCTTGTACGTGTCCTCCCACTTGAATTGAACACCTTCACAAAGACAGACAGGGAAGGTTTCCTTTGGTGAATATACGGAGTGAAGTATTAAGGTTGCCAAGAATCCTAATTAAACATGCTACACGAATTGATGTTTGACTATTCAGGTGATATATCCTTGTCCTTACCTTTCATAAGACATCATTCTGGACCCTAAATATCGTGCAGTCACACAGCGATAGTAAAACAGGCACATCTGAATTGTTCCTTCTCTGTGTGTCACACAGAAATCGATTAATTTTGAACACAAACTTTAAATCAGGACTGACCTCAGAGAAAAGGCAGGTCTTGAACAATGAGTTGGTTCTTCCAACTGGGTTGTATATTATGTGTTTGTCATTTTCAGTAATTACGTATCCAAGGTGTATGTCATTTCTTCTCAAATAACTGACGGATTTAAGGATTAGCTTTTTATTCTCTCTGGTTGAAAGCCACCGCCTGAAAAGAGCCCGGCCATTGCCACACCCCCGCGTTCTTCTTCCCTGCACATATACACTTAAGCAAAAAAAAGAAAAAATCAACCTATTTTAAAGCGGTTTAATGAACTGTCACAGCGGGCAAAGCATGGGCAGATTTCCCCCTGTGTCTGGATCACTCCCACCTCGGCAATTATTGCTAGGACCGATCCTGCTAACATTTGCTTGGCATGAGTGGAAATCTTGACGTAGTAAAATTGTTCAGGTGCGTCTTCAGCTGCTTGGCCGCGGCCAGCTGGTGATTCCAAGCCCAGAGAGCAACGCAGGAGAGTGGAGTTTCAAAGGCGGCCATGTATGTTAGGAACTCGTCTCGTCTCCGGCGTCCGTGGGATTTATGCCGCCAAGTCACGTAGGTGGTGCTGAACACCCCGACCGCGGGAGGGACCAGGATCTCTGGCAGCCGCCACGAACGTGCATCCCCCGACGGTTGCAGCGCACGCCGGGACTCGGCAGGTCTGTCCCCGCCTCTGAAGCTGAGGGTCCCCGCAGGGCTGCGAGGCCGAGGGGGGTTCACACGTCTGCTTTGTACGAGGCCTGATGTGTAATCAAGACGGATTTGCGGTCACGTTGCGCACTGAGGGACTCCGTCGCCAGTCTGGTCTCCTTCGCATTTGCAAACTCTGTCTCTTAAAGCACATCCATGAAAATGCACCTGCAGGACAGACCTACTGCTGGGAAAGGCTGCACTCTCCGCTGCTGCAGAAGAAGCAGTGTGGACGCTATTTCATGCGCTGCTGCTATTGCTGGAACTCTCCCGCACTGGCCTCACTTTTCATGTAGGATACCAATGAAATGTCGGCTACAGTCACGTCCTTCCTCGCGGTCGCGGGAGGAGCCCTCCAGGGCCGGGCGCCGCGCTTCTCTGCAGCCCGGGGTGCGCGTCGGCGCTGGGGAATGTCCGCCACCCTTCCAGGGAGGATATCGGGAAACGAGAGGGTCCAACGGCCCCAAAGAGGGCGCTGCCCCTGCCCCGCAGGCTCCCCCTTGTACCGACTCTCCAGGTTCGTGGACGAGGACCTGTGCGAACGGCGATGCCCTACAGCCGGGCGGCGGCGAGTTCCTCCCTTCAGGCTTTTTTTTGTCCTTCCGATGGCCGCCCTCGAGCCGCCCCAGTGCAGCCCCACGGGGCATTCCCTGACAGGCCCCGTGCGCCGCCGCTTCGAGCCCCAACGGGTCCCCGCCGTCGGCCCCGGTACACGGCAGCGGGGCCGGGCATCTCCGCGGGGAAGAACAGCCGGGCAGCCCTTGGGGCAAGGGCTGAGCTCCGTGCCCCCGGCGCCCAGTGAGGCCAGACCCTTCAGTGAAACCACTGCCTCGCTGGACCCGATGCGAGCTGAACTGGAGGCAACTGGAGCCTTTCCTAGTTTTTGAAGCGCTGCCTCCACCTTTCCCTCCGGAACTTCCGAGGGATGCGCTCCTCGGCAGGCCAGAAGAGCGCCAGCTGTGCGGCGGGAAGCGCGGCTCTGGACGGTAGCGGAGCGCCGCTGCTCCCGCAGACAACTCTTCGCACGGAACTCTGCCCACTGAGCATCGCCACCGAGCGCCTAGAAAAAAGACGGGTGGAAAAATAAAGCAAAACGAAGCCACAGGACCTGGTGAAAGAGGATCGCTCCGTAATTCGGTCTATACTGCACCTGCTTCGATATCAGCAGCTCCTCCTAATGAGCAGACTAACAGCACTAGCTGTTGCGGGAGCCAGTGATCGCCGCGAGGACCGTTCAAAGCAGTAACAAAACTAAATATATACATACACACACACATATATATATACACCTGTATAACGTCATCCATCCTGGACGGCTAGTCTCAACTTACACAAGAAGAGAGTTTCCCTGGAATAGTTTTTTCCCATTCGTAAAACTATCACAGAACTAAACTATTTAGTAGAAGATCAGTATTAAAAGGCAAAATTTGAGATGTTCACTGAAAGTATGGCCCTGGCAAACTTGCCTGCGAGTGACCCTCCTGAAGACTCGTTTAGGTGCCTGACTGACGCAGGGAGGCTGCCAGCCGGGTGCCTCTTTTTCGGTAGCTCTTTAAGGAGTGTCCGGCTGGCAGCAGGGTCCGAGGCACAGGGACCGTGGCCGGAAGCCATTGGCCCAGCGGCTCACTGTCGCTCCCATTTCTCTCACGGAGGTGCAGCCCCTGTCCAAGCTGCAGGGTGCTGGATGGGCCGGCGGAGAGCCCCTGCTGGGAGGTGTCCGCAGTCCCGGTCCGCCGTTGGGGCTCCGGAGAGCAGGGACACATGGTCGGAGTGCGGAGGGCACTGGACAGAAACGGCGTCGGGGGACGTGGGTGAGCGAAGTCACGACGCTGGTTTTCCATCTTGCTAAGCCCTCCTCCCTGGCGGATATCCCCAGCCGCGACGAGCTTTGGTTTCGATTGTTCCTTGTTTTGAAAGAAAAGAAAGAATAAAGGAGACCGGCGCAGCCATATTGCCTCTTCCAAATATACAGACGCGCTTGCTGCAACCTGGGAGGTCAAAATTCGGTGCCTTCTTTAATGACGAAAAGCCCGACACTATGCGTGTTTTAGTGGGCATCAGAGATTTAATGGATCAAATCCAGAAAATTAATTGTTCTCCCTGCCTTGTTGAACGTACACAGGTCTCGTTACTCGCCACAGACCCAGCGTGGCGCTCAACCCCATAATTCTTGGGGTGAGTGGGTTTATTATTGCTGTGACACGTGACAACGGCAGTTTGTGTTCGGGCCCTGGGCGCCAGAGATGCGTCTCCAGTGAGAGTGGAGCTCCTTAACCTTCAGGGATGATTAGTGTTAGTATCAAAGCATCTTTTCGGGTGGAAAATCCACATCAGTATGTACTGATAATAGGCAGGTGGGGTTATATGAGTGCTACCGGTGTCCTTAGAGCTCTGGCACTCACAGGACGGCTGCTCCAGAATGGCTGCTTGTTCTCATGCCTTCTGTGCGTGAGAGTACCACGAAGAGAACTGAAAATGGCCCTGCTTTTAATCATACATCATTGCCCCTGTCTGCTAGGTCCATAAAGTTCGCCTGCAGGCTGAAATAGCATTGACTCATCCTGAACTCTCTTCCAGTGGCTGATTACTGAAGTGGAATCTGTCTGATCGACTTAATAAGAATTTACCACTGCACTAAATGACGAAATTTTGTTTTTTGCATGGCTGAGTTTTTGCAGTTGATGGCATTTTGAACTCTCTCTCCTGGAGGCAAATAATACCCATAAATACTCTTATTCCCGACCTCATTAGTCAGATTTAGAGCTAACACCGCTTTTAACTGTTGTCTAGAGAGCTGCTTTAGATATTTCTAAACATGTTGGGAAGTGAGAAAACTCTGACTTGTGCACCTTGCAATAATAATGTAGGGTTCCTGCAAAGGACCAACAGCCTAGAAGACAAGAGCCGGATTGTCAGCTCCCTGAAGGAAAGGCAGTCCTCCAAGAGCATGCTGGCGTGTGAGAACAGCGAGAAGGAATCCAGGTTCCGGCGCACCGAGACAGACTTCTCCAACTTGTATGCCAGAGGTAAACACTTTACAGCTTCTTCTTGCTCCAGCTCAGGCACGTCCCCTAATAGTCTTACCCTCGCTTCCCTGGAAGTGCAGCGACGTTCACATCGTGCTTTTGCTTGGTTGCTTATGAAGGAAGCTCTGTGTCTGTGTTTGTTGGGAGATGCACTGGCGATGTATAAAAGTTTCCTGAAGTGCAATTTTACGACCTTTGTGCTGATCCTCTGCAGCTCAGCTCCAGAGTTTGCTCTGGGGTTACTCCAGATCCAGCATCGGTGGGAGAGTAATTTTATATTTTATGTCCTCCTTAATAAAATAGCAAGGAAGCGGTCTGTGACTGCTGGTACGGGGCCATTGACAAGAAGAGTGGGGAAGGGAAATCAATCCTTTTGCAGAGCGGAGGTGGCGACGTTGCAGGGGAAGGGCAGGTGCGGAATTGGAATGCTTTTGGACCACGGGAGACGAGTGCGTTAGCGTTGCAGGGTGAGCTTTTTGACCGGGGCACCTTGGAGGTGCTTCTGCTGTTGCCATGGGCGAGATGGCATCGCCCTTTCGGCAGAGAGAGGGGCCGGGACTCTGCCCCGCTGCAGCCAGGCTGCGCTGGGACTGCGGCTTCCAGGTCCTTGAAGCGCTGCGGGCAGCCAAGGCTGGTTCATTTCCGCTTCTCTTTCCCAAAGCAAGCGCTGACAGCTGGTTTGCCCCACAGATTTGTTGCCCTCCAAGAATGGCGAGGAGCAGACCATGCAGTTTCTGCTGGAGGTTGTGGACATCCTCCTCAACTACGTGAGAAAGACTTTTGACAGATCCACCAAAGTGTTGGATTTCCACCACCCGCACCAGCTCCTGGAAGGCATGGAGGGCTTCAACCTGGAGCTTTCGGACAACCCTGAGTCCCTGGAGCAGATTCTGGTGGACTGCCGGGACACGCTGAAGTATGGAGTGAGGACAGGTAGGTTTTTGCACCCTACTCTGTGGAGAGTCCCTCCCGGGACTTTTCTCAGGCTCGCGGTGAAGCGAGCGTGATTGAGCTCACGGAGGTAAGCCCACACCCTCTCCACGCCCGGGACTGTGCCTCCCTGGGGGCTTGGCTCCAGGGCCGTCTGTGGGCGCTGGAAATGCCTCTGCGCATAAACTTCAGTTACTGATGCTCCGTCCGGAGCAACGGGTAGGGCTCGGTGCTATTCGCAGAGCACGGAAACAAGTTTTTTAAGACCTAATCTCTTTCACTTGATGAAATGTGAGTTGTCTGCATCTACGGGGAGCAATATCATTAGGTAAATGAGTGCATAAATGACACTGAATTTGCAGTTTTGCTTCTTAATGTTCATCAGATGTTTCATGAAAAAGAGACTGAAATGCTAGGAATCATTAATAAAGGAACCCTGTGGACTTCAGCCCATTACCCAGGAGCCCTGCCTGTCCAGGTTCTTCTGAATCAGACAGAAATGCCAGTTTATAATAACTTCTTTTACTGAGTGAGCTGTAGCCAGACTCCAGAGCAAAGTTAGTGCTCTTTCAGGCTGTTTGGCCTGCAATATTTTACATCTGCATCCACAGAAATCTCGGCTGGCAACAAGCCCTGACTGCTGTACGTACCCAAGCAGGTCAGGAACTGGAGCGATAAGAGAGCGGGCGCCGCGTCTCCCCTCCCCAGTCTTGCTCCAGTGTTTCGGGCCAGCCGCCCTATTGAGCACAGCTCGGCTCAGCGCCCGCAGCGGGCGGCAGTGTCCCCACGGAGCTGGAGCTCTCACGGGGAAGCTGCTGCCTGGCCGTCTCTGGCTGGGCAGATACGAGCCATAGCTCCTGAAGGACAGGGCGCAGCGTCCTGCAGGGATGGCTATGCAGCCGTGAAAACCCAACGCAGTGCATTCAAGGAACAAAACCTTGACAACAGATGTGGCGGTTAGCGTCCTGTCTTTTTTCCCCCTAATTACATGGCGGTTTAATTTATTCAGGGGATTCAGGAGTATACTTTGATTTTGTACCCTTTATCAAAAGGGAGCGCGATTCGTCCCCAGACGCGTGGGTTGTTGAACAGGTGACCAGCAGCTAAGCCAGAGTGGCCGCGCTCGGCGTGCTTGCACCTTTTTACAGCTATCCATCGTGTCGGCATGTCAAGCAACCTCCTCCCCTCACCCCGACCTTCCCTGGTGCTCTTGTGGGAC
The DNA here is from genome assembly GCA_013396735.1 of Grallaria varia. NCBI lineage: Eukaryota > Metazoa > Chordata > Aves > Passeriformes > Formicariidae > Grallaria > Grallaria varia. Next base: position 272,396 of record VWZG01007990.1, on the reverse strand, counting down.
CAGCAGGACCTGACCCCGGGAGCTGAGAGGCACGTACCCAACCAGACACAAGCTCTCTTCAAAGCAGTATCTGGTGTAGCTTTCGGGATGAGCTGCTCGGACCGTATGACGGCCCAGGACACGCGTCCTGGCTTCCCGGGCTCCTGGGGCTCATATTCTCTCTCCAGGCGAAGTTCCCTTTAAAGCCACCGGGGCTGAATTTGCAGCCCAGCCTTCGGAGATCGCGGGCTCCATAACAGCTTTGGGAGGTCAGTGAAAAGTCGCTTAAGATAATGCCCCAGTCCGTATGTCATGGCAAGGGAGAGAAGTGCTGATTTGTAAAGCAAACGGCCAAGCCACGGTGGTATTTCTGGGCCCCAGCCCCGAGCCGCTGGGCTCCCCGGGGCGGGATCAGCCCGGGCGCGGAGCGTCCTCGTCGGGAGGCGTCGCGATGTGGCAGCGCCGGCAGGCTCACGCCTCCGAAAGGTTTCCTGCTGACATCGCTCGGGGCAGAATCACATTTATTTCTTCATGTCAAAAGATGCTGATTTTCCCACTGTTGAACCGAATGCGACATGACAGGGTCCCTCCAGGCGTCGAGCGGTGACCCCTCTCTCTGCTATCTGCGTGTCCTTTACCAGAGAGCAGAGAGAAGCCTAAACCATGACACCTCCCACCTTCCCTCAGAGCCCCTTGTCAGCTGTTAGGAATTTCTTCTCTTCATGCTGGAACAGTAGACACTCAAGAGTCGGGATTGTTGCTTATGAAAGTTGTTAAAGCAACTTGGCCTGAAATACAGGAATATGATTTACTTCAGTTCAATAGCAAATCCTTTATTTAAAGAAGTGAATCCGAGCTTTTAAACTAAGGGGGGGAAAGGGCCCGAGCCGAGGATCTCCTGGGGGACCCTCTGCCCCCCCTGCAGCAGGTCGTGCCGCCCTGGCCATTCCCGCCGAGGCCCCGCGAGATGCCGCCCCCTGTTCCTGCAGCTCAGGAAGCGACCGGCTCCTCCGCAGCCCCAGTTCAGGCTGAGCCTTCCTCTCTTTCTCCATTCAAATGCCAATGAGCCCAGCCCCTGCAGGTTGTTACGGCCAAGGGTGCCCGCCCTTGTAACCCTTGCCCGAGCTCTCCGCACGGCCGAGGTCGGGAGGGGGGTTCTGGACATGGGCTACCCTTTTGCAGGTTTTCCAGGCTCCCGCAGATTTTTCCAGGCTCAGTCGTCTCTGATGCTTTCTCTAGAATTTAAACGTTAATGATTCCACACAGGAGCTCCATCCAAAGCGGTTTGTCAAGTTTGTAACATGAAATCCCTGAATGTTGGCTAGGGGTCCCCCCACCAGCTTTGGAAACTTCGCTGCTGGCGTTCTGAGTGCAAACCTGTCGTTCTGTCAGAATAGCTGGACAGTTTAAAATTGAAACCTGAGAAATACCAGTGGAGATTGTTCTAAATTGCTTTCAATTGTCTTTCTAGGTCATCCTCGCTTTTTCAATCAGCTGTCCACAGGACTGGACGTCATTGGCTTGGCTGGGGAGTGGCTGACATCAACTGCTAATACAAACATGTAAGCAGTGCCTTGTCGACAGCGTCTGTGACTGGTGCTTACAGGGGCTGCCATGTGTCATGGTATATACAGACATGAATAGTTTTCATATTGAAATAATGATTGTTGCATCTTCAATAGAAGTGTCTCGTGTTTTTCTTAATGTGGCAACAATACAGTGAAAACAGTTACACAAAGCTGAATAGTTTTATGTTTCTGATAAATAGAAATGCAAATGTCCCAGAATACACGGTAAGTAAAACATGATTATTCTAATCTAATAACATGAAATTATTTTTCTTTATTTGGACCAATCTTCCTTTTTTTTTTTTTTTTTTAAGTTTTGTCTCTAGATGGAGTGCAGCTATCCATATATTAACATACGGATACAAAATATGTAAAATTTTATGGGTTTTTTGTCCTGTTGACTTCAGGGATAGCAGTCTTGAGGCAATACCTTCTCCTGTTCATGTGCTGGTAAAGAATTGGCTTCTGGCTAGCTTCAAAATTACAAAAAATGTAACATTGAAAAATAATGATAACAAAAGAATTAGTCTAAGATTAATGAAGCTGTGTGTAAATGAATAAATGGAAGTGTAAAAAAGTAAAATTTGACATCTGAATGTAACAAATAATAAAATGTTACTAGTTCTTCTTGACAGAAAATTAATAAAAACTGAATGTCAATGTAAGGCATAGTTTTGCAACAGAGTGCAATTAATAATAATTTAAAAATCCACTAAAGAAAACTCAACCTTTTAGTCAGTTCCTGTTTATATTTTGATTTCTATATGCTCAAAAATGCGATAGGAGTACAAAGGCAGGTAACAGACTGCTCTGTTTTAGTCCTGTATTGGATGGATGTGTTTTAACTCTGAAGCTCCTCCTCTTTGGGGCAGTTTGTTGCTAACTGTTGGAACACAGGAAATGTATCTGCAGATTGGAAAATGAACAGTATTTCCACTGGCCTGTCTATGAGTATGGGGTTCATTAAATATAGCTGATTACTGGCAGCTCTATGTAGATTATGAGAAGTTTTGTGACGTCTGCATTAAAGAAAAATACCTAAGGTGCTCCAGCCAAAATCAGCCTACTCTTTGTAATAGTTATCTGATTTAGTTCTCTCTTTGCTAAAAACTAGTGTGAGACACTCAGATTTAAAAGCTGGTCACAAAGAAAACCCAGCAACATATATTTTATTGTTAAATGAGTATTGCCAAATGCTTTACAGTGTTTTTAAATGCCTTTTTTTAACAGCACCATTAAAATGAAACCGCTTTTGATCACATTTCTAAAAGAAAACATTGCTTGAAAGTTGTTTCTCTGTGACAAAAACATACTCCAAAGTGCCACTTTCTGCAAGACCCTTTCCCTTTGACTTAGCTATCCCAGTTTAGGTACCATTTTGTAATCAGTGAAATTACACAGATTGGATAGGACACGATAGAATTCAGCTCTGTGATAGGATTAGGAAATATTGCCATTGGTATTAAGAACATTGCATTCATTTATTCACTTCTTAAAGAGTAACTATTTTTTAAATGATGTTGCTTTTTCCTTTGTTTTAAAATTAAATAGTTAAATAGTTAGTTCTGTAAAGCTAGTTTCTGACTCATTCATACTTTAAAAAAGAACGTATCTTGTGAGCAAGATAATTTGGTATCTCTTTGCTTGTATAAGGTTTAGTAAATGCAAAATATACATTGCTCTCTTTTTTCAGCAAGCCAAGGTCAGCATGGTGTGCTTTCAAATAACGGTAACTGCAAGTAAGGCTAAAGCAAGAGGTTTGTAGAATATGATTTGAAGAACCGACAGGGAAGGTTATTAAAAATAGCTAAAATCGTCTCTGTAAGCTCTGGGGAACATAATATTTGTTTCAAGCAGTATTCTAGCACACAAGAGCATGTTTTGACCTTTACCTAGAAACTGTTCTAACCTATTACAGCTACATAAGCATGTAACACACAAGTGACAGCACTGAATTACAGTAGGGAATGTTTTCCATTTGCTACTTATTCTTCAATAAACCATACTTAAAATATTTACAAACAATTAAAATATATGTTTTATTTCACAGTTGAGTTTTGAGGAATGAAAACATCTGTACTGTCTTAAAAATTTAAATTATCATTAGGAAATATCACTTAAATGTCACTGGGAAGAGAATATATAAAATTAAACATAATAAGCTTCCCACACTGACTTGGAAATCATGTATCAATGTGCTATTCATAGCTCAATCACTAATACCTTCAGGGTGGAAATTTCAGAAGCTGCCATTATTCATCCAGTTCTAGGGATCTGTAGCACAGGGCATTCTCTCACCATGCAGCAGCCAGCTGAGGTTAAAAGCAACAGCAATACATGGAATTTCTCTTCGTGCCCACTGTTAGCTGAAACATGAGAATTATATTGGTGTCTTCAGTATTATGCATATATGCTTATGAAAATGTAACATAGAACATTGATGTTTGTTCTTAATGCTTTTGACATACTGGCAAACAGGAGAAGGGTTAGCTGGAATGACTTGGTCTGATACAGCAATTTGTCCTTTAGGTGAGAACAGAATTAAGCCAGCACTGGCTTCTATCAAGCAAGCCATTTATTTATTCTGTTAGTAAAAATATGAGACTCATGGCTGTTCTAGCTAATTCATAGAAATGCCTGTAAAGGTTGTAACTGTATGAAAAATCTAAACAGTGTTTTTTGTCAAGAAATTGATTTTAAAGTTGGACAGTTCCTTCTAAGCCAAACACATTTTTTGGGTTTAAATGAATTTTTCAACATAATTTAAGTTTGAAACAAGTAAGTTGGAGTGAACTTCAGCAAGATGTGATTTGTAAAATCATAGTCATTATCTTATATAGCTCCATTGGCCTTGTAATTTATAATAATATGTAGTCTTTTATTTCTTTTCAGTTTTTAGAGACTCAGAAAATAATTACAGAATAAAATTAATAAATACTATTTAACCTGTTTTTAAGTATATTCAAAATTCCCCTTGTGAACACTTGATATTTTATATACAAAAAACCCTGCTTGATATTATGTATTTTTTCTATAAGCCTATAAGTCTTCTAGGAATTATGTAGGGACCAGTGTGCAAGGTTTCAGGACAAAACTCAAAATGTGTTTAAACTGGTGGTAAAAAAAATCACACTGACTTGAACATATCATGTATTGAGTTACAGTGATCTATATACTGCCGAGTTCCTGTTGACTTCAGCTGACTGTTCTGCCTAGGTAAACACTGGGATATATTCTAGGCTTGTAGTGCTTAAAACCAAACCAAACAAACAAAAAAACCCCACTGTTAGCAGACACCAGTTTATTAATTTTGTCTATTTGTAAATACCGTCAGAGCCCAAATTTCACATCCATGTTCAACTGTCTCTGGCAGTTCTAAGGATAATAAAGCAAAATAAGTAGTATTTTGGCTTCTGAAATGATTAAACAAATTACAAGTGCTCAGTCTTTAAGGGATGTTTTAAAAATGGTGGTGGTGTTCCTCTGATGGATTAAGGACACGCAAAGACTGAATTAAAAATTAACAGTTTAAGTAACCACTGTAGCTGTAAAAACAGACAAGCTTTTCCAGACTCTTGTTTCCTTCTTAATGTAATATCTACTTCAAATTTGCTGCACTTATTCTAAAAATATAATTTTGGTATTAAAGAGACAACAGATACATTTTGACCGTTATTCACATGGAAGACATCAGTCAGATCTGAAGTGTCAGGATGTCATACTCTTACTGACTCCTTTGGAAATCACAGGTTGATTGTTTTGTTTCTCTCTGCTTCCTTACCTTTTTTTCCCCCCAAGCAGAGTTTCTTTACAGCAGCAGCAATTTATCCGTGTACCTTGATCACAAAAAATAGTTGTATGGCTGTCACTTTTCATCCATGTATCTGGCCGTGACATCAGGGCATACCAGGCTATGTAATCTTTTTTTTCCCTCATTAAGGGGATACAGTAGTTGACTGCTGACTTGGTTTTGGTAATTGGTAATTAGAAAATCATCATTTATAATGACTCCTGACAGTTATTGATCACACTGTATTGTAGAAATAAGTTGTCCTTGGAGATCATCAACAAAATAAATCCACATAATTAATTGTACTTAGACTTTGAAACCCTAGCTCAATACTTCTAATTACGGTTGGGTTTGGCCAGCAAAGTTCACTGTTTTCACAAGGATTTGGCAGTATGTTATTCCACAAGTGTGGAATGGCGCTTTGGGTAACAAGTGTTTAAAGAACAATCTTGTTTAGCAGTCAGCAGTGAATGGTGAACATCAGGTCTTATATTCACTATACAGAAAGCTGCGAAATAACTAATACTGCAGTTTTTATTCACCAGTATTTCCAGTATTATCTTCCTGAGGACTTTTGCTTGGGTAAAGGTTGCAGTATCAGAACTCCAATTTACAGGAAAACTTTAGAAACCTCGAGCGCTTTTACAAAGAATCGTAGACTGGGAATTTATTGGGTGTTTTTCGAATCCGTATTTGATTTCGTTTTGCTTTATCCATGCAGGTTTACCTATGAAATTGCCCCTGTTTTTGTCCTCATGGAACAAATAACACTTCGAAAGATGAGGGAGATAATTGGATGGTCAAATAAAGATGGTGATGGAATATTCTCACCTGGTGAGGTTTTCTTCTCTGTTTTTATGGTTTGACTAAAACTTCAAAAGTTAAAATAAACATAGTCTATGTCTGAATATCCAGTCTCTACATCACAAAGCAATGAGTCAGATATTAGGAATGCTTTGTTTAAACATACCACAGAAAAGCTGGGGTGGGGGGGATGGGGCAAGCTATCTCTGAGTATGGCTGAGTACTATGGCTGGTCAACATTTTAAAACTTGACTATGAGTTCTGGTATATAGTCAGGCATTCAAACACCCCTTCTGCGTGTTCCATTTCTGGAGGCACTGAGCAACCACAGTTCCTGCTGACCAGGAGTTCTTGAGTGTCATGTACTGACTGGTGGAGAGTGAAGATTTGGGCTAACAGTCAGAAAAAGGCTGCAGTTACCTGTTGCTTTCTTGGACACATTATTTGGGATATAATCTGACTGGATTCACAAGTATGATTCCAGTATAAAGACCAAGAAAAAGTGTCTTACCATGGAAGTGACATAAAGGCAGTGAGCAGTGACAGAAATGACTGATGAGGAACCATTTGGAGGTCCTGGGCCAAAGTGTGGACAATATGAGTGTCCAGCAGAATTCCAGATTTCTGGATTTGGCATGAGGGGACACTATCCCATTACAGAGGATAAAGGACAATACAAACTCCTTTTGGAATAGCCTGCATAAAGTCTAGGAAAGCACACTTGTGCGATCTCCAGTCCTATCTGCTAGAAAAACATAGATCTTTCTCAGTGTTCTCATCAATGAAAAAATATTAGAGGAAGAAGTTGTCCTAGACTTATGGATGAGACTGGTTTACTAAAGCTTGAGGTATGCATCAAAGAACTGAGTTAATTGTCTAAGGCTCTTCTTAGCAGCAAACCAAGAGAAACAGGTACTTTTCCTCAATTCCAATTCTTCAAAAATAAGTGTCAAAATAGATTAGCTGAGTTGTAGCCTGTTAAGTGTCTCTTTCCCTTAACTGACTGCAAGGAAGTTTAGAATATCTATCTTAGCTGTAGAAATCTACCTTTAAGGCATCTCCTTCTATATCTACAGTAAGATGGGATAAATCCATCCAATATGTGACATTTCTTCAGTCTCAGACAAACTGATAAGTTCCTGTTGTTATTGCTAACAAGAAGTTGTCATACAAAAGCTGTACAGTGAAAGCTGAACTTTTTAGGAATGTGTTACAAAATGTTAGCAATTGGAAGATGATGCATAGGAAATTCTGACTATCACTCTTACTTTCCAGATGGTCTGTCCTATGCTATTCAGACAGACATCTGTGCATTTCAGAGATATATTTTTCATAATTCACTGCCACTTTCATTGCATTATGCAAATGAGAGTCGTATGTCTGACATGATATGCATTTTTTTCACTATCACTATTTTATTATTCATTCATTTCTTCATTCACAGGAGGAGCTATCTCCAACTTGTACAGCATAATGGCTGCACGCTACAAGTATTTCCCTGAAGTCAAAACCAAAGGCATGGCTGCAGTCCCCAAACTGGTTCTCTTTACCTCAGAGCATGTGAGCTTAAAACACTGCTAATTCTTAATTTATTGATGTATGTTATGAAAATACTTCGTCATTAAACCACCACTCCATTTAATGTTCATATGTTTGTTGCAGAGTCACTACTCAATAAAGAAAGCTGGAGCTGCACTTGGCTTTGGAACAGACAATGTTATTTTGATAAAATGCAATGAAAGGTAGGATGCCTGCAAAGGTTTTGAGAGATTAAATGTGTTCACCTGTTAAATTTGCTGTGTTGTGTTTAAGGATTGATTCAGTACAGTGTGTCAAGTTACTAATGGCCTGTTGAGAAAATCCTATTAAATTATCTCAACTGTAGGTAGTATTTCCATATGCACTCTTTAATTTTCTTTTTCTGTTTCTACAATAATTGCAGAGGCAAAATAATACCAGCTGACTTGGAGGCAAAAATTCTGGAAGCAAAGCAAAAGGTTTGTGTTCTAAAAAACAGTGCTTAAATGCTTGCCTTAGTAAAATTACTTCTTCCTTTGAAGCCTGAGGGCTGACATTAAGGAGAATATTATAATGATATAAATGTCATAATAATATTTCCAGATGCTAATTATGCCTTCATGTATTGTTTAGGGAATTATCTGTATGTCTTGCAAAGGTTTCCCTTTTCTGTTTTAAAGCAAAATATTTTTTACTCTGGAACCACATCTGTATTTCATGATTTTAAAAATAACTTTCTGTTTGGAAATGTATTGAAATAAGCATGAAAACATGAACCTAAAGCTACTTTTATCCAAACTTTAAAGTTTAGACAAAACAATAACAAATTCTATAGAACCCCTAAAAATCATAGAGATTTCAGGTGTAATGCTGCAGGGTTAGTAATATATCCAGGAAGCTTATTTTTTGAGGCATTAATTGTTATTTCTTGAATGACATTGCATTGCAGTGAAAAAATCAATGACGTTTGTACAGAGCAACCAAAGTTAGAGCAATCAAGATTACTAATATTTTATTTCTTAATTTCTTTATATTTGGGCACTCTATGAAATTGCAGTTCACATTTATTTCATCTAATTGAAAATTGTTTTTCTTTGATCTGATAGTTCTATATTTATTACTCTTGTTTTGAATTGTTTTGTTCTGCTTTGTTCTGTTTATTAGTAGATAAAGACTAAAGGACCAATTTCAGGCCTTCAGATCACAATTTACAGATCACATTTAATAAATTTTCCTTTATGCTGTTGTAAAAATCACAACTTTACTTGACTATTGCTAGTCTTCTACCATTGTTTGAATCTCCTCACTGAAAAAGATTAGATGAAATAATATTCTTTATCTTCTGACTAGTTAATTTTGTGAAGTTACAATACAATAAAAACAGTTTGTTCGTATCACATACATGATTAGTTACTTTCTTCTGTTTCATATGGGAAGAAAAACATTTCTAAGGTTGGAAAATGAGATAGCAAAGTTTCTGAAATTACTTTTTTTTTTCCCCCGGAAAGAGGTTGGAATTTATAGTTAACATTTTTATTTTTATTGTAGGGATACATTCCTCTTTTTGTAAATGCAACTGCAGGCACAACAGTATATGGAGCCTTTGATCCAATACAGGACATTGCAGATATATGTGAAAAATACAACCTCTGGCTCCATGTAGATGTAAGTAACTATAAAAGCGCTGCTATTCAGGCAAAAGAGGATCTCTTACACATGTTTTGCCTTGAATTAAAATATTTATTACTAGATCCTGAGTAAATTAAAGTACATTAAGCTTACTCAAAAAAATGAGCCTTTTGTTTTTTCTGTCTCTTTCAGGCTGCCTGGGGAGGTGGACTCTTAATGTCCCGAAAGCATCGTCATAAATTGAATGGAATAGAAAGGTACTACACGGTGCTTATTTGTAATACTGCTATGAAAGTACTTCCATAAGGTACATGACACTTCACAAATTCATGAAAATACTAATTTGCTACATTAAGGATCTTAATCACTAAATTAAACAAAAGCAAGACAGGAAAGGTTTGGACTAGGAAGATTGAAACAATACTACAGAAGAAAACAGTGATATACCATTGAGTGCAAGGTAAGTTTACAGCTGATTTGAAGGAGGACAAAGATACTACTTGACAAAAATAAGGGAAATTGTTCTATGCATATCTTTGAAGGGATCATAAGTCTTGGAATGGGTGAAGAAGGATTTGAGGAAAAAATGAAGTGTGAGAACTAGACAATCTCTGAAATGTAGGGCTTTGAGAATAGCAGTGATAACTGAGGAGTCCAGGGAAGGTGTTTGAGCACAGATACCCATGGTGGGAAGCCACGGCAGAGTGTGAATTGGTAGAGGTTCTCTCCTGAAAGATGTTTGCAATTTTTCCAGAAAATAAAGAGTGTATGTTCTGCTTGAAAATGAGTGTTCTGTAAATGAAAGCGTGTGTGTATATATGTATTTATATACATGCTTGATTTTACATTGCTTATATATATATACAAACAAAAGTATGTATTTGTATACAACAAGAGTTGTTCCATACCGTAAAGATGGAGTTACTAGCAATTTTTAGGGGCAAGTTTCAGTATATAAGGCAGGAGAGGACCATGATAGCACAGAGCTGATACTCTTCTGCTATGCCAGGGAGAAGACTGAGGTACTTTACAGGGAGGCCAGAAAGGGTCACAGATACCATGTCTGAGGGCACAGGGGCCTATGAGTTGGTGCCATGTGGGGATCACATGAAACAGGCAGGAAGAGTGAAGTCTGCAGACAAGAGCACAGGTGTGCCCCCAGGTACATAACCCAGGTTGCCAAGATGCCCACTGAGACCAGAAGCCAGCCTTTAATAAACAATTGAACCAAATTTAAAGAGGCAAAGTGTTCGTGTTGGTAGTGATGGCAGAGTGAGAGTGTGACCCTCCCACTGGGCCTTACAATTCAGACTCAGGAGTCATTCCAGAGGTAGCCTTTGGCACAGTTGTTCCCATATCCAGTGATGACAAGTCTGTAGAAGATATCCCATGGGTGTGTTTGTCTCTAGATTTCCTCTGAAACTGCTCTATCGTCAAACACTGCCTATCTGAAAAAAAATCAGAAAAGCGATGAAGAACCAGAAACTTAAGATCTTTTCCATCATTGCAGATAACAGCCCCCAGGGAATCAAAGAATATTTGAAGTAAGCTCTACCTGTGTACTCTTAAATTAGCACCAAATTGCTTCCTTGAGTCAACCGTGCTGAATGTGGGCACCCTGCAAAGGTGTAGAATGAGTACAGTGAGCAATGCTCTTCCTTAGGGAAATGTTGGGCACCTCATACAGTAAGTGAAGAATAAGTACAAGGTAAAGAATAGTGTGCAGAAGGTCTGGCAGCAAAACCATGTGGACCCTTCTGTCGCAAGGATGGCAGCGTGTGGTGGGGCAGGGGTGCTCTGAGGCAGCAGAATCCTTTCAGCCTCTGCCCAGTCCCATTTGCTAGTCACTGGTGGCAACACATCTAGGATGAGGTCAGCAGTGTCCAATAATTTTCTTAAGCTGCACAGGCTTGGTCACAGGAGTTTGGCACACCTCTTTTGACCTGAGGTCAACCCAGAGGTGCTAATTAAGGCTCTAATTTTAAACAAATAGAGAAGGCAGCAGGCCACAAAGCGTGAAATTATTTCTTTCCTAGTCAGCTATGGATGTTCACACATGGGATGGGGCCCACGTGCACTGTGTAATTGCCTGTCGTGGGCCCCAGCTGGGGTTTGCTGCTAGCACTGAGGGCTGCCCACAGACACTGGCATGGTGCCGTGGGACAGAGCTGGGGCTGCCCCTGCTAGCACAGCCTCCGCCTGCCTGGCTGCACTGAGGAGAGTGGCATCTTCTTGTTAAAATAAACCTAATGCTCCTCTTGCAATTGTCTTGGTTTGGAACCCTCAGAGTTAAATAAATATGCTAAACTGAAGCCATGGTGTTTATAAAAAGGAAATTAGCTGCTGTATAAATTCCTGTTTCTTGACTACTCTGTCTGAACTATTAGTGAAGTTTTTTAAAAGATAAGTGCCTCCTAAGTCTGAGCTATGTATCTGCTGGTTTGCACTGCATAACATAAGCAGGAGATTTTAGAGGGGTGGTGAGCTGCCCAGGTACAGCATAGACTGAACTGTTCCTTTGACTGAGGGGTGCTACAGTCTAACCTAGGGCAGACAGAGGTTGGAATCGTATCCAGAAATTGGTGGTCCTCACAATAGGGTGAAGATGTCATTATGTTGCTCAAAACAGAGGAACTATGGTTGTATCTGTATCCTCTGAGAGCAAGGTGTAGAAGAGGAGAAAAACCATTTAATTTTCTTTCAACCACATTGTAAGAATACATTGTAAGTCTGTGAAATACAACTAGGCACTTTGCTTCTCTGGAAAATGCAGTGAATCAAGGGGACATTTGGCAATTAATTACCTAGGGTGAAGATGTCAATGGCTGTACAATGTTGGCACATTTATTTTAGTATCATCATTAAACTTCCTAGGATATTATGTTAAAAATACCGAACATCTCATCTGTTTGACTACTAAATGAGGTGATCTTGTGCATTCACTTGTGTTTACACATAAAAAATCTCAAACATTACATACAGAATGGTAGGATTATGATATGAAGTTTTAGAGCCTTTTAACAGTCTGTGGGCTTGACAAGCTAGAGTTGTGGCTCTAACTGGGAAAGCAGATAAGCATGCAGAGTGTCTTTTCCTTTGCTTTCTACTTTTCCAGCAGCTGTTCAGTAAAGAACTGTATTCTCCCAGAATCCATATCAGTCCCTTAATTGTCTGACACCCTTGCTTTCTTCATCAGTACCTTAAATTGACACAACGTGCCAAACTGGTTTTGTTATTTTTATTAGTGCTATTCCTAGAAGCAGAGTCTTCTCGGGACGATGTTACTGTATCAGCTAAGCAGTCTGATACTAAGGAGCTGATATTGGTAATAATATGCACTAATCACTTGTCTGACATTGCAATGTTAATGCAAAATAATTCTCTTCCTGGACAGCATAGCTGGGAAAGAAGACACTTGAGACAGTAATAATCTCCTTAGTGACATCATCATGGTCAAAACTCCATATATTTCCAGCTGAAAGCAGAAAACAAAGGTGACTGCTTCAGGTTAAGTTTCTGTTTTCCAGACCTATCTGAATATGTAATTTTTTTGCAGAGCCAACTCAGTCACTTGGAATCCACACAAGATGATGGGAGTGTTGTTACAATGTTCTGCCATTCTTGTCCGGGAGAAGGTCTGCCTTATATTTAATAATAAAACATTAAAAAAAAAAAAAAAAAGAAAAAAAGAGTAAATATCAAGCCCTACTTTTTAAGAGGGTAGTGCAAAATCCGTTTAATTTCAAAACTTTTTTTGGAAGGAATAATTGTGTGGATTTACATTGTGTTTAGGGAGTTGTTGTATCTTTCCAGGTTTTTGGGGGCTTTTTTTCTTAAAGCTGTACACAATATGGGTCAGATTTTTAGCTGTTGGATCTTTGCATATTGTAATAGCAATAATAGAGTCATGCTAATATACTTCATTTGAGCACCTGCCCTGTTGTTTCTATGACATACTGAACACACACCTTTGGTCTCAGTACTTGGTCACAGTCTAAACTTCTTGAATAAAAAGCAATTTTTTAACCTTACACAGTGGTATAAAAATTTCTCAGGTCTGTTGAAAAGAAAACATGCTGCTTTTATTATGACTCTGTCTATAATTTTTAGGACTTTCATCTAGGTTCTTTGTTGTCATCAATGAAAGCAAAATCAGTGTCTTATTTCTTTTAAGCAATGAGTATTTTCCTTTGATGATAAAAAAGAGAAAGTCGTATCATCTATGGATAGGACTAATTATATTGTCCACTAATTTCTGGCATGCCAATTGCTACTAGAAGAGTTTGGTTGAAGAAGTAGTCCCTGTGTATAGAATTGGCATGGAAGAGTTGTGAGTTCCAGCCCTAGGTCTGACATTGCTCTCCAGCTGATCCGTCTCTAAACTGAAGACTGCAGCCCTTAATTCCCTTTGTAAAACACATCTATTGGAGGGAAGAAATAGCCTTTGTTTAGTGGCATGCATGCGTATTGTGCCAGCTATTGCAGGATTTTGGCAAGAATTGTTGTTCTTGTATTTGAACTTTGATAGGTGTTTTTGTATTTATCAGAAAAACTGGTGTCTCTAAGCTACTTCCAAAAATCACCAATAAACTCTAAAGGAGATGTAAACCATTTTAGAAATGTCACATGCTTAAGACTTCTATGTAACATACAGGAATTTGCTTCTCTGGGTTTCCTTCAGAGATTTTTACCAGCAATCCATAGATTTCTGTTGGTTTGTGGACCATATTTATTTGTAAGCAAAAAAATATCTGGTTTACGTAATTTTTACTTTATCACTACTGTAAAGTGTCATAAAACCAGACAACATACAAAGTTGACACCTGCAATTCAGTTTTTTCACTCCATTTTGTGTAGCTATCTGTTGCACTGAGAGATCACAGCTTTATTCTAGTGCGTAATTTAACAAATCAGAAATTTAAGTGTTAAGAACATAGTCTTACAAATGGAAGTGGAGAAAGCTAATACCACAAACTAAGTATCCAAATTACCCTGAGAAGGTTTTTTTTCAGGTGTGGGTGTGTGGGTGTGTAAAACCATATGACTATTCAGGGACATCTAAGAGAACCACCTTAGGTTATGAAATTGTTTTTGTGACTCAGGTTTACAAAAAAAGTCAGTATATTATAATATGGCCCATTAAAGAACATATGTTTGAAATACATTTTTATACATTATTAATGTATCCAGTTTTTTATGACATATGCTATGTAAGTCATATAAGTACGTGTTGTTCATTACAGGGTATACTTCAAGGCTGCAATCAAATGTGTGCAGGTTATCTCTTCCAGCCAGACAAACAGTATGATGTCTCCTATGACACTGGAGATAAGGCAATACAGTGTGGTCGACATGTGGACATTTTCAAATTCTGGTTGATGTGGAAAGCAAAGGTAAAGAACAAAAGTTTACCTCATAAACCAGAAATGTATTTATTAAATTTATAAGTCTCATGTAATGGAACACTTAATTTAAACATAAATGTTTGTGTAATTACAACCGCTAAACACAAAAGTATCCAAGTATTTAGTCAGAAGAGAATTGTTTGAATTGTAAAACATTGTTAGCCATCAGTAAATTCAGGTGGCAATTAGAAGAAAGGTTAAGTCACTAGATGAGTCCTGCAGTAAAACTAATGAGAGCAGGACAACAAAATGGTCTTTTGTTGTGATTCTATAAATTTACATATGTATTTTATGATGCATTACTTGTAGTAATGTGATGACTTACAAGAGTCCTTTGAACATGACGTCGCAAAGCACGGATTTTAAAAGCAACTTGGAAAACAAAGCCTTTTTCTTAGGAAGCTTTGCCCAACTGATGATTTAACAGTTGGTTACCTCAGATACTACTGAGGTGTGCCTGGGGTGCTGAATTTAACCATGGGCTTACATCCAGGCTTACATGTTCACAAGATGAGGGTCCACGTGGTAGAGAAAACACACTTCATTTTTACTGCATTATCTGCAGTCATCTTATTACTGTTCTTGTTGCTCTTCTGCTGACAAAATGAGAATTCAGTTGGCTAACCTGTCCACAGTCTAACCTTTTTTTTTTTTTTATAAAACTGAGATTAAATCTAATGACAAATTGTACAATCATAAAAAAATTTTCACTTTGGGAGAAAGTGCTTGCTTCTTCATTCATGTACAAAGTGTACTTCAAAAAACCCCAAAACCCCAACTTTTCCCCCCCTTATTTTATTATCAACATTCATATACTTTTTCTGAGATTATGATCTTGACAAAAGATCAGTGGGTAGCCAAGTGACATTTAGCAAACATATTGCAGACTTTTGCTTGCTGACTTCTATGCACATTTCTAGCATACTGCTCAGAGGAAATAAAGTGCTTCCTAATTCTTACCCTTTCAACTGAGTTCCCATTCCAAGCGTCTGATCTTTCAGCAACAGCTGTGAAGCCACGACTTAATATTCATAATACTTGTGGAAACTGGGGGAAAAAAAGGACCTAAAATAATCTATTAAAAATAGCGAAAAGTCATTATTATCATAATAAATTCTCTTAGAATGAGACAAAGCCAAATAGTGATCACAATTAGGCACTAATTGCAGTGTTGTCACTTTTGCAGAGTTGATTAACTGTATTTTTAAGTTACAAGAAATAATGCTGCTAAATGTTTTCTGACTGAAAATATTTAGAAGTCAAGTCTTTCTGAAAAGATTATTACATCAAAAAATGACCATGTAATTAATATTTACTTGCTTTTTAAAACAGGGTACAGTAGGATTTGAAAATCAGATCAACAAATGCCTGGAGCTGGCAGAATATTTCTACACTAAAATAAAAAACAGAGAAGAATTTGAGATGGTTTTTGAAGGGGAGGTAAGTTTTATGTATGTAGGAGCCAAATCTATATGAAATTTCAAAACCAGTCTTCACGCTTCTCACAGTTCTTCAAATCAGCTGGGCAAATCTGCTCTTATTTTCCAAAGAACAGCATGACTATTGGCATCTGGGCAGTGTTTTGGCCAAATGCATGTGGTTTTGTACCATAGATGTCAGTTTTATCTCCTTCTCTTCTGCAAAGGACTTCTCAGTTTAGGGCATGAAGGTTACCTTGATACAATCTACTCACGCTGAGATTCCACGTTATTACACACATAACTGAGACTCTGGTATTTTTGCTGTGTGTTCTGTTGCTAATGCCACTACATAAGCACTTGGTTCACACAATATACTTCATCTTTCCATTTACTAAGAAAAGGAAAATTGAATTGCCTTTGTTGTGATCCAGGAAACCAGTTACTCATAAAATTGCATGAGCTGCTAAAATACACTACTGACTAGCCTTTAGTGTGGGATTGATTTGTATTGGGGTTTTTTACTGATGTATGTGTTTGGTTCTTTTTGCAGCCAGAGCATACAAATGTATGTTTTTGGTATATTCCTCCAAGTCTCAGGGGCATGCCAGACTCTGATGAGAGAAGAGAAAAGTTACACAGGGTATGTGTCTTCTGTTAAACGTAACAATATAATCTACTCTTTCCACTCAAAGTATTCTATTTATTAAAAATAATGTATCTGTGCATTGACACATATTCCAGATTCTGAGATGCCAGTTCTCCGTTGCTTGTTATGACCTTGATATTTGTTCACCTCCATCTCCTGTTTATACTGAGGATGAAGTCATGTTTTCCCTACAGAACCCCAGATACAGGACATGCCCTGTTATTCTTTGGTTTGTATCACTTTTGTGCTCCCAAGTGTTAGAAATCTTCCAGAAGCAGCAAGGCCTAAAGACATGGCAGTCTTGTTCAGCTAGGACAGCATTTCAGCAAGAGAAACAGAAGGGTAATTAATTGAAAATGCTCGGACAGGTAGAGGACCTGGAAACCTGTAAGTCCTTCTCAGGTCTTTATTTTGACTTTAAATGACAATGCATTAATGCATTTCAGTGAAAATGAATACCCTTTGGAGGACATGGGGATAAATGTATTAGAAGTGAAAGAGGGAAGTGAAGGCATCATAGAAGCATCACCCAGAAAATTATCGTGTTACTTAAGACTTGAGGGAAGCAAACCACCTTAATTTTGTAGTAGTATTTTCGACAGACAGAAGTAAAATGAAATACATTCAGGAGACAAAAGAATGATTTGATTGGCAGATAGGTAGGTAGATAGATAGACAGATAGATAGATAGATAGATAGATAGATAGATAGATAGATAGATAGATAGATAGATAGATAGATAGATAGATAGATAGATAGATAGATAGATAGATAGATAGATAAGCTGCCAAAAGATAAAAAAAGAGAGAATAGAGGAAGATTGAGGTAAAAGGTATGAAGTGGCAAGAGGGACAAAATGTTGGACTTGACCCTGTTAAATTTTAGAGGACATCATAAAGCATCCTGCAAAACAGTGAAAGTGGCAGACATTTGACCTTGGCTGGCAGAGAGTAGAGCAGGAGAAAGGAGGTCTGGATGGAAAAACTGGACTTGGACATTACCAAATATTAAGAGTGTTAGAATATTATTCCTTGTAAATTGAAGTGAGGAAGTGAGATTGTGGTAAATGCACAGTACTGCAAAACTACTGGAAGGTTTCCACAGTTTATGCTAATAGAAAATATTCTTTATGACATAGATCTTCTTGAAGAATTTCTATTGTTGTCCCCCCACACAAATTGCTTTGAGAATATATAATATTCTCATGGAAACCATCCATTATCCTCAAAAAGGTCTGGACTAGGTTATCATACAGGGACAGAAAATATTTCTTCATGATAAAATCTTCAGCACAAAGAAATGACATGTACACTTAATATATAAAATTATTACATAGTGAATACTCCAAGATGCTACTAGTCTGTTGGAGGCCAAAGTGGACCATTGATGGTAGTCAATATGGCCAAGGCTGAGGTATTGTTTCAGAGCATCCTTGTATCTCCTCTTTGGGGCTCCTCTCTTGCGGCAGCCGGTGGCAAGTTCACCATAGAGCACGATCTTAGGGAGGCGGTGATCCTCCATCCTGGAGACGTGCCCTGCCCAGCGCAGCTGCGTTCTCAGCAGCATGGCCTCAATACTCGTGACTGCTGCCTGTTCAAGGACAGACACATTGGTTACGTAATCAGACCAGTGGATGTTCAGGATAGTGCGGAGGCAGCGCTGATGGAAGCGTTCGAGGAGACACCGCCTATGGAGACTTTCTGCTGTGCCTTTTGCAACCAGACTTGCCTATCTCGCATCGGCCTCTTTAGCCATCAGCGCGCTTGCAGCAAGCGTGGGTAGAGCCCTTCCCAAATCTTCGTTCGCGAAGCCTAGCCATGACTGACTGACTGACTAGTCTGTTAATCAAAAAATCGATATTACTGTTGTCAATTTTCTTTTAAATATCCAATCCTACATATTTAGTTTTTCAAGCTTTTCCTGCTACAGGGTTTTTTTATAAAAATGAGTGTCTTTTTGGTCTGTCAATTAATTTTTTCCAAATTAAGAAATGCCATGACATACAAAGAAAGGATAAATTTTTCTTCTCTCTCTCTCTCTCTCTCTCTCTCTCTTTTTAATGATAAAGGTGGCACCAAAAATCAAGGCACTGATGATGGAGTCAGGTACTACCATGGTTGGATATCAGCCTCAGGGCGATAAAGTCAACTTCTTCCGAATGGTCATCTCCAACCCAGCAGCCACTAAGTCTGACATTGACTTCCTCATTGAGGAAATAGAGAGATTGGGGCAGGAGCTGTAGGAAAGTGGTTTAATTATTCATTTCTCGAATTCACTGTTTTCCAGCACTGGCTATTTTTTAAACCCAGCTCTGCAGAACATGTTTTAAGGAAATTCTCTTTCTCTAAGTTCCAATCTCCTAAGACAACCTGAAACAAAACAAGTATAGGCTACTGAAATATGTATGTACTGGTAGATCATATTATTGAGGGAAAACGTATTATCTTGAAGTTGAAGTACTACTGACTCTTACATTGGTCTCGTTCATTGTAGTCAGCAGAAAATTAATAAGTACTAAAATAGCAAATTAAGAACCTGCACAGTATATATGTACAGTATAAATAAATATATATAATTATATATATACATACATATATATATATATATATAAAGTGGTTATAAACTTAGATCTAAGCCACAGCATGTTTTCCACTTTAAGAGAATTAACTTTTCCTTCAACAGCTATTGATGTGGATAATGTGCTACAAGTTTTTCTGCCAGACAGAAATAAATATAGAAAAATTTCTAAAATGTAGATCCTTAGGAGTTAAAGAAAATGTAAAACAGTATTAAATCTTATTGTTGGTGCTTTTCTCATGTACAAAACAGCAATCTCTAACAGCACCTCCGAGTAAAATAGTTGTATTTGCCCTTTAGTGTCAAATCAGGGGATAGTAGTAGCAGAGTCATTGTAACAGGTATATTATTGCTGTATTTTTAGAGGTTAATTTGTGTAGATTGTGTATATTATTGTTAAAGGACTTTGTGTAAAAGGATTTAAATGTAATAGTTTTACAGCAAGATAACTGTTGAATTGTAGGTATCTGAAATATTTGCTTATTTATATGCAGAGATTTACCATGCTGAAGAGTTGTCTTGTATTTTCTTCCATTTGTAATGTAACCTATTTATATATTATTGAAGTTCTAAATAATGTTTATGGTATTTTAGTGTCTTTGTGAGCCAAAGAAAAAATATGGAAATATTAGTTGACACTTTCGTTTAAATCCTGGTGCCCTTAAAATAATAACTTACAGATAATTTTACTGAACTTAAGGAATTATAACATTGTGTATAGACTCTCAAAGTACAAAATCCCTTTAATCTGTTAGAATTATTAGAATTTTCAGTTTTATTTATTGTAATGTCAGATTGTCTGTTCAGTGTTCTGAATGCTTTCCTAGTGAATATTGGCTGCTAACCAAGGCCCCTGTATTTCAGGACTGATCTCTATGACCATTTTAACTAAATTTTGTGGGAGTTTTAGCCAGCATAATTCTTTTGTTAAAATGGAATTTACGAGCTTATAAAATAAACAAACCCCAAAGTAATCTCAGTATCTTTGAATACAGCTGGCTTGTCCCGACAATTTTAAATGGCTAGGCTTTACAAATTATAGACACCAGATTAATCTGCAGCTCGTTCAATTTTAATCATTAGATAATCAATACTACCGAGTGGAAAAGTCCATACTGGAAGCAGAGTAGTGGAACAAAATGGAGATTCAATAATCTTCTGTCTACTGAGTTACTGTCATGGTGATAAATGGAATATGCTAATTTCAAGAGTTTTCATACATGATTCTGTGGCTAGTTTCTATGCAAGTCAGTAATTAATTGCTTTTTCTCCCACCCCTCCACCTCAGTAATAGAACTAAGTTACTTCAGAAACATTGGGTGAAATGTAGTCACGCTGTGCAGTTTTCACAGCCTCTCTGGCCCCCATCAGTCCTGTGGAAGGACAGCTACTGCCTGGAGAGCTTTCCATCCTGCAGGTCCCACTGGTTGTCTTCTGAGGATGCTGTCTCGCGTTTGGCTGTGTTACCACAGGGAGAAGCAGCTGTTATGGTAAATGCTGTATTGTACAGCACAGCCTTTCCAGCTCTTTATAGGACTATTGCTTAGTCCTCTTTCATAACCTTCCGTAAAATCTTATTGAAACTGAGTTGAATCTAAAAATTATTATAAGTTTGTCACTGTCTTTTAGATTAGTACAACTTTCAAAATAGTATCCACAGTGTCATTTTCATGTCATTAAACCCTAGTAATCTTACTGGTACAGTATTTCTTTCATTAGGTTATTTTCCTCAAGACAGTGTAGCTGAATTCTTGCCTTCTTGATCTTTAACAGCAATCTTCCTCAATTATATCACTATTATCTGACCTATGTATTCAAGACTTACCATTTCTTGATGCAAACGTCCATGCTGTAGGACCCGAGGCCTGCAGTACAGAAGTAGTCAGCATGAACATTGACTTCAGTAGTACTAACTTCCATAATACTAAATGCCATCCTTTATAGCTACCAGATACTCATCAAAACTAGAGGATCTCTCATTATACCTGGTACAGAAAGAAGTTTGTTTTGAAGAAGGACGTCACACTTTGATTTACAGACTTCTGCCTGAAATCTGGTCTCTGTCACAGTTTTATTTTATTCAAAAGACAGCTATAGAAGATGGAAAAATTTCCCTCAGTCCTTTTTGTTTATGAGAAACAATAGGAACTAGTATAAGCAATGCGGAGATGTATAACAGCTGATACAGCTTCACGAGGGGATTTTACTTCTTCCACACAAGCACCATGGCTCTTATAATTTCAAGCAGTTCTTAGGCAGGAATTTCTGGTTTCCTCCACCTCCTAGTCTAGGTATTTCAGCAACAGTATTACTAAAGATCCTAACTTACTCTCAGTCCTCTAACCATAATACCTTAACCTCGTGAATCTTGTAACCAGATCATCATTCTCAATATTCTAATAACAATGTATTTGAAATGTTAAATCTCCTCGAGGCATATAAACTAGGTAAAGAGAATCCTCCTCATCCTGATCATGAACTACAGGATGACTTTAGGAAAGACCATGACCTGGTTCATACAGCAGGCTGTGATGTAGCCAGAAACAGACCAAGAGCTCCTCAGAACATATAAAATGTTTTGCTCACTAAAATTTCTGCTGCTGCATTTAATGGAGTATCTTGTGTTTTGAAGGTCAAAAGCATCAGAGGTTCTGCCTATTGCTGCTGATGGTTTGCAGCCAGGTGGGAGTAATGGAGCTCTGCCGGCTTAGAAGTGAGGCAGTCCATGAAGAGGTGTTTTCTCCAAAGACAGGGGACTTCAATTTATCTTCCTAGCCTCTGCATTTTATCCTGCCTTTCTGCAGTGTTGTGTCCTGACGCAGATGACCACAATTAGATTTTTGCAAAACTTTTAATTCTAATATCAGATTCTGGGGGGTTTTCCTATTACATGTACCATGTTCCACAGGCACTGGGCTCATATTAATTTCTGAGTTCATTAGCTGATTTTAACAGAGCAGTTATAGTCAGTGAGAAAACACATCTGTTTTCTTCTTAGTAGGTAATTTCCATCTGAGTAATATGCTACTGCTTCTCAGACTAAAGTTTACCTGGAATTTTAATCCACACACTATTGACTGTGAGAGATCAGGATGTATGGATATACAGAAGTATTGACTAATTCAAAGAATTGCAATTCCAGGTGAGTAACTTTGTTTTTCTGAGGTTTAAAATACACTCTAAGGTAGCAATTTTGGACAACCACCATAACTTTGTGTGGCTGAATTCAGATCAGATAAATGATAGGGAAGGTCTTAGCTGAACATACAGCTGCAGTGCTTCTTAACTGACGGAATTTACTTGGAAAAGACTGACCATTGGATAAAAGTCAACAGCAGCTGTTGATTTTGAATGAGAAAAATTCTGATTGTGTATTTAAATATACTTTTTAAAGAAGATAGTTAGATTATATCATTCACAGCAGACAGATGGAACCAGGGGCCTTGGGAATTACCCGGGATTTTAAAATCATCGTTGACTTAGCTCATATTCTGTTTTTTGAATGGTGACAAATATGAAGAGATTTTTTAAACAGAATCTCTGTTTTGTGGTTTAAGAAATGTTAAAGTTATAAACAAGTTATGCAATGCAGTTTTAATTTTTCAATAAAACTTGATCTTAAAACTGACTAATTTGTCTCATATAATTTTTGTGAGCTCTTTTGTTTCCTTAAGAATATGAGACAAAAGCCATACAACATTATCCCTCACCTTAAAAATAGTAAGGCAAATACTATTTAATTTTAATTGTGAATTGAATGTGAGTTTGTACCAACACAGACTGAGGAAGAGGCACTAGCACAGAACCTTGGTCAGTTTGAGCAGGATTGTTGAGACATTAGTACTGTGTACAACATTAAAAAGGTGATGAAAAATCTTGGATTTTAGATCGTGCTTTGGGGTAACCCACCATTCTTTTAAGGAGATAAAATATTTAATTTATTTTTTTTTAGACCAGATATATTGAAAAGTAAGAGTATGTTTTGAATTCATAAAAGTATGATTTTTTTTCTCATTATATAGACAAATCCTGATGAATTGCTGCTTTATGCATTATCCATAGAACTGTCATTGGTTTTAACAGTATGTAACAAATTTGATTCTGATTGCTTTAGGGTAGGATGAGCATCCTTCAAGTAGCATGAGTTTTCTTAAGAACAGTTTTCTTTCCAAGTCAAAAATGTTATGCAGCATACTACTCATGAAGAAAATAAATGCTGCAAAGAAACTTATTAAGTCAATTAGTGTAGCATGTAAATGCCATAATTTAAAGCACTAAAAATCATGGAAGATGATTGTATCATGTGAGTATTAAGGAATGTTCAGCTTACGCACAGACTGTTTAATAAAATGTTAGGACCAAACGAGTTTCTGTAGTTAGGTACGGCTCACTGTGGTCAACAGAATTACACCTGCCTGAATTTCTTCTGTAGGATTTATAATTTACAGATTGTGACAATTATGCTTAGGGTGATGATACATGAATTGGGAGTAATGCTTGCTCAAGAACAGCAACTAAGTGGAGATGAGATGAGAAGGCACGAGCGTTGTGTGAAAGCGAAGGTTAAAAGGAAGGATGGCTGCATTACATGGAAGGATTTGTGTTTCACTAGGGCATTTGAAAGAATCAGACTTCTGGACATAGCAAAATTATAATTTTGGTTAGAAGAAAAGATAAGATGCAAGCAGAAGATTTTAAGCAGCCCTGGTAAAGGAAGAAAAAAGTTCTGGTTCTCTCTTTTAATAGATCTATCTACAGAGGAAAAATGGTGCACTGTTTAGTCATGATGATAACAGAAAAATCTGTGGATAAAGTATTACAGACCTTGATTTATTTCTACTACTTATAAGGTAATCTGTTCAGCATCTGAATGTAACTATTTCAGATAAGTGTACTTCATATGTGTATTTGTGAGTGTATTTGTATTTCTTGGTATAACGAGAAGAACATGTACATGCATTTACATACTCAGTGTGTATCAGAAAAAAACTAAGTTTTGCACGATGTTGACTGTTTTGTGTAGCACTTTTCAGGACATTTGCAAAGATTCTTGAAGTATAACATTAAATAAGTATATAATGAAGGAAATAGTAAATTATTTTCCCTTACCTTTGAAAGTATGTGTGTGTGTTGTATATTTATATGAACAATTAAATCTCTGTCATGTGAAATCCTTATATTATAAACCTTTTAACAGGATAGCAGTCTGGTTTATCTAACAATGGTTTGGTGTGAGGCAGGAATTATGGTATAAAAAGTTTTGTCCTTGTTTTATGGGAAAGGTGTTTTGTCATGACAGTGTGAGCAAAAGTATGTAAGATCAGTGCAGGTGGTAGGAAATGGAGAAAAAAATAATTTTGACGTTCAATAAAGCCCAGAAGAAATGTCACTACAAGTAAAATCAACAATTACTCTAATTTAGATTTACAGAAGCCTATCTTCTGTGGCCACAATGTAAGCTGCTTTGAAGCAGTGTCTGCTTGGTGCGGCATCATCAAGAGTTTCGATTATGCTGGTGTATAAAACCAGCATATTTGCCATCGAAAAAATAGGAACTGAAATGCTAACTTTAAACTGGACAGGTGAAAGTGTCTCTAAAAAGCAAAGCAAGAAAGGCTTAAGACATTTTTCATTCAGCGTCATTGTGGTCGATGCTCTTTATATCTTCTAAAGATTGCACATATTATAAATTACATTCACTGTTTAACATATTGCCTTATTAGGACTTTCCATGGGCCTCAGCAAAAAAGGCCATTAATCTCAATTAAGCTTCTTCCTTTATTTATGGGAAGGTGTCCTGCAGGGTAAGACTTCCACTTGTTCTTGTGGGCATAGGGCTAGTCTTACCACTAGATTGTAAGTGATAAAGTCTTTATTTCCATTGCTTTGAAGTTTTCTGTGGTTCTCTGTTGCATTAGCATTTATGAGCATCCTCTGAAGACTAAGCCCTTATTGACTGTCTCTTTCAGGTAAGTCACTCTCCTGCCACATGCACAGCTCTAGCAATCACTAAACACACTAACACAGCTCTTGATTGTCTACAGGAGTGCAGCTTCACTGGGGTGAGATCTCCATATGCTGGGGTTAACAGTGCTGAAGCAAAGAACCATAGTTGTTTTGATTACAGATTCCTATTTCTGGACAAAAATTACTTTTACTAATTCATTGTAACTGTTGCCAGTAGGTAAGCTGCTGCAATAATTTGGTGTGTTCACTTAAAAGTATATTACTTTTACCTGACTGTGTTATGTTTCAGGGGTATTATATTTCTTTATACTGTTTTGCATCATCATGGCTCTTCACTTATTCTACATATTTTTCAAGAAGAGGTGTGGGGGTTTTTTCACACTACAAAAGAATCAAGTTTAGTTTCCCTGCTATAAATACTCCACATCAGTGAGTAGTTGTTACTGTTTTTACTCAGTCACAGTGAATGTAATTATTCTGTAAGTATAAATTAAATACCAGTTTTATCTTACAGTATAATACAAAACATATTCTCTTGCCTTCCCAAGCATATGAGGCCTGTCTTTTTGCAGGATAAGATGTGAAGTCCCAGACTGCTAATTGTGACCTGGCTCCCTGGCAGCGAGAACTGTAATTGCCATCAGACATCCCCCTGCTTTCTGAAGTGAGTGTGCGCAGACTGATTGCAGCACTAGAGCTCGTGTTGCAGTTCAAAGGAAACATGACAAAATTTCTTCCTTTTGAATACATTAACATTACTCTAAAGAAAGCTAGCAGGCCGGTAATTGCTACAATTTTCCTTCCCCAAAAGCCTAGGGGCTTTTTTCCCCCCAGAAATTCTGCGGCTGCAATGTAAATAATTATGCTTAGCTACTGGCTGAATGACTTAAGAACTCATGTTAATTTTCTATATATAATGCTGCTATAATTGTTCAATTACTGCTGTACTGGAAGCAGGCCAGAGGTGGAATAGAGGTTCTCAGGGGAGTTTGAAGACTCTCTCATTTACTCGGTAGCTCAGACCAGAGCTGTTTCCATTAAGCTGGCAAAGTGGTTAAAGAAGGAACAGAAATCACTGGATTATGCTATAGAGATTTGGTTGGACTCTCAGAAAAATGTACATGGCTTGAATTTACAACAGGAACAACTCAGCTTTTAGCAAATACATTTAATTAAAAAAGCTTTGACAAAGGGGCCTTGGGACCGTGTTCTCAGTTTAGCGTTTATATAGTGAGCTACTAATCCATCTGTCTACCTACCTAGAAAATTTCTAAATGACCATAATTCATATACAAATTTATTTCTCTAGGCTTTTAATAGCAAATTAATCTTCAATTACAGGACACCTACAAAATTTTAGAAGTAAATAATGCTTTGTATATCCATCTTTCCAGCACTGCATATTTCTTGTCCTTCCAATGAATGGATCAAGAGATTCTTTCAAACCTCTGTGTATAGGGGGGAGAGAGTGTACAAGGAAAGTTCTCTGCTAGACTACCAACCAGGCTTTTACACCCATCTTTGAATGGAAAAGTGGGTTGTGAGGTTGTTCTGACACAGAAAAACAAAACTAGTTTGGACACCCTGGCTATGGTGGGTTTCTTGGGTACAAATGAAAAGGGAAAGGGAGATAAAAAGACTGGTGGTGGTACACCAAAGAAGAGCCACACAGGGCTAATTTCAAAATAGCACAGTTGTCCAGCAGGCCAAAAGCAAATGTACAGCAAACTTCTGGCTGAATAATTTACAAAGTAGTAAAACATCAGAAGAAGCCAAGAAGTAACTTGAGACCATGTAGTGACACTTGTTGCATGTAGTCTTAAATAAACACCAGCGTACAGCACGTTATGTTGTAGGAATACAGAAATGTATAAGAATATTTACCTGTCCCTAACTGCTTAATTATATGATTTTAAATCCAGGAGATTTTTCTGGCAATAATATTGTTTCATTACATCCATAGGCACTAGAAGGCTTTTTTAAAATCTACATCGTTCAGCAAAGGGTACTAAGAAGAATTTTGTAGAGGTAAAGCTTTCTTCTACCTTTGTTTGCTCATGTTTAGCTATCATAAATCAGGCTAATTTTCTAATAGTGTTGCTGTCTGTTGAATTATGTGTTGGTTTCCTAGGTTAAAGAACACAAGTTTCATTACTAAAATAAATTGAAATGGCAAAGGGCAAAGTTAAACAGTGAAAAAATAGACTGTATTGAAATAGATTTGTAGAAGCAAGTAATGTGAGCTAACAGATTATTCTCTCTGTACTTGCTTTGAGTGTGATGTGTTCTCTGAAATGCAAATTCAGCAATCTCAGCAGCTGTTCAGCAGTCACAACAAAAAATACTCAGGATTTAGAAAAATGGAGGGCCATTTCCCTATTACACTATAAAATCAGGCTTCTATGCCTTGCTGTGAATGAGAGATGTGATCTGGTAAGTTCCTGTCCAGGAAAAGCAAGTCACAATCACATTTCCACTATTTTTTTTTAACAGATCAATAGCTGTTTGGAAAGCTTTTATATAGTAAGTTATGCAGAGCTCCTCATGGAGGACTAGGTATATATCTCTGCATCAGACCAAATATCTTGATCAGTTATTATGTAAGAAACAAAGAAAACGATATAAAATAATAGATCTAAAACATACAGATAAAATTATATAAAATGTTAGAAATATTTTAGCCATCCTTTGGTTATGCTTTCATTTTTTTACACACTACATCGTACCAATAGCTTTTAAACTACCTTATAAATTGAAGATCTTTATCATTTAATTTATTTTTATCCATGCTCTACAAACCACATTGTAATTGTAGATAGTATTATGAGCCTGTATTATTTGTAGGTCTCTGGACATGGTAACATTTTACAAGATGCAGCTGTTGAACTGCTTTTAGCTGGTCCAGTAATGGTTGCAGTTGTTTTGCAGTTGACTGTAATTCCTGGGATTTACTAGGATTGTTATTTAAAAACAACAACAAAAAATCAGGAAACCATTGCCAAATGGCATTCCTAGTTTATGCAGCTAGGCTGTAATCTGTTGATGACTCTCTAACAGATCAGGAAAGACCTAACAGCATAAACAAGGAGGTAGTTTAGAACATGACAAAAAAAAAAAAAAAGAAAAAAGTGACTTCACCCTGGTGTAATGCTGCTGAATTTTAGCGCAATTACAAAAAAGAAAATCAAGGCAAAACTTAATGAACTAGACCCAGGTGTACTGCCCTGGTTCGAAAAGGAATGTGACAACAGTAGAAGAAATAGAGTAGTCTGAGGAAGAATAAGGTCAGGATGATCCCAGGAGATGTTCTGTATGTCTTTTGTCAGCATGCAACTGGGTTTCCAGCTACCATTTCAGGTTCATATTTCATGGATGAACACCCAAAAACTTTAATGTGCCAAACCTTGCTGCTGTGGTACAGCTGCACATAATGGTGTAAGAACGGTGGGCACTGCACTTCCTCTGTGAATACACTGGTTATCTTGTCCAAACCACCAACTCAAATGGGGCCACCCAGAGCAGGATCCCCACGACCGTGTCCACATCACTTCTGACTATCTCTAAGGATGAAGAATGAGAATAAACCTCATATATCTGGTGTCAACTATTTTCCTTCCGATGTGATGGAGAAGCCTTAGCACATACCTAAAAGTGGGAGTAGACTTTCACTTGCAGTTAGGAGGAAGACTTGGCTAGTAAAGACACAGAATCAAAACCACGTTAAAATCTAGAAACCTATAAAAACCAAAACAACAACAAGAAAACCCCCAACCAATAAACAGAGACACAGTATAAAGGGAGGAGACAAAATGAAATGTCTTCACCCCCTTTCCAGACATCAGAGGAGTCAAATTTCAAGATTTAGATCTATTTATTATTTATATTTATTTGGCCTGAACCAATATAACACTAAACATACCAGAAATATCTCACAGGTGACAAAGAATTGTATTGTGCATTTACAATGCAGAAATAAAACAATTTTCTGAAACCATGTTAATATTTTTGATGGGTGTTAACCACTAGAAAACTCTTAAACTGTCAGGGGCTTCCCTAAGAACAGAAAACATCAAAGATGCAGGGAGATGGGGCTCTCTGTGGCTGATGTACTTGGACTTCTTCATGAATGACTGGTATTGACTAAGGCAGTCTTTTAAAATTGTGTTACTGTTTTAAAAGTTGTTTGGTTTTCATCTGTTTCAACAGATTTGTTAAACATTTTGCACTAAACAATTTGCAATCATAACTTTTTAGGGGAATTAAAAACGAACCTGTGTTTTGGTTTGGTTGGGGTTTTTTTAAACTGAGTGTGATTTTCTAAACTGTTACCCATATTACAGTAATTATTTTAAAAGCTCTCTGATACCTGTTTCTCATTATGACAGAGTTAGGTCAATGAGTGGTGTATTAAAAAAATGAAGAGAAACAACTGTAACAAGTAAGAATCACTGTTCCAAGACGTCTGTGCAACTTTGCATTCTGGCTGCATTTTGCACTGACCAGATTTTGAAATTGCTACTTTCCAGTTCACGTTTTCCCAGCTAAGTGTCTGTGTGAGGGACATTTTAAAGGCTGAGCAAAAGGGAATAGCCAGTTTTACCAGGGAGGGTGCAAGGAGGAAAAACAAGGTTAAACTGAAATGAGCTAGAAAACTCCTACAACTCTTATTTTGTGTATTTTAATAGACAGGGCTCGCACAAAACGGAGACTTGTAATAGAAATAAACCCACTGCCTCTGATATTTTAATGTGAAAAAATGTAACTCTAAATCTTGCGTACAACCCCTCATCAGTAGATTTCGTGTTTCCTGCTGGGCTTTCAGTAGTCATTGAAGAGAAGAAGTAGTTGGAGAGAAGGCAACTGGAGAGAAGGTCAGGGGAAGAAAACCGCACACAAGTGTCTGGGTGAGGACAGAGCTCACATGGAGTCCTGGATGTGAGAATTGCTCCCAGGTAGGCTTGAGCCTGTGCCTCATTCAGTTCCTGCTGGATCTGGCCCTTAGCCTACAATTTCTAGCCCTTTATGTTCCCTTTCTAAGCAGTTCTGTGGCTCCCATCAAAACCAGTGGGTAAACTGCCTTTTCCCTGCTCTTTTCTTGGCTGCAGCAATTTCCTCAGTGCTTCTGTTTCTTAGACTATTTATGGTGACCGCAATTTTTTCCCCTTCATGCTGACTTAAATAGGAAAAATCTCAAATCCTCATCTGTTCTCAATTTTCTCCAGCCATTTAACTCTATCCTTGATGGTTTTTTGCCTCCTCTTTCTTGGCAGCTACTCAGCCCAAATCCCCATTCCAGCCATGCCTGGGCTTAGGACAACATCCAACTTTGTGTTAGGAGTTAAAAGCAACATGGAATTTCACATAGTTCGCAGAGTCTGACACTATACCAAGAGGAGACCCTCAGAGAAAAACACTTGGTAGGTGATGTCTGTCCCTGAAAACAAATAAAACATCTTCCTGAAACATCTGTGAATGTCCTAGTTAATGTTTTGTACATCAGTTCTCCCTAACACATGGTGAAACGCTACCCCTGTAAGTCAGGAGAAAGGAAGCCCTCTAATGGTTAAGGTTCAATCATTGTTGTGAATTACACCACACTCCTCACAGTGTGTTTTAGCATAAGGCACCAGCCCACGCCTTCAAAGAGGTACTCTGGTTCTTGCAGGACTCAAACACCTTGGCTCTAACAGCGACCTACCCAGAACAGCAAGAAGAGGAGTCAGTGCCTGCAGGAATAAGGGGTCAGATCCAGAAACTGGCTGGGTCTGCCCGGCTGGTACCAAATCACCAGTAGTGCCAATTGCATTGACACCTACAGATCTCATTTCAAAATAAACAGATTCCAGCACATCCCAGTGGGACCCAGCTAGGCCCACTAGCTCCTGTTTGCCAAACTTCGCGCTTCCTGAGAAATGCATCCCCATCAGGTGGCATCAGCCAGGGCCATTGAATCATTCTTGTCGGCAGCACGGAAAAGCATTGTAGTTCTGTGCCTTTTGGCTTCCAGTGCAGTGATTTCAGACGACAAACTGCTCGTTTGATTCTTAAGCTCAACACACGGGTGACATCCTCAGCTGCTGCAGAAAGCAGGGAGAGCTCCATCTGCCTGCAGTGAAACAGAAACCACATCAAGTAGATGCCTGTCCAGGGATGGTTGATTCTTGTCCTAAGCTATTTTTAAACTTAGTTTAATGTATCTAGGTAGCTGTGGAAGTGACTTCTGGCACTTTTTCTCTTTCTAAAGATGATTAGTTTTTCTAATTCACCCAGGAAGTCCTGTAGCATTTCCTCTTTGGAAATGGTGCTAAGAGCACTCAGATAGCCAGCAAAGGAAGGATTAATCTAACCTCCAGGTTCTAGCTGTTCTCCTTAACACATGTAAAAGGACAGAAATTCAATTTCTGGGGGGAGAAAGGTCGGGTGCTGCTTCGGGTTGACACTGCTATATGGCTGGGCTCATAAGTTCTGATTATATCCCAGGCTTTCTCTCTCTTAATCAATTTTATTTGCTCCCTCCTGCAACAGCTCATTAAGAGAAAGGTCATCTGTCTTTAACAAACTCCACCTACAAAATAATGCTATCCAGTAGCATTCTTACTAGGATTTTAAGGGGATTATTTCAGGATTGCCATTCCCAAGACATATACTGTGTTACCAGTTTGGTTTATTGTATTCAAACTTCCAAATCTAATCTCAAAATAAATAATGTTCACAAGGTCCCAGCAGAGGCATGCTGCTGTCACAGGGATGTGATAAATAATGGAAAAAAGCTCAAAAAATGCATTTCCTTGTTGTGGAAGATAGAATTCTTCTCCTTGAGGCTTGAAGGAAAAGAAGTTATCAGCTACTGAGGCAGAAGAAAATAAATCACAAAAGACTTCTCAGGGCAAGAAAAGATAAAGGAGAGGGAGTTGAATGTTGGTTTTGCGGGGGTTTTTGTGTGTGTGTGTGTTTTGGGGTTTTTTTCTGAAGGGAGGATTAAAAATAGCATAGCTGTGGAAGCTTTCATAGAACACGTCAGGATGAAAACAATTTAAAAATATAACAAAGACTAAAAAGATCCTTTCCTGAGGCTAAACCACATTGCTTTCTCTGAGCTAGAAATTAAGTGTTTCAACCATGGCTGGAAAGAGGCTAATGGTGCCTAGTTTGTAGCTGTCCAGAAGATGGAGGAATGTGCTCTTCTGTGACTAATGAATGCACTTAGGAGGGCTGTCAGAGAGCTGGAGGTCTCTGGGCAGGGAAGAGTAGTTATCGTGAACAAAGTGTGTAGCCTATGGGGTCAGGTCATCTCTGTTTCAGAGTCTCAGTGCAGTATTTGTACTGTTTATCTTAAACTCCCCATGATAATATGTGATTTAGTCCTTCTTTCTCTAGGACCTTTGTATATCTTCTTCTCTCACCTCATTCACCTGTCACGGGTGAGCCAAAGTAGTAGCAGTCCAGTACCAGCACATCTGTAGCACACATCAGCGTTTGTAGACTGGTTTCAGCAGGTCACTGTTCTGTGTTTAGGGGTACAGAAGAGAATGACAGGGCTCCTGGGAGAGGCAACTCTCTGGTAACCAGCCCATAGGCGGTTTCTGTTTCTTATGGCTTTTAGAACTGCTCCTGCACTCTGACAGCCAAATCTATGAAGGCCAAAGCTATAAAATCAAATATTGGGGATGAAACCATGATAGGGACTTATTTTATCTCTGATACTCAAGAATTATATTTGGCATTTCTGCCTGGTCAAGACTGTCATGACAAAGTATAATTTCTCTTCTTAATGTTCAGCATGTTTGCAATAACTCTGTAAGGCCTATGGAAAAGCTCTGGACCTTCTGCCAAGAAAGACCTCCGTGGCAGGTTCAATAAATGGGGCACTGTTCAGGATGGGACATGAAAGGATTTAATATATGACCCATTTTTAAATACAGGGGTTTCTAGTTTAAGCCTTTCTCCTTTACTGATTTCTTCCAGGAGAGTCTTCATCAACAGCTGCTCTAAACATCCTTCATCAGAATCCGGAATTTTGATAACAGAGTCAAGGGGTACATTTTAGCTTTTCTGTCTTACTCCTCTTTTATCTTAAACCGTAAAATCTGAGTTGGGAAACGCAGAAGTAGGTTTTTTGTTAGTTTATGTATACTGACATCTGTCATTTATATTTCAGTCTGAACTTTAGATAAAGGGCTCTAGAAAAGCTCTAGGTGAACTAAAGTGTAGAGCTGACTTCTTAATTTAAGATAAAAGAATTTAATGCGCATTATGGAACTACAGCTGAAATAGTACATATCACTGTACAAAGCACTGAACACCCAAGACACAGCAGAAGAGATTCTGTGAGCAAAAAAATTTCACATTTCATTTATTATGCGTAAGAAAACAGGATTTAACACATTCTTGGTAAATAAAAAGGAGTGCAGCAGCAAATCTTTCACTATTAGCAAAGTCTGTTAGTATAGCAGTTTCTAAAACTCCAAATTTTAGGCTAACTACATGGGTCTAAAACATGTAATGAATTGGTTGGAAATTACTTAATTAATCTCCTATTATGAACCCTTCTTCTGCACCATCTCTAGCTGCAGTACTCCCAAAGCCAGCTGCTATCTACAGCTGAATAGGAGCAGGCCTATTAAGCCTCTTAAATACTTACATTCTAATACCTAAATTGGGTGGCCAGAACCTTAGTCTGTGCAATTGCTTCTATAATCAAGATTCTATCTGCCTTTCTATAATGAGCCCTGTTTTCAGCTCAGTATAGTTTAAAGAGGCTTCTTTTCTTTTTTAGCAGTGAAGGAAACCTACTCTCTGTGATTTCATGTACATTGTGTGATTTCCTAGTTAGTAATTAAGTGAATCTTTGAAACATTCTGACACTTGTCATAAACTCTGTGCCCTCTCTCAACCACTCACCAATGCATCTTTCACTGTGAATACATGTATTTAAATATTATTATCTTCTATTATGCCTGGTTTTAGTCATACACTGTAAAAATTCTTAACAGTATGCTTCAGGACAGAATTTAGGGTCTGATGGCTGTATGAAATGGGACAAGCTAGAGTAAGGATTGCAAGTCTAAAGTAACAACTTCTGAAGGCAGAGAAGTGAGGACATTGATTTTACTGAGCCCATTCCAATATTCAGGTGCACATTTTCAAAGCTTTATAGGAGCAGAAGATGTCTGTTTTGGAGTTTAATCAGTCTTAGAGCCTCAGATGAAACCCCTGTAGAAAATAAAAATTGCATAAAAAGCCCTTCTGTCAGAAACCTATGGCTATAAGATCTTTAACTGCCAAAGCTGTGCCCCTTCCAGATTTGTGTGAAAACTACTTACCAACATCTAACTCAGAGCTGCTGCATCTTCAGCAGCTTTGGGAAGACAGGCAGAGTTTAACTGTATTACAGGCAAGTCAACCACTTTACGAGTTAAAGTAATGAAGGCTTTAGTTAATTTCCTGTGTCCTATTAATAGACCCTCCACAAATTAGTTTTGCTGAGTCTCTGGTTTCTGAAACAGAAGCCTTGATTCTGGTCTCAACTTGCTTGGGGAAGAGGGCTGTAGACTACAATTCTCTGATCTGTTGATGGCATCTGCAGTCCTCAGTGCAAATTACAGCAGCCAGAGGAGCTGTTCCTGATAATAACCAGAGCATGACAACACTGACTGCAGCTCTAGCATGCGCCCTTGCTGGGGGCTCTGGGGGAACAGCAAAGAGCAATTCTGCCAGCTCTCTGCCACCTGAGCATTCCTCTTACAGAGATGAAGTGTGCAAGATCTGATTCTACTGACATTGTGGCCCTTCCCTCCCGCTGCAGAAGGAAATTTCTGTGTGTTGCAGTAGTACAAAGTTAGAGTTTTCAGCTGGAGGCTTACAAGCTCCAGCTTTTTCCTGCCTGGATACCAGTCACTCCTAA
Organism: Grallaria varia; assembly: GCA_013396735.1. Classification (NCBI taxonomy): domain Eukaryota; kingdom Metazoa; phylum Chordata; class Aves; order Passeriformes; family Formicariidae; genus Grallaria; species Grallaria varia. The sequence continues at coordinate 237,188 of VWZG01007990.1, read as the reverse complement.
TTGTCTGACTGAAACTGCTTCCCCTCCCTTGTGTGTTACTGGAAAACAGCAATACTGCAAGGAAAACTGATGGATATTTATAGTGACAAAAAATGTCAAGCAGTCCTGACTAGGCTTTCTGAGTTTGGCATGGTCTTTTAGGGCCTTGTGGAGCCCCAGCGGGGGAACCAGCCTAGCAGCATTCTCACTAAGAAAACTATGACTGAGAACAACTTGGCCAGCGAGTGCCTTCCTCCCTTGCACTTCATTCCCTGTTTAGCTTTATAGCAACTAATGACCATAAAACCAGCTTTACAAAAAGCCCCACATTACTCCTATATTTAATTAACTTTTAGAGCATCAGACCATAATATTTAATCACAGCCTGCCGAGTTTCAGGGGCTAGCTTGGTCTGAGGCTCACTAATGCTTGGCTTCCATTCAAAGTGCTTCACTGTTAATTTCTCTTTGCATTCAGACATGGTCTAGCCTTTTCACAGCTGTTCCCATCAGCAGGTCAAGAACAGGTTCAGTCTCAAGCTTCTCACATATGCACACATACTGACCATTGCTACCTTACTTATTTTTTCTTAGACACCTTCAGTCCCAAAGCACGTACTGCTCCTAAACTGAGACTGTGGGAAGTGTATGTGAGTACTCCTGCAGCCTAACGGATGGGTGTACGCCTTCTCTGTGTCAGCAGGCTTTTTACCAGCCATTTGTGCATGCTAGAGATACTTTTTTTTTCTTTTTTTCTTTTTCTTCTTCTTTTGTAGAGCTGAAGGGTCTGTGCTTTATGCCTTCTGCTAATGGGAAGTTCCGAGTACTGCGGGTGCACAGCCAGCTGGATGCCTTCCAGGGAGCCCTAGTTTGTTCCCTGTCTGCTTGCAATGGAGATAAAATCTCCTCAGGCACTGCTAACATATGAGTTGATCTTAGACATACATCAGGCTCGTTGTGGTTCCTTCCAAGCCCAGTCCTGCTCTGCTGGGACCAAAGTCAACAAGTAGGTATTCTGACCTGCAATTCCTCATCTTGGGCAATACATTAATAGCAGGAATGAATGAGGTCGTATATTGATTAGGGGATAAAAGATGTTACAACTAAGAGCTATCTTATGACCCATCTTCTTCTCAGTCACTGGACACTGCTGTGGTATTTCTGCCTAAAACGATATCCTTCCTTCAGTGTTTGCTTCCTGGAACAACCAGTTTTATTACTGCTGGCCTTCTCATAACTCTGACAGTATTCACTTAATTTAATTTTAAAGGCACCCATTAATTAAAATTATTCTATTTACTGATTCTTAATAATGCCTCAGAAGCTTTTGTTCTGGTGTGTATGTCTATGTTTGAGCTTAAGACCATTTCTGCAATAAATCATAATTTTCTGCCTGTCTTAGCCTCTAAATGATGTGGGTCAAATAGGCTGATTTGTACACTGTGTTTCAGTAGCTCCCTTTCTGCTACACATGCCTGGGTTTCTCTGTCCATTTTTGTTTCTGTTTGCCCAGCACCAATAATCCAGAAGATTTAGGGAGGGGAAAAGAACGAGCAGCTGCTTTTCTTCATCCACTGCATATCCTGTCCTGCTCTGCAGAAGGGATGCTGGGGTCCTGTTTGCACCACGTTCTCTACAAAGGTCAGCGCGGCTGCTTCATCTGTTGCAAACTGGATTTTGGCCAGCAACTGTAGCTGACAGTTTCAAGAAGGCCACTTTCCCATCCATCTTACTCAGACAATTGTGTGCAGTCTCCAAACTAATAATTCACCATTTGCACGTGTGCCTTCCACTTCACTATTTTATTAACGTATTAGAAGGGTTCTGATTTATTTATTAAATTCATTATTATTCTTTATCAAATGATGACATGTTGTTAGCCAGGAAGATGCACTTGCTATCTTGCAACTAATTATGCCAATTAAGTTTTCATGATTCTACCACAAAGCACAGCTCATTAACTTTAATTACTTTTGAAATGCAGCTGCTGAGATCCACATAGAAAGAACAGGTAGGTTTTATTTGTTAGTTAATTTCTGCAAATGGGGTTTCTTGTCATTAGGTTTTAAGTGGCACTTTCAGGCAATCTTGTACCGTATTTCCCAGATAAGTTTTGTCTTTTTCACCTAAGAGCATTCTAAAATTTTTTTGTTTGTTTCACAGACTAATCTTTTACTATAGAACTTTGGACCAAATTCAAAGATATTTCTTCAAATAAACATGGTGTTTTAGTTCAGCCCTTAATGGGAATTGATGGACATCTGCAGAGAACATCTTTCCTTGCTGAGGTGGAACCAGTCCAAAAAAGGTGATGAAAAGCTGATGTGCTGTGGTGATGCCAAATATACTAAGAAAAAAAACTTCAGGTCTTGAAACGATGTATGTAGTTTATGTCTCCAGTGAGGGGCCAGGTTCAGGTTTCTCTGAAGGACTGACTTCAGTGGTTGTCCTGGTTTTGGTGTCTGGTTGGAAGGACAAAACATCACTGCCCATTTCTGAGTTCACCACATGAAACTTTCACAGATCTCCTGAGGAAAGGGGAAATTACATTTTTTGGTGCTGTGAGAACAAGACAAAATGACTAATGGTGCAGTGGTACTGACTGGGTCTAAGGGCGCAATGTCTGAGCAGACTCATGGAGCTGCAAAATCTCTGTCATCTTGTTTCCCCACTAGCACCTACACTCTTCACGTAGGAAACATGAAGAGCATTCCTCTTTCGGTAACACTTCACTCTTGCAAACTCTGCCAGAATAAATATAATCTGTATTTCCTTTCACAAACAACTGGGTGTGACAGCTACCGCAAGTTGCCAGGGTGCTTGTCCTCAGCCCCTCACACAGGTCACAGGACCAAAATTCAGCCACAGAATTGTTACTGCTGAGGACATGGGCTTTTTAACCTTAACTGTGTGGGTTTGGTTTTGCTACTTACTGGGAACTGGATAATTAGAAGTTAAGCTCCTAAAATCAGCACTGTGCAATTCAGCCAATTCCAGTTTTAAGGCTGTTTACACATTTAGAGGTCACATGGAAATGTGTGCGAGAGACTAGGATTCACATAATGGATTTTCAAGTGCATATTCTTCAAAAGTGCAATTTTCAATAGTGAAATGTTGTTACCCTTTTTTCCCTGGTGTTGGTGGGCAGAACTATCAAGGTTAGGGTAACAGTCACCTTTCTTTTTTTTCCAAAGAAATCAAAAGTTCAGATCTTTTCTTTACAGTCTTTAATGACATGGGAAAGCCGCCTCTAAGAGGTATCTTGTAGTGTCTGTTTTGTAGTTTCTGATGAAAGATAGCTTTTTAAGGATGAGGTGTATAACATGCTGAAGTGAGGATTTAGTGTCTTCAATGAAGCACATGAACAATTATCATATCTGACCCAACATAAGTTTGGAGTAGGAAATGCCTGCCATTAATGAAATGTTTATCAGCTCTGGAGCCACCCACCTCTTCATAATTTCTGGGGAAAATTGTCACTGAATTGTCACTGAAATTTACTGTGTGGTCTAAAAGTGCTCTGGAATTCATGGCGCTTTGGCTGGGAGGAAAGTAACCCATTGCAGAGTTGCTTGTGTTGTGGGGTTTTTTTCTCAACATAGCAACTCAAAGTGCCTTCCAGTCCAAAGGCAAGGTAATGAAATTGAACATACCCTAGAGAAGCCTTCACCAGATGAAGGTTTTCACCCATAGGCTCGTTTTCAACAAAGGAGGAACCGGCATCACAGAGCCAGTCAGCCAGGAGGACAACATCTGGCTAGAATCTGCCCCATGGTCACACAAAACCTTACAAACAATGCACAAAATTGACAGCATCTACCTGGAAGCACGGAGAGAGGTGTCATTCAGGCTGCAGGCGGTAGTTTGACACCAGCTATGGATCCTTTATGAAGGTTTGGATAAAGGGTGGTTAGTCACAGCAGCTGTCCCTGGATCACACTGTGTTACACTGTTGTCTATACAAACCTCTAGTAGCAGGCAAGAAAGGAACAGGGCTGGGATTTTCCTCTTGACTCTAAATGGCATGTGTATGGAAGCATTAGATTTGCTTACGCTGGCATAATTTTAAGACTTTATCAGCTCACTAACAAATTTCTCATCTTGTGTTAAGAACACAAACATTCTTGAAAGCTGTATTTATCCATTATTCACTTTGCCTTCCTACTTTGCATTGCAGCCCCTGGGTACCCTAGAGTTGACTTCTTCATGTAATGATGAGGAGAGACACAGCACAGGAAGGTAAACACGTCTGAACTGGTGTGCAGAGAGTCCAGAACCGGCCATGCCTGATGAGAGTGCCCGGAGAAACACCATCTGCCTGCACCAGGGGAAACAGCTGAGCACAGTGAGGTGGCTGAGGGTGGAGAGGGAGCCGGTCACCTCTGCAGACAGCACTGGGGTAAAACCCAGGCACACTGTGCATAGAGGCGTTTAATACTAATCAGTCAAGCACTTTGATAATATAGAGGGAAATGAGTCCCAAAATGAAGTGTGCCAATCTGAATATCCTTGCCCTGCGCAGTCGAGGATCTCTAACACTGTGTTCCAGTTGGCACTGCTCAGATGCCGATTCTGCATTACTGCAGACCAATGGCAGCAGCATTCCTTGCAGAGGCCACCTCTCTGGGGGTCTGTGGGACAGGCACCAGCACTGGCCTGCAAGAGCAGGCTGTGTGAAAGCCTTCCGAGCACAAGGGACACTCGGAGGGACAGAAGTTGTCTGACACAGGTGCACACTGCCGGCTCCTCCAGCCTGGCTGGGGGCTGCATCCCGCCGCTGGCCCGCACTGCGGGAACCCCCTCGGCCCCCCTCAGACGGGCTGACCCCAAACTGCGCTCCGGGCCGCAGTTCCCGCCCGGCCGGGCCCGTACCGCGGCCCCGATCCTTCCTCTGCAGCTCCACCACCGGCCGGTGTCCGGGCCTCCCGGCTCGGAGCTCGGGAGCGCCGAGGGCGGCAGCTCGGGGTGTGACCCGCCCGCGCCGCGTTCTGGGCGCCATTCACCGCGCGCAGTCAATGGAACCAACGCCAACTAACCGACCGCCCGCTCCCGCCCAACGCCGCCGCCAGGGGGCGGTGCGGCCCCCGGATGGCCCCTCGCGGCCGCCGTAGGCGCCGCGCGGCGGTGGGCGGGCCGAGCGCGCGCTGCCACGTCCTCGCGGCGGCGCTTGGTGCGGGAGCGGCCCGGCCATGGGCGCCTCGCAGAGCATCGATATCCCCGGCGGCGGCACCGAGGGTTACCACGTCCTGCGGGTAAGCGCGNCTGGCAGCGGTGGGGCGTGCCGGGCCCGCGCTGCCGCTCGCAGGTGTGGGAAGTCTGGAGGGGGAGTTGGTCCGGGATGAAGAATTCCAGGGGCCGGGTGGTGCCATCGGGCAGCGCCTCGGTGTGTGGCCGGGCCGGAGCGCGGGAGGCGATGCGGGTCGGGCCGCCCCTGGGGGCCGGGCGGCCTCTCGTCCCGCAGCCGCTGCTCGCGCCCCGGGCCGGCCTGTCCTCATCGCTGCACCACGCACCGGAGCGGAGCGCTGCCCCTCAGCAGCCGTGCAGGGGTGTCGGACCAAGGTGTTCGCATGACAGCACACCTGAGGACTGTATCCCTAGTGAAGGCGTTGTCTTTCATAGTTATCTTGGTTTTGTTCCTGTTGCGGCCACAAAACTCTGGCTTCATATGCAAAAAAAAAAGGTTTTGTTAGCCTGCGTTGTAGGTTTTGTGGGCAGTGCTTTGGAAGCCCTTATTTTAGTATCTGTTTCACGCTCAGTAAGCGGAATGGCACCCAGGTCGTGTCGTGGAATCTGAGGCACGGGGGCACGGGAGCTTTGCTGGAGTCACTCATAGCCTTGCCCACACCACAGCACTTCTGCCTCTGTAGCTGTAGAGGGTGAGTGTGCTCCCTGCGGGCACCGTGCTGGGCTGGCGTGTGTGTTGGCGTTGGACCCTTTCGGATCAGTTCGCTGCTGTTGAGAATCCAATGCTGATGTTCTAATCAAATCTAAACATTGTGTTAAAATTTACATACAGACTGAAGTCATGGTGGTCTTTGTTTCTCCCTTTCATATTACTGATTCATAACAATCCATTGTTACTAATACATGATGTTCCACTTTGTCTTCTCCTTTTCCCCCACAAAAGTGATTTTGCAGGCTGGTAAAACTGGCAGACTTTTTTTCTCTTTTAAAATAGTACAGTGTAAATTCCATCAGCTTCTTACTTTTGAGACTTGTAAAACCAGTATGTGCTCTGCAGTTAGAATATCAGTTACATCAGACTCATCAGTTCATAGTGTTTGATTAAAGCACCTTAATAAATTGAGATACATCTCTTTTATGTAGAATCTACTTGTTTGGGTTTTTTTTCTTGTAATCTTGCTTGGATCCCTCACCTTTTGTTTTCATTTAGGCACCTTTTTGTTGTAATGTTTCTGCTGTAACCCAGAGTGGCAATGTTCGATTGACAGTCTTTGTCAATGTAATGGATAGGTGCACATTAAAGAAGTTGATTTCTGACAGGACATCTGTATTTACATTAAATGCAGAAGAAGACCTGCCCGCTGTCTTAAACAGTCTGATATCTCTGTTTTTCACTGCCTCGTCATCTTACGGGTATCTTCAGATGCCACAATAACGAGTGATTACTCTCTTTCTGTGGACAGGCATCTTAAATTGCATGACAATCCCATCCTAACAGCTATAATTTGGAACGTTTGTATTGCAGTGCATGTGGCATACATGAATGTGACTAGAATTTTGCTCTATAGTTTTTCCAAGTTTAATTTTCTAGTTGGAGTTTGTTACAGACAGTCCAGCTCTCGTTGTTGTAGGAACTCTGCACAAGTCTGCATGGACTGACCTCTGGTAGAACCTGGTGCTGAGAAATACTGCTCTTCTTAATTCTCAAGTTTTCTTTCTGAGCTCAGTACTTCAGTGAGATTAATGAGAATGGTAGAAGGAAAATGGCAGGAGTCTTTCAGTGCTTCAGCTCTGATTTGAGTAAGATCACATTTCTTTGATAATGCCAAACTTCTATAATTAATGTATAGTACTTATTTTAAAGATTTCATTACTTGTTGGAAAATTAGAGAGATGCCAAGAAATCTTCTCAATTATTGGAAGAATTTGGCTGGGTAAGGCAGATAAATGAAAAATATGTGTTAAATGGCTATGAAACAAAGAGTTAATGTTCAGGATGACTGTAGGACCCAAGTACAAATTGCCAGAGGGATGAGCAGACTGTTGCAAGGTTTTTTACAATGAGACTTTGACTGTACATCTTGCCTCCCTAGAAAACTGGTAGAAAGTCTTATCCTCTGCTTGCTTTAAAGAGGAGCAGAAATACATGCAGCAAGTGAACACTACCATCGTTAATTTCTGATGTAATACTTGCAGATTACTTCCTTCTTTTTGGCTGCTTCTGCTGATATTCAGTGCAGTATTGCTTTCATTGTGAGCTTTATCACCAGTGCAGTTGTAACAGGAAATAGGAACGCTCCAGGACTGAAGCACTGTCGAGGAAAAGTGATTTCATCATGTGCATGCTTGACAGCAGAAGTTGTTCTGTGTTGCACTGTTGGGGTTCCACACATTGAAATGTAGCTTTTTTTTTTTCTTCCTTTTTTTTTTTTTATGGGAGGGAGAGGAAGTTACCAACTGTTTCCTTGCCCTAATCTCTACTAAGTAGACCTAGTAATCAGTCATTTCTTTGAAACAGTTCTTTGGAATACATTTTTATACGTCATGTGTGCTTTTGCTGTTATACTTCCATTTATTGACCCATGTAATGTGCTTATAAATCTTCCTTTTAACTGCTGCCTGCCAGGCTGGTAGCATGCACCACTATTGACCTGTAGGAATTTTCTCCATTGTTTGTTTCCTCTCCCCCATAAGTTTCCTTTAAATAAGGTGTGTGGCTGCCTGACTGCATATTGCTCAGTATGCATTTGTTTCTGCTCTTCAAAACAGAATGAAGGAAAACTTTGAGTAATTTTCTTGTTCAGCAGTGTGAAACTGCTGTAGTTTGCCCAGACTGTTGTAATGACCTGACAGTTTCTTCAGCTAATAGATGGTGTCACAACAACCCCGTGGCTGGGGGCAGAGTGACTGGAAAGCTGCCCAGTAGAAAAGCACCTGGGGGCGCTGGTCGACAGCTGGCTGAACGTAAGCTGGCATGTGCCCTGGTGGCCAGGAAGGCCAGTGGCATCCTGGCCTGTGTCAGGAATAGTGTGGCCAGCAGGACAGGGATTGTCCGCCTTTACTCAGGCAGTGGTGCACTGGTGAGGTCACACCTCGAGTGCTGTGTCCAGTTCTGGCCCCTCACTACTACAGAGATGTGGAGGTCCCTAGAGTGTGTCCAGAGAAGCTCTGGAGCATAAATCCTGTGAGGAGCAGCTGAGGGAGCTGGGTTCATTTAGCTAAGAGAAAAGGAGGCTGGGGCGGAGATCTTACCACTATTTACAACTGTCTGAAAGGAGGTTTTAGCCAGGTGGGAGTCAGCCTTTTCTCCCAAGTAACAAGGGACAGAACAAGAGGAAATGGCCTCAACTTGGGGAGGTTTAGATTGGATTTTAGTAAAACTTTCTTCCTCAAAAGGCTGGTCAGGTTTTGGAATAGGCTGTCCAGGGAGACGGTTTAATCGTCATCCCTGGAAGTGTTTTTAAAAGACATGTAAATGTGGCTCTTGGGGTTACGGTTTAATGGTGAACTTGGCAGTGCTGGGCTAGGGGTTGGTCTCTGTTTGCTTAGAGGTCTTTTTCAACCTAAATGATTCTAAGGTTCTGTGTAAGAATTTTTATCTATGAGAGATTTGTATGCTGCTGTGTATTGTGGTATTCTCCCTAAAAGATACTGAACGGCAGTGCCCAAAGTTTAGATTTCTGACTCTTACTTGAGTGCTTTAGTTGTTGTAATAGCGATACAAACATGTTGCATGAAGTGATGACTTTTTTAAAGGGAGGTTCACGTTTTAAAAACTTAAATTCTCTGTGCTAAAATAAAAAGTTATGCGACGTTTAGGGAATCTGTTTTCTTACTTAAAAACACACAGCTTTCAAGAGAAAAAGCTTTATTTCATTGAGAAATTCAATACAGTTACAAAGTGTAATGTGTTAAAATAGCTGACAGAAATAAAATGGATTCTGTCAGATCTAGCAGGAATTGCTTATACATCATATGTAATGAAATTTTACTGCCAATTACAGAGTGGGCAGAAGAACTACAAAAAAACCTTTCAGTGTTTCTTTGTTAATGAAGTAAATACTAGGAAGTGTTTCTCATGTGGGGAAAAAAGAAAGCTTCAGAGTTTCTGGTCCTTGGAAGCTGTGTATTTAGTGCTTGAAGCTAAGCTTCTGAAAGGTTAAATGGAAACTAATGTAAGTTTTCTGACTTTCAGTAGTGGTGAGAGCCTTCATCTGCTTTTGAAAATCAGGGTTTCAATGTCTAATTCCATTTACAGTTGCACTGTGCTTGGAGCTTGTATTTGTGACCACTGTGCTGCTGAGAAGACTTCTTATAATGTGTAATGTACAACATGTACAGTGTAGGCATGGAGTGATAGTGTTGGGAACAGTGTTCAGCAAAGACAAGTTTCATGTAGTTACAAAAATGAAAGTTTTCAGTAATGCAGATTAATAGTAGTGTATTGACCTTGAAACCTTTTTCCTGTTTAATTTTTGACAGTGAATTAAAAGTGAAATCAGCGTGTAATCTGTGTACTCAGCAATGCAGCTGTCATCTTGGTGAGAAGCTGAAGTCCTGCAGCACTATATGAGGCCCTTTTCTGGCTTCTGCTGTTCAGCATTTTGATAGAGATTTTCTTCATTTGCACTTGAAAAGGTCTAGTGGTGCAGCTCCACAGTATCTCATGTTGTCTGCGCCACTGTTTGTCTCTACTGTCAGAAAGTCATGGCATTTACCTACAGGGCTCTGTAACTTGTATGTCTAAAATAACAGCTGGCTTTGAGAGAATTAGGCTTCCCAAACTGCCGTGGATGGTATCTTGCCTGCAGTGGCATCTGTTGTAAATGGTATTACTTGATTATTTCTCAGCAATTACTCAGTTAGGAAGGCAAGTTACTAAATACCTACTTGGGGCACACAGAAAAGCTGCGTAAATCCAGATTGCTCAGGAGGCACAGAGTTTATGTAACTATACATGGAATCTTTATTATTTCCATCATTAATAAGGTTTTTGTGCCATTGTGTTTTCTAAGGTGCCTGGTTATCCTTTGTTGCAGTAGCTCCTGGAGGAGAACCATGGCCACAGAGCTTGGAGCAGAGAGCTGTGTTGTGCATGTGGCACTGTGTGATGGCGATGAATTGTGCAGGTAGCTGACTGAAAGTAAGGTAGTATGACATAACTGTGGGACTGGTGTGACTGTTGTGCAGGGCTGAGTATGCCACTACTTTAAGGAGTCTTTACATGTGGAATGGACTTGGAATTTCTGGTGTGCATTTCTGGGACCGCCAGGTATAAACATACTTTTCTGTCAGTTAAGTTAGGCCCAATAAGCCAGGGGAATAGGAAACTTATTGTGACTGAAGCTGTGCATGGCAGCATGAGGAGATGTGATGACAGAAGGGATGAAACTACCTTCTTCTGAGGCGCACTGTATGATTGATGCAACTATAAGGGCTTGATTTCTTTTAGATACAGCTTCCTGGGGGTTTTTACATGCCCACTTAGAAACAAACCACGCAGAGATGTTCAGGATCATGATGGATTTGGGGGAAGGTGTTCAACATCTGAACATACTTTCTGCAAACCAGTCATTTATAACTTGGAAACTCTCTGTCTCTTCATCGGTTTGGGGCAGACTGTAGATTTTGTATTCTAAGTAAATTATTTGTACATCACAGGTGTCAGCTTGACATTGATGGAAGCTGAACATATGTAATTCTCATTTATTGTACTTATTCAGTCTCATTTCAAAAGGTTACTCTGTTGAATACTGGCCACTGTTCCTTCATAGTGTTCAGGGTATAATGTCTTGGAGGTCAAGGGGAGGGATATTGTGTCAAGGTGCAGGCGATTTGTTTTGTTTTGTTTTGTTTTGTTTTAAAGAAGCTTGTTTGGAAATGGAGGAAAATCTCTGAATGAAATGAAGTCTGGCCTTTCATCATTTCAAGGCTGTGTTCTAGATAAGTCATATTTAAAAACTCAATTCCTACAGATTCAGACCTATATTGAACAAACGAGCATACTTGTACCAGTTCTGTCAGGTGGAATAGCATGTAATGTAAGAAACTACACTGTAAAGGGTAACACTTTTTAGATCTTTTTGGAAGGTGATTGTAGTATATGAACAAAAAAGCCCTTGGGTAAAATGAATCAGCTTACAAATGAAGATAGTCTTTACTAAAAATGCTGTAGGAAAAATCTGACAGCCATAGTGGATTTACTTTTCTTCATCAGCAGTGTACGTAATAGGGAAAAAACAACATTGCCATAATATCTCTCAGTTACTCCATCTGGAATTAAAAACATACTTTTAGCTTCTGGGAGCAGTGTGTATCCAACACTTAGGCTTTGTCTTAGTGGAATGGTTGAATTATTTGAGCTGCCATGGCTGCAAAATTGCATGTCTCTTTTCTTACAAGCTTGATGGTGTGTTAATGAATCACTGGTTGTACAGATGCCCTCTGTGTCTCAAGAATGTCAGCAGGTGATGTTTAATCATAAGATAAAAACCCGTGCTTACACAGATGTGACTCTACTTTTCCTTTAGTAAGCATAGGATAAAAAGCAAGATCCAGTATTTGTAATTCTATGGAAAGACAGTGCTTTTTAACCAATTTTTTTCAGAATTCAGTAAGCTTGTTCTTTGACCATAATCTCCTTTATTGAAACAAATATCTATAGTTTATCTGCCGCAACTGTTATGCAGTGCTTTTGCCCAACTGTTAAGCAGTGGCTACTGTTGTGTCATTCCTCAGTTTCTAAATTACTGATTCTTTTGAGATCTTCCTCTCTTTTTTTTCCCCCTTTTTTTTCTTTTTCTTTTTTTTTTTTAGGGGAGACGTTTTGGTCCTAAAGATTATATGTGAATATTTAAAATCATACATACAAACATTAGCAGCTTCTAGAACTAGAGCTGGCGCAGGTAGAAATATAACTCTAATCTGTGAATCAGCATTGGTACACTTTTACTAAATCTTGTTTAACTTTGTTAGGTACAAGAAAACTCACCGGGACATAGAGCTGGATTGGAGCCATTCTTTGATTTTATTGTGTCCATTAATGGTTCGAGATTGGTGAGTGCGTTGCTGTTTTATAACTTTTAATATAAACAGTGTGTGGAGAATCTGATTTTTATAGGTAAGCCACTGCATTTGTTTTATTTAAATGTATATAAAGTATTTCTCCTTCATTTAAAATTTTTTTATGCAGTTCGTCTAATTTCCTTCACCCTTTAGTTACAGTTCTGTCAGCAGTTTAGGTGGAGAACAAGGATGCAGACAGACAGAGAGACATGGCCTCTGCAGACATGTGCGCCAAGATATTACTGCCTACTGATCCACCACTGGGGGATTGTCCTGTTTACCCCCTAGTTCTGTGTGTAAAACTGCTCCTATGGGAGCTTGCAAACTCCATTTAGTCAAAACAGGTTGATTGAAAAAGCTGCTGTCAAAGCTGTTGGCTAGGCAGGAGGCATGGGGGAAAGCTTTTAAACAGAGCTGTAATGAAACAACAAACCGTCACAGCAGTGGAAGAAACCATCTGTGGGTAAGCTCTTTCACTAGTGTGCCTGGATCCAAGAAAACCTCTGAAAAGCTGCAAGGATCATCTTACCACAGATTCAGTTAAAGTGTTTTCATGTTTGGAAGGCATGACCTGTTACTGGGAAATCCCAGGTTTTTGCTAGAGTTGTATTCTAGAATTGTAAAGGGACTGTAAACTTGTAGCTGTAAGTAACTGTTCTGATACTGCACAACGTATATATAAAGCACCCTTGAAATACAAAAGTGTTGCTGTAGGACTTGGGTGCTTGTTTTTGCTAAACATTAACCCAAGCTCTTGTTTGAACCTTCACAGAATAAAGACAATGACACCCTCAAGGACCTGTTGAAAGCAAATGTTGAAAAACCTGTAAAAATGCTCGTGTACAGTAGCAAAACACTGGAACTGAGAGAAACATCAGTGACTCCCAGCAACTTGTGGGGTGGGCAGGGCCTGCTGGGAGTGAGCATTCGTTTCTGCAGCTTTGATGGGGCCAATGAAAATGTCTGGCATGTCTTGGTACGTATGGACTTGGAAGTATTTTTATTACTGTTGCTTACTGTTTTTATCTTGCTATTGAAAACTAACTTGCAATGCAGGTACCTAACAAGTCATGAGATCAGACTGATCTGTTTTATTGGTTTGGTGTTTGGGAAGACTTTTAAATTAGAGCTCTGTGTCTGTAAGTTTATTGTCAAGTGTTGTATTTAAATCATTGGTTTTGTACAATACTCAGAGCTGTTGTGTTTTGTACAGTACCAGAACAGTATCAAGAGGGACTGCCACTGTTTCACTAGTTCAGTGGTCTGCTAATTGTGTTGAAAATTTGACCGGTTTGTCTGACTCAAAACTTGTGTGATGCACATCTAATTGTTCTGCTAAACCCTGACAGTTACATAGTGTTTTGTAATTTTCCATCTTAAAACTAGGAAGTGGAGGCAAATTCTCCTGCTGCATTAGCTGGACTTAGACCTCATAGTGATTATATCATTGGGGCAGATACTGTCATGAATGAGGTAAGTATATAAAAATAAGTTGGTTTTTTTTAAACTGAAAAAACAGTTGTATGAGTTGTACCAGGGCAATTTGAAACATCCACCGTGTCTTTGTACAGTGTAAATGGAAATCGCATGCAAAGACGAAGGAGCTCTGGCATGGTGCTTCTTAAATGCAATTCTGGAAATAAAAGCTACTCTTAAATGTCTTCATGAAGTTAGAAACTTTTTTGTACTCTAATACTAGTATTTCAAATAGCAGATTTGAAATCTGGGTTGTGCCATGTCTTCTGAGTTGTGCTAGCAAAACACATTTTGAAGTTGGCCTTGTGATAAAACAGCAGCATTGCAACAACTGCAGCATGTGGCTGTTACAAGGTTCTAGTACAGAAAGTTGTTACGGTCAATAACTATGGACTCTGTCTCGGGGGAAGACAAAGACAATTTATTCAAAAGAAGTTCAGTATAATATAGGTTTGGTGTAATTAGAAGGTTGGGTTATGCTAAATCAGGGACGGACTAAGCTAATCCAGAGAACACATTATGTTAACTAAGGGAAAACAAGGCAGGAGACATTTCGTCCATTATTCATGGACACAAGGTGGAGGGGGACAGTAAGTCTTGCCAAACAGGTTTTGGGTACAGGGCAGGGAATACACAGAAACTACAAATCTTGTCAAATGCAAATAGTCTTTGGAGGTCTGGAGATGGGTTGGTGTCTGCAGATGGGATTAACACTTATCGTCCTTAGAAGGCTTCCTGCCTTTAGGTATTTGTCCAAGACTTTGCAGATATCTTGGCCAGGCACCTTGTTGCTGGTTTCTGCCCTCACAGAAAGTCAGGACTAGAATGACCGATTTGATGTCAAATGATAAGAACAAGAAAGCCCTTATTCATTGTTATCTTTTTGCAGTCTGAAGATCTCTTTTCCCTTATTGAAACACACGAAGCAAAACCATTAAAACTTTATGTGTACAACACAGACACAGATAATTGTCGGGAAGTGGTGATTACTCCAAATTCTGCCTGGGGTGGAGAAGGCAGGTAAGGAGATATTATGTTACAGTGGCCTGGGGCAACACCAGCCTAAAAACTGCTTACTTAAGTTTTCTACAAAGACAGAAAAAGAGTGCTGGTCTGTCAAAGGTGTTTCTGCTGTAATAATATATTTACGTGAAATTCAGATGCAGTAACGGATGAGGGGGGTTTAAATCAGTAAATTAACTGCAAAAGTGCACAAAGTGCCACAGTTGCTTTTTGCATTAGGCTCCAAATAGTCATTAGACTGTAGTATATTTTTGAAGTGTTGTGCAGTAGCCAGAACAGAGCACTGCAAGTAACATCAGTGAGTCAAATTCCAAGCTGTATACCTGGTATAGCTGCCTGGTTTAAGTAATAAGTGATTTTATTTAGTGCTGAATGTTCATTGCTAAAAGTTACAGCATTTACTTTCAATTATCTCATATTGATTATTTCTCCATAGAAAATGGGGCAACACTGGGGAGGGAAGGGAAGGTTATACAAAACTCATCTTGAAACTTGTTGTCTTGAGTCATTCATGCCTTGGTTGCTATAATCTGTACTTGTAAAGTCACTTCACTGACTTTTAAATGTTTATATTTTAAAAGCCTAGGATGTGGCATTGGCTATGGATATTTGCATAGGATACCTACACGCCCATTTGAAGAGGGAAAGAAAATTACTCTCCCAGGACAGTTGCCTAGCGCATCTCTCAGTCCCCTCAAAGATGGCTTCACGGAGGTAAGTTGTGGTCCCTCCTTCAGCTTGATAAAAGTGGATTATCATGTTATAATTGCTTTTCTGCTTCTGTTGGTTTGTGTGGAAACAAACCCTAATGATGTAACTTTTTTTTTTTTCCCTTTCAATAAGGTTCAGTTGTCTTCAGTTAATCCCTCAGCCACCCTCCCTCCTGGGTCAGCAGGCCTTGAGCAGAGTCTTTCAGGACTTTCTATTAGTTCACCGTCAACTACTGTCAGTAATGTCCTCAGCACAGGTTGGTATTGAAGTAACTGACCTGAACTGCGTGGATTTTCTGACTTGTGTTCTCACAGATGTTTCTAGTTAACTTAATAAAAGGCAGAAGAGAGAATAAAATTTTCTCTTAAACTTTTCTCAACCACAAAGGCTATAGAGTACTGGAATTATGGCTTACTTGCTCACATAATAGTTGCAAACAACTATCAGAAATACCATGTGTATTATTTAGAATATTTTTTTTCTTCATCAGCATTTTATAGTTAAGGCAAATAGTAATTCTCCTGTGAGCAATTATTGATTCATACTTCTGGAGCAAGGCAGCTGAAGTGTTAATATGCTTAAAATTAATGTCATTTCCCTGTGTGCTCCACCAGGTGTTCCGACAGTTCCATTATTACCACCACAAGTCAGTCAGTCCCTTACTTCTGTGCCACCAGTTAACCCAGCAACTACATTACCAGGTGAGTAGGTAAAATTTCTTAAAACATTTCTGAAACAAAAACCTTAAGGGAGCAAGGGAGGAGAGCTGTCTTTTCCACTGGTTTTTGAGGAAGGTATAACTTCATATAGTTTACACATTTCATGTTAAAGATCTGTGTTCAACCTCTACAATGTGAATAATTGTTTTTCTTAGAGTATGTTCAGCAGCATGTTTGGAGCACAGAGGACTGACTTGGCAACAAAGCAGTGTTTACCTTTTAGGGCCCCCTGAACAGGAGATGCAGAATCTGGGGTTTCTCAGGAAGGTTTTGCTTTGCTATTTGCAGCATTTCTTGAGTTAATATATTGTTACTTTCTGTAGTTCCTAAATTGTATGTTCTAAGTTCTTTTGCAAATAAAGGAAGTTTTCATTGTGTCCTTTTCACTCAGACATCAGAGATCTGAGAAGGCATGTCTTGCCTATTTCTGCATTCCCTTCACCCATAATATCTCTATTTTAGGAAACCTCCTTTTAATACTCAGCTTGATTACTCTTCCTAATACAAATACAGGGCTAACAATAGAGAAGTTATGCTGCAGTTGCTGTTTCTGAACGACATAGTTATTTAAACTGTTATAACAAAAGTAAGAGTCTGTCTACAAAGTGGTTGTTTCCTGACGATAATGAACATTTCAAGCACTAGTATTCCAGAATTATTAACAGTGGGTAAAATAAAGATTGTATAGGATTTTGCTGTGTCATTGGTGCACTGGTACAGGACTCAATTGTGCATTCCAAAACACTGAAGGAATTCTATTTTATGTTTTGCATGCTATGAGAGAAGTAGATAAAGATGGGTCCAAAAGTTTTAAGAAATGCTGGGGGATACATTCTCTAACATAGAAAAGACATGTAGTAAAGCTCAGTGCATGCAAACAAGGGCAGAGAACTTTTAACAGAAGCTGAACTTCATAGTAGTTTGCTATTTTCTCTAAGCAGAATAAGATTAATGTCCTTTTCTTCCCTAGCCACCTATCCACCATTTTCCTAAAATCTTCAAAGATGACTTTCCTTTCACCTTTTTCTCTGAATAGTATCACTCTTTTTTTGAAAGCAAATTAGAATATTTCTTGTAATTTCCATGGACATACTAGTGAAACTATTCATACTAAATATACAGGAGGTTTAAAATTTGAGTGAATTTATATGAAGTTCAGCTTTTTTTCAGATTTAAAAAAAATTAAAACCAAAGCTGCTTGTAGCTGAGCTGAAGGCTCTTTGAGTCAGATTTTGTCAGCCTATGAATTCATGGATAGGTAAAGATGGCTGGGTTTTAATCAAAGTCTCTGTACAATGGCCTTGCTTTTTTTTTCTCTGTCTTAATACTGTGAAACCAATAGTTTATTTCTGAATTAGCCTTCTTTGAACTAAACACAAAATAAGAATAGAGCCCTTGTCTAAGAAATGCAGCTCTTCTAAGATGGGAAATTCAGGAGTGAAAAGATGTTTCAAAGCAAACACAATGATGAAGGGGCATGTGTTGCATTCATCATATGTGTCTCTTCATCTTTGTCCTTCCTGACTTTGAAAGTTACTTTGTCTTGCCTTTTTTACATCTATTTTTGTGTTTAACTCTAGTTATGAACTAAGTAGAAAAGCCTAATAATACAGTAATCAATCTTAGGGACTAGGGAATACTGTATATTTAATCCTATTAGTATTGTCTGACATTCAAGTTGAGAACAGAGTGCTTCTGGTACAGTGCTGTGGTGAAACAGCTACCTTTTTTGGAAGCTGAACCTGGAATTCAAACCTTCTAATTCCTTGAAATAAGATTCTACTTTCTTCAGAAAAATATGGAAGGTTTGGGATTATGTATTTGCTAGTCCAGACTTCCTGGTATCTGTTTTCACTGTGCAGCTTAAAAGCTGAAATTCAGGTGAATTTGTGTTCTTATGTGTAAAAATGATAATCAATATATGTTTTAAATTATCAGTAAGATCTCAGAAGCAATTTTAAGTTTTCAACTGTACCTTTTCTAATCTTCTCTTAGGTCTGATGCCATTACCAGCAGGGCTTCCTAACCTGACTGATCTGTCCAAACTTAATTTACCTGCACCACAGATTGTTCCAGAAATCATACAGCCTGGTATGTGCTTCTGCAAACTGAAACACTAATTATTGTCCTTTATCCCTGAGACTAATTTAGAGCCATCGGAGAGAGTCCTGAAAGGGATAAATTAAATGTTTTCCTGAGATGGGAGTGAATATTAGTGCCCAGATTAGGTAGACAGGGAATATGTCTTTAGATAAACCAGTTCTAAAACCTGTCTCTGTATTCAGATGTTTCATTTTCTATTACCTGATTTATGATCTCAGAAGAAATTGTGCCAAGAGTGAAAGTACACAGTATTATGGGTAGAAGAAAATATGAGGTGTTTCCTTGTGTGCTAGATGAGGAGATCAGAGCTTCCTGACTGAGTGCCAGAAGTATGAACTAATACTAGATTTACGGTTTTGAATAAAACAAAACTGCTGAAGGTGCACATGGAACAAGCAAAAAGAAATGGGAAGCTTATATGGAATATGGTTCTTGTTAACTTCTTGTTTCTGGCAGTTTCAGTGAAGGCCAGGAAAACCTAATAATCAGTAGTAATGCATTAAATACCTAGTCCTCGGGGGAGCTACAAGCAACCTTGATTCATTCAGAACAGTTCTGAAATCTGAAAAGCATCAGGCTTGAAATGAGCCTCCTGAGTCAGTGCTGCCCATACATCATGCTCGCACTAAGTTCAAAAAGCCTCCTCCTCCCCAAGGATAAATTGATTAGATTAGAGAAGGTAAAATTTTTAAGCAAACAGAGTCTCTCCAGACCTGTCTGTGGTATGCAGCAGCTCACTGCCTTTTTTTCTCCCCTCTTTTTAGGTTTGCCACCCCTTCCCTCATTGCCACCTCTGAATCTAATGGGAATAACACCTCTGCCACTGCCACCTAAGTGTGTTCCTGTGCTTCCTTTGGTCACAGAGGCATCTACAGTGCCTACAGATTTGCTTCCCTCTATCACTCAAGCTGGAAGCTTTTCCATCAACCCTGGCACTACTGTAAATGTGGAACAGACCTCCACACTCACCTTGGATAGCACTATTCCAACTTCTGTGGCAACTATTGTTGACAGATCAAATGAATCATCCACAGCTAATGAGAAAACAGCCGGAGTCACAGATACACAAGCTTCTGAATCGTAACTCCAGATCACACTGTTGGATTGGCTTGGTATTTATTTAGCCATGGGATACATATTTGACAAGCAAGCTATCATTAATTTCATACTAGTTTGTACTTAATCTTTAGGAGACCTGTAAATAATATGGAGGTATAATAAAAATAAAAAGGGGATTTATAAAGTGTGGGAGGGGAGGAAGAGTACTTGTGTGTTACCAAAAAACCAAAATCAAGGTGGTAAATAGAATTCCACTGCCAAACTTGGAGGTGTATGTTTTTAATATAGGCTGACAGCCTTACCCTGCTTGTCCTTCCTTATAATTAGGAATTTTTGTTTCTGATAGAAATGAAGCGGGTCTTGCGTGTGACATTTATGTACCATAGTTCTTGTTCTTCACAAGTATCTTGTCACCAGAGTGGGGATGAGAAGGTTTAGTCTGAATTGTAAATTTTAATGCTGCAAAACTTCCACCTAAAGATATTTCTATTAAAGTTGCTGAGTGACCTTTTAACTGACATCTTGTTATTCAGCTTGTACACAAATCTTTTTCTTTAAGCTCTTGAGAGATGCTCAAGCCATGTTTTGTGACTGCTGCTGTGTTGTTTCATATGCCCACTGTAAAATGGCGTTTGGAAGGGAACACATGGAATGTTAAATGTAGCACGCAATTTGGCACTTCATGACTACTGTAAGGCAAATTAATGGATTAAGCATACATACAGCAATAAATTCCTGGAATTTTGGTTTTTTGTGACAAAATTGCACATTTATTTTTTTTGACATCTCATTTAACTGTTTTTAGCTCAGCTCTCTAGCACAGATCTGTGAGAGAGTTCCCCTCCAGAGGAATGAGTCCAACCAGGAATGCCAGACATCTTAATGACAGGCACAATCAGCACTTTTGGTTAAGTCCGTTGCAGCAATGAGTCATGAAATCTGCCTGCATATGCTTCACACTTGGCTTTTTTAATTGATATTTAGGATGAAAATTGTAGATTAACTGTAGATGACACACTTGTATAAACTGTTATGTGCACTGTACTCCAGGTGATAGCCTTGACTGCTGGTATCAGGTACACTTGATATGGAAGACTTCTGTACCAGTCCTTCTGTGTTACTGGAATTTCATTTATATGTGTTTGCTGGAAGCATATGCAAACTTGGCCATATCATGGGCAGGCTGGAGCTAAAGTGTGTCTCCACAGCTGTGTAATTCATTTTGGCAATGTAGTTTGCCTGATCAGTGTTTGGAATAGTAGTTCCATCTGACTGCTGATCGTAATAATAATGTCTCAAATAATTAGTTCAAGTGGAAGCCTTATCTTAATACCTGTGGTCCTGTCTCATCTTTATCATTTAAGTATTTGTCTGTCCTCTGCCCCACTAGTGCACATTGCTCATCACCTGTAATGGCAAAATCCCATGTGAAAGACCCCAAATACCTTTTTCATACTGTGAGCAGTTTCTTTTCTCAGCTGCTTGGAGTGTGAAATCCCTCTGCCTTGCTAAATAGGGCACTCACTGGTTCTGAGCATGTGTTTTTATTTAACCTTTGTAAATCCAGCATCACATACCTCGGAATTAAACCTTGACATGAGAAGGATGTTCCCTCTTTTCTTTCCTGTATACAGGGAAAGTATATTAGTATCAGGCTTCATTGAGCCTCACGGGTCTAACAGTCTTTTCTGCAACATCATTATACACTTCCAAGCCAAGAACAGTAAAAGTAGAAGTTTCATCACATACCACATTTGGAGCAATTGCTGGTTGTAATCAGATGCTTTAAACAAGGGGGCCTCTGGAATAACATCTGAAGTTACCTTGTATGATTCTATGCTTTCCCACAGCAAGCTTTGGTAGGTCTTGTGCAGTTGTCTCTAGTAGCAGGCAAAATAAGCTGCTTCATCTGAAGTTTTGCCCTCCTTATTTTAAGTTCCTTGTTGCTGACTATGTATCCAGCCTTTTGATAGCTAGGAGAGCAGGGGAAGTAAGGCAGTGTTAAGTGTTGCCCTCAGCAATACTGATAAAGATAATGTGACTTCAAATTTGGAGTTGATTCAGTGGTGTAGATTTAAGATGTAATCTACCAGCTAAAAAATCATAAACATTGAGAAGTAAGTAAAAAACTTACTACTTAAAATAGAAGCAAAGACCTTAAATTCACACTATTGCACTCTCCCTATTTTTTAATTCCTTCAACTGGATTTAATTAAATCATACCTTAATCACTTTTAGCAAGGGTCTCTTAATGACTTGTTTTTCCAAAAAAAAAAAAGGAGAGTTAGAAGGAGTAGGAACTTAAGGTACACCAAGGGACTGACAGCTGCTATAACATTGTTTTCATGAGTGTGTTAATGAACAGTTACAAACAGGCACATTAGCTTTATTTAAAGCATTGACACATGGAGTTCTTTAACAAGTTCTGAGAGCAGGTGAAGACAGATGTACCATGAACATCCCCAACCTTGCATGTAATCAAGAATGGGTATGATCTACTCTAAAATGCGTAAGACAATTTCCTGCACCACCAAAGGCTGCTCGGGGGGCTGTGGTGTTCACCTGTGTTTGTTGTGAGGGCAAAGGTGTCTCAACAGGGTGTGAGCTCACGCTGAAGAGTTGCCTTTTGCAGTTTGATGCTCTGTTGCTGCTCCAGGAAACAGCTGCTCAGGCTGCAAGGTTGTGGCAGGAATGTGGACAAAGCACTAAATGGTGGAAGTTTTGTAGCTGTGGTGGAGTCGGACAGTGAACTGTTTCTGAGCCCCTGACAGCCATCTTTTAAATCCTGTCCACATTACACCTCCCTGTCACAACTGGAGCTTCATTTGTTCCCGAGAAATAGCTGTGCAGGGCCACGAGATGGCGTGCACTAGTTTGTTTAGGCTGAATTTACAGGCTAAAACTCAGCAACGAGGGTGGTTTGTTCCCGCCCCTCCAGCAGCGACTGTAGTCAAATGGATGCCAGCTGGATGCTGAATGATGATGCTTGAGAACTGTAAAACCACCTGATCTGAAGGCAGAAATGGGCTCAGCTTAAATTATTTCTGAGTTCCAACTTTTCTAGTAGTTTGCTGACTTAAGCCAAGCTAACCATGGGGCTGGGGGAGGTTTGGAGGAAAGCAGATTCTACAGGCAGGGACTTGTTCGAGATAGTGTAATGCTGAAGGAGTGGCCTGGATAGTATTTCCAACCTCTCCATGGCGTAAGTGCTGATTATGGAATTAAGCTGAAGAGGGCAGGATAAGGATCAGGGACGTTTGACTGTCGCACCCTGTTTTCCTCAATTATATACAGGCTTTGTCTGTACTAGTCAAAGAAATTGTTCACAATCACTCTATAACATGGAGGCCTCATTGGCACCAAGCTCAGGGTTTTTGGTTCTTCACTTGAACTTAGACACCTAGAATATATTGAATTTTAGATTTGAATCCTGTAATGGTAGGCAAGAATCAGACTGCAGAAGTGTTTCTTCATTTGTAAGTGTCTGTAGTTCGTAAGTAACTCATTCTTGTAATCCTACTCTGTACATTCTTCATGGTAGTCCAAGGCTTAACACATATTTGCCCAGCACAGCATCTTGCACTGTGCTGCACTTTCTAGTAGTAACTTTAGCTACTTTAGCTCAGAAAAGAAAAATCTTCAAGGTGATTTGACTGTAGCAGCTGTGGGTTTTGCCTATAACAGCCTGATTTACCTGTAACATCTGGTTTTTCAGCTGCGGTGTAGCAGGGAGCCAGCCCCTACCGTAGCACAGTTTTAAAGTGAAATACTTAGAGTGCAAGACGTAATCTCAAAAAGCCCCTGAAACCAAACAACCCACCTGCCTTGATCAAACAGAAAACTTCTTTTAGCTCAGGTGAATCTCCAGCAGGTCTGCTCTGCAGCCCTTCAGAAAGTGTTAAAGGGTTGTAATCTACGACTTTACAGAGCATCAGAGATTTGCAGATGGTGGCTAGAGAGCTAGTGAGCTGAGCAAGAAACAGGTACATCCTTTTCCAGAAACCTCAATTCATGTTTTCCTTGGGCCATGTGAATACATTATGTTGCCAGGGTGCAGCTAGCAATTTGGAATTTCCCTTGGGTGGATGACTGGTGTTTCTTATCCTGTGCACAGGATTTCAGCTGGAGTTAGTACCAGAGTGCTGGTTTGTGCTGTGATGCACCTGAAACTGCACCAAGACGTTGGAGTTCAAAGGTGACAGACCTGCCATGTGGGGACCTGCTCTGGGAGGACGGGATGAGGAGCATGGTTTTGTTACTTTACTCACGGTGAGAGAACGTAGAGCCGTCTCTGTCCACTGGCCACACTCCTACCTCTCCACTGCCCTTCCATGCACCTGGAAAAGTAGAATTCTGCCCTAAAAAAAGGTAGCAAGCATTAGTCTGCACTGACATGACTGACTCTGTCAAATAATCACAGTCTCAGCCTTGGAACTTTTGTTCTATGGGATCAAAAGTTATATTTCATCCTTAGTTGTGCAGTGTAATGCTTTTACTCTCTCTGAACTGTTTCTTGTGTTAGGTTCACAGTTAATCCATCTTAAAAACTGCATTCCAGCATTGCTCAGCTCTCCCACAGTAGAGAGCTTCAGAGACCACAGAGGTCAGGCTCACCTTGGGCAACCCATGGCAACAGGGAAAGCCTATTCTGCCAACAAAACAATCTGATTTAACAACAATCCTCTTGTCTGAGAGGATTGCTTGCTCTGCCAGCAAGTGGTGCATATTCACGTACTTTGTTCATGGCCCTTGCAGGTTTGGTGAGCTAGGAAAACCCAGCAGAAGCAAAAAAAATAGGAAGCATGAGTGAACTCAAGCTGCAAAGCCTGTAGTCAAAGTCTGCTTGCTAATTATGTAACCAAAGCCTGCAATGGATGATCGTAGTACTAGCCAAAGCAATGCAGAGCTATGAGCTTTGTGTTTGATGAGGGGCACTGGATGTAATGGGTCTCACCAAGGGCTGACTCATCTGGACCTTCTCGTGTACAGAAAGGGTGTTTTAGCACTGCCCAGGTCCTGCTCCCTGGAGACGTCTCTTCCCAGCCCTTGCAGTCCATCAGCCAACATCTTCTGCTGGCAGCCTTCCCAAGCAAATGGTTCATTTCGGTGTTCTTGCTCCTAAATGAATGATAGACACAAATAGAAAATCTTCAGTAAATACCACTACATTTTTACCTGGCAGAAGAAAAATAGTTTCCAGTTCTTGGTACTGTACAGAGAAGGAATACAGACAGTTCAGTAGCTAAGACTTAGCAGTGACCATCTCACTACAAATCTCACCTTCAAGCTGATTTCACCTGAAATTTTGTTTAGTGAGTCTTCAAAATAGTAAAAAAAACCCTGAAGATTTTAAACCTCCCATCCTGGCATTTCTACGTACCCATTTTATGGACTTGGAGCTGTGTACATGCCATCAGGCAGTGCTTACACAAATTAAAGAAAGAATCTGGGAACTGAAACTATATTAGAGGAATAGTGCAACTTCTTCAAGAAACCTTAGAACCTGTAAACAAGAGTTGCAATTTGTACAAACAGCAGCTCAGTATTAACAGTTCCTACGCACCAGTCAGGTTTTATCAACTATGATGCTAAAAAGCTAGAACTGTAAGAAATTATATAAGAAGCCTTTTCATAATACTGTTTATGCCCTCAGGTAAATATGTGTTCACATGAAACATGAACCAGAAAAACCATGGTCCCAGGCAGTGACACTGCTTTACTAAGGCTCAGAAGTCTGACAATAGGAGTTGTTTTTGTTCACATAAACAGTGCTTTGGTAAAATCCTCTAAGAGTAACTACAACTTCTATGAAAATAGAAACCAACTGGAAATCTCTGTATTGCCAAATAACATGTTGGGCACTGGAAATGACTGAATCTATTAAAAAGTTGCCTTTTTTTCAAGGTTGTATTTTTATTTGAAGTAGATTTCTTACTCATCTAACCAGTAACACCTATTCAGAGAGAAGACAAAGAAAACCCACAACCCAAACCCACACTTGCTCTGGGCACAAACTTTAATAATGGAAAAGAACTTACTGTTCCTAACCCAGGTCTTGACCATTTTCATTCCAAACTGCAAAAAAAAAAAAAAAAAGGAAGAAAAATAATGTATTTATATATTGCATTGTGCTTCTGACTATTTTTAGCCTAAATGTGCATATCATAAAGGAGTAGGAAGACTGAGGAATTGGGGGTGAAATATTAAGAATTTTGAGGAACTGAACCAACCATTTTTCAAATGCTCCTTGGAAACTGCCACACATCACTGATACAGAAGCAGGCTTGTGCATCCTTACCTGCAGATACACATTGCTGGAGTTCAGTATAGTCTGCTCCCCAGTCGCTCATCAATTTGCAGAAGTACTTGCGTCAGCCTTTACTCCTGTCCCTGCAATGCCCACCTGTCAGCCTGCAGACTGCTGCCTCTGACAGCCCGACACCATCCCTCAAGAAGTACATTACCAGCTCTAGCTCTAAAGGACTTGCTGTCCTGGTGGTGCTGCCATAACCAGCGCTACAGGGGTAATATTTCAAGATAAAGCCTGAAGGCATCTCAGATTCTTGTCCTCTATATCGTCTTCCTCCCCTTTTTCTCTCTTCACCTTACTCTCCCTGTCATTTGTAGATGGGGCCTTGTAGTATGATTCAGAAAGGCTAGAAAGGGTTTCTAAAAACAGAGGAAGATTTCTTGTGTATAGGAAGAGAGATGCTGAAAGCGAGTTGTTAACAGAAGCCAGATGGCTTTCTCCTTACTAATCACTGGATTTGGCACTCTGCTTGGCTACTCCACAGAGCAGAAGTGTCCTACTGTCACCTCTTGCCTAGGATTCCTCATTTGCCATCCTCACAAAAGGAGTGCCCTTAACTACCTTTCCTCAGACCCTCAAGAAAGGAGCAGATGTCGCTGCCCACTTGCACTGCCTGGAATGCGCTGCACACCCTGGTCACCTGCCCTTCCCCGCAGCCTGTGCTCACCCTGAGCCCTGCAGCTTCTGTGGAACATACCAGAGAGTAGGTCACAAGTCAGGCAGTGGGAAACACTGTCTGACACCTGAGGCACCACATCCTGTCGCTGAGAAGGGGCAGCAGCAGTTTTCAAGAGGCAGGTTAGCAATGAGTGGCTTGCTTGCACTCGTAACATTTGGGTGCTGGAGGAGAGGTACCACACTCTGCTCAAGGAAATTCTTCAGAAGTATCAAATCTAATAGAAAACTGTTGTCATTCCACATGGGGCTGAATTTGAACAACCTCTACAACTGACTGGGATGCTGAGAGCAGCTCATGAGTGCAATGCCGTTTCAAGCGCAAGACCCCATGTGCTGTGCAAGCGGAATAGTGGCTGGTTAAACAGAAGGTGCACTTCACTAGAGGAGGGTGCTTGATGCATCCTGTACACATCTCCTTATAAAGACTAGGAATGCGATTTCTGAAAGACACTATTTAAATTGATTAGGCAAATAATAAATAATGCCCCCAGCCTCCTGTTTCAGTAGTCTCTGAGTGCTGGGCTTATGGCACCTTTCCAGACCACATGGCAGCCAATGAGGCAGAGCTGGTGATTATTATTTTACCCACCTTTGGCAGGAAATAAAACATCTGTTTAATCCTGACAGTGGGACTCCCCAGCAGTTAAGCTAAGATGGTTAAAAAGGAATATAATTGAAAATTATGTTTAAGGCAGCAGAAAGCAGTGATAAGACTTTTCAAATTTGCTAAGACTTATCACTGATACTTTTAAGAGCCATGGGGCTTTTTTTTGGCTGCAGCCAGTCAGGACCTCTGTTTCACAGCTCAGTCAGAAAAAAATTCTCCGTTTGAAAAAGGGCATCTTTTCAGCTGGGCTTGAGGAACAAGTGGTTGTGGCTCTGGACTGTTCACAAGTGGAGCAGCTGAACTTGCTGCTCCTCTCAGTTCTGGTTACCAATGGTGTTTCTCATTGCTGTTCAATCACAGGGCAGTGTTAAGAGCTTGAATACTTGGACTATTACTGTGAAAAAGCAAGAGCAGACATGCCATTATGTGAAATATATATAAGAAGATGAAGGTATTTTGTGGGGGGCAGAACAATGTCTAAAATTATCTGTTCCCCTGGAAAGTTAAACTCAGTATTATTGACTAAGAATGAGTAGCCAGAGGGCTGACTGTATAGCTCAGCTAGGCAGTGGTGAGTGGGAAGGACAGCTGCAAATCTCACCTTATTGAACAGCAACAGGGCTCTAAGTCAAAAGAGACAGCCTTCAAAAGAGGAAGGGGTATTTACAGAGGGTGATAGAGTGGTCCAGTGAAACTGTGCAAAGGGAATTTGAGACCAAATACTTGTAATAATTCCTATGTCTCAGATAAATCTGCATAGCAGACTTACCAGGGCACTGTTCAAATCCCCTTTCAGAAAAGGGCAAAACAAAGTCTTGGGTTTACCAACCCAAAGAATAAGCCTGTGCTGAATTTCTGCAGTAAGATGAAAAACATCTGCTGTTTTGTGGGATTCATCTCACCCTATCCTCTTCGTATCCAGCAGGGCTTGCTCACAGACTCTGTAGTGCTCCTCTTTGAACTGGTTTGGCTCAGTGGGTGGACAGGCATTTGGTTCGTGGTGGTCACTTTGGCGGGAGGAGAGTTTGAAGAATCTTTACAGGCAGTCACTGAGAACAGATTCCAGCTGGCTGCAAGCACTCCCACTAGGATGTGGTGCACAGCGGAGTCTGGAGTGAATGAGCTTCTGAGCACCCTTGTCAGCCAACAAGCACAAGCACCCTGGCATGCATGGCAGCACTGAAACATACAGTCAGAGTCATTATTGTGCCACCTCTTGGGAAACAGCTGATTTTGCTGCTGTTTGCAGCAGCAGATATACAAAAAATTGTATCCATTTAAGGCGTGGTATAAAGGAGCCTGAGTCCAACCAAAGACACAACTGAAAAGCAAAAATGTGACTTTGGTGACTTGACTTTGCCTATTGCACTTCTTTGCTGGCTTTGACTAGGCCAAAAAAAGTGTCCAGCCTCTGCTGCTGCAGGTAGCTGTTGTCCTCTGCTTGGCAATATAATCAGCTATTGGCACAGAGCTGTACAGAGGCTGCTGCTCTGCTTGTGGGCTCAGAGCTACTTAAGTTGGGTGAGATCACTACCATCTTCTACCCAGACCTTCTGCAGTGTGTCCTCCCCAGAATGTCACCTTGAGTTCCTATGCAAGCTTCACATTTCTGGAAGAGTTGGAGCATGTTCTTGAGAAGTAATTCAAACTTCAGTTGATAGTGGTGGGTTACATACCTACAACCATTCAAACTCTTCCACTGTTTTGTTTCCCTCACTGGAAAGGGTGGACTTTTCTTCCCCATTATGGTAATTGCAATACTGTATGCATTTTTTTCAAGGGTACACTGCAAAAAGAGTGCCTTGCTTGACTGTTGGCTACACATTCACAGGTGTCTCTGCTGTCAGTTATTGATGCTATCAAGAAAGCAGCATCCCTTAAAAGGTTTCCAACTGAATTTTAGCTCCAGGCCACATACTTTCTCTCTGCAGGGTAACTTTTACCATCTAATCTCACTGGCACAAGAAGGCTTTAAAACTAGGAAAAGATGAATGAGGAAATCAGGGATACCAATTATACACCAAATGAAGATAAGTCCCTCTATCTCATTAGCACTCTTTAATTATGCTTGGATTTAAAATCTAAAGATAGTTCATACGAATTCACAAGGGCAAGTGTTTACTTCTACTGTTGTAATCCTCTCCACATCTAATACTTCTCTCTCCTATAAGATCAACAGTTTTAAGGACCTGTCTGCTTGAGTTTCAGATGCTGACACTTCACTGCTTGTAAGAGAAAATTGTTGGTTAAGCAATGGCTTATGTTTGATATTTGCATTGTTGTGAGAGTCCAGAGGTCTCAGATGACTTCTCAGTTTCCTGTGCTGGGTCTGCGTGAACACGTGGAGGTAGTCTCTGCTACAGATTCCTACAGATGCCTCTTAACAAGGCAGAGGCAGTATATTTTCTAGATACTTGCTGTCATAACCCATTGGTTCTGGGCATGATGTTCATTGTAAATTCCCATTAGACTGAACAAAGACAGCAGACCACGTGTCAAGAACCCTAATGCTTTTATCATATAGTTGCCCTAACTGTACAATTCTGGCAATCAGTCCCCTGTTTAGATTAAAAAGGTGTTGGATAAGAAGTACTTAAATTCTTGTTATACACAATACACTTCCACAAAAGGCATTGGCTAACAAGCCCTTAATTTTGTATAGTACACTTCAGTAAGTTCTCAACTTCCACGACAAATTCCTCACAAGCCACAACACACCATTTCTTGAAGGTGCTGGCTAACAACTCCACGAGGTCCCCGCTCCCACAATAAATTCCAGTATGGAGTATGGAGTAGAATATGATAGCAGTTCTTTGCTCAGGCAAAGCAATGAGATAAACCAAAGAATATCATCAGTCCTTAGGTCCTGCATTGGTCCTGCCACATGAATGGTCCAGAGGTTGGGCAAACGAGAGCAAAAGAGAAAGAGAGGAAAAAGAGAGGAGGTAGGGGGCTGATACTTTTATAGTTGACCTGGTGCATTCTTCTTATGTAAACTAGATTTTCTGTGCTGTTTTGTTCATGCAAGCACAGCCAGACCTTCTCCAGGAAGGGAGCTGGGGGAGACACACTGAGCATGAGACTCAAAGCAGAGGAGGGAATTGGCTCAGAACAGCACTGCCCCACCTTCATGGGACCCTCCCCTCCGATCACCTTTCCTGTAGCAATACTCAGAATGTTTGAGACAAAGCATGCTACGTCTAGTCCTCTACATCTGTGGGGATGTATTAATGTGTGCAAGTGTGTTTCTGTCTGTCTGTCTGTCTATCTATCTATCATCTCTTTAAATGCAAACCATGAAAATTTTGAGTCTTATCTCCCCAGTCTCGGTCAACCACTTGACCCAATCCATCTCTCTTTGGAACTAACTTCAATGTCTTTACCAGTTTACTACTACAAACCTGGTAACAAATATTATTTCTAACTACTCCGTTTAGTCCAGTTCCTAGTAGATGTCAGCAGGATTCTAGAGATCCACCCTAAATCTGTGTCTTCTCCCAGGGGGTTCAGCTGGCAAAGAGGGGAGACCCACTCCCTTGTTACCTGGAGAGAATGGCCCCAGAGCTGGTTCTGTTCTCACCAAGGGGAAGCCTATTCTTAGCCCATGTACAGTTTACCTGTTCTAAACATCAATGAGGGTGTCTCTTCAGTTTGAGAAAGGTGGGATTTAAACAAGCATTTCTGCACCAGAGAATTCTAAAAGGAAGGAATGGGGCAGTTCAGCAGGGAGGAAAGAAGCAAACACCCATTTTCCTTCTAAGTGGGTGGGTTAAAAATTCAGTGTTAAGAAGCCCCATCTAGAAAGACAACAATTTAAAAACATCATCAGCATTTCTAAAAGCACAGTGAGTGCAAACATGCTGCCTAAAATGGCCCCAGTCTTTGCTAATCATTTAACAGTGGTTTCATTTGACTCAAAAATACTATTAATTAATCTAACCACATATAAAGACTATTGATTGAGTGAGAATTTTACTGCTCTCAAAACTAAAGCTTATTTCACTTATGAGAGCATTTTACACTTGCATCCTGGGTTGGTACATATCTGCCAAGACCAGATGTAATTGCTTAGTCACAGTGTGCAAAGGCATCTGATGCTCAGTGTCGCCTGAGCTTTGGGTGTCCAAAGGATAATGAACATAGATGCAGTATTGGATATGAGCTTCAGATGCTTGAATTCCTGCAGGATGTAGAGGAACTACACTTTAGTAACCATGGGATATGGGATAATTAGAACACCAGGTTCTTCCTACATCAGTTTAGCCAGGGACTGCTTAAAAAAGATGGTGGGTTTTTGTGACTCCTGCTTCCTGGAGACAATTATGCAGAAATGGCACTGAAGGCTTAATGCTGGTGGCACCCAGATCTCTGTGGTGGCTGCTGTGATTGTTGTTGTTTCGTGGAAATTTTGGTTCTTCGCAATCCCTCATCACACAGCCCCACCCAGCATGGCCTGTGTGCTAGATCTCTCATACGCTTAAAAAGCATTGGCTCGTTCAAATATTTGTGTGATGGCACAAAAGCAACACTAAACTAACCAGCTACCTGAGGACCCCACGGCAAGTGGTGCTGAGTTGCAGAGGGGTGTTTCCGTGTTTCCTGCCTCCTACTAGTGGCTTTGCCTGACTCTGCACAACATCTCTATGTTTGTTGTCTGTCTGGTGAGAGATAATCTCTCCTCACCCCTCTGCCCTTCTCTTAACATGACTGATTTTGGTCCATGAATGCAGCTAGCATGCCACTCGCAGGGGTAAGATTAATAGCTGTTGTGTGGAGGAACGCTTCTTGTTCCAAGCCCGGGCTGGAACATTTTCTCCCTGTCAGTCTGAGCAGAGACCCACAGACAGCCCTGAAAGCAGAGCCTAATCTCTGTGAGTTCAGAGGGGTGTAATGCAAACATGAAAGAACATAACTGCTGGATACAACTCATTGCTTTAATGAGAACATGCCCTTGGGGTTTATGACAAACAAATTCCAGTTGCTTTATTGCATTGTGTCTGAATTTCCCCTGTCATTTCAGCTGGATACAGAAACTGTTGGATCATGTCTGGAGAAGGAAGTTGTTTGTGAATCTCTGGCAAGACATCCACACAATGAAAATTTGAGAATACTGGTAGGGTAGCCAGCCAACTGTCCCCATCAGGAGAGGTGCTCCTACTGAGGGAAAGCCAGCGAGCCAGAGCCCAGCTGGGAGGGTAAGCCTGCTGCTGGGGAAGGGCAGCCAGGCAGCAGAGCCACCTGAGCTGGAAGGCCAGACCCGTCCGGCACCAAGCTGAGATCTCCCATTTCCAGGGGAGTGTCCCCTTGCTCCCCATGCCCACTGACTGCCTGAACCAGCCCTGCAGTCTCACTCCAGCGCCACATGGGTGCCTGCTGGTAGCAAATCCCAGCTATCTGCTGTTTCCTGCCAGCACTGACTCTCCAACCATTCCTGCCAGGTTTTCTGGGCATGGGGGAGGCAAACCACGTGGAAAGGTGGCCATCCTGTCTCTGTCCTGTGGCCACGTGTGTTTGTTCTGGATGCGGGAGGCTGGGTGCCATCTCGATTTGGTCTGGTGGGCAGGGCTTGGAAAGCTTCTCTTCATGCATTGGTTTAACCCTGTTTTATCAGTATTGCTATTAGTATTCTCAGTAAAGAATTTTTTTTCCCACTTATATCTGGATGTTGTTTGGTCTCTCTCTCTGCATGGGAGAACCAGGGGTATTGAACCTGGGTGAGGAGACTTCTGCCCAAGGTTTCTCCCCCTCCAAATTGTCTCAGAGACACTTTGTCACAAGCTATTCCTCCCTGTTTTACATAAGCTATAAGAGACATGCTTCTCTTAGTATTTGTTGACTCAATAGCCAAGTACAGATGAATGCTACTGAATTCCAACTCCCCATGCCAATTTCTATGAAAATTAGTGTCATTAGTATTTAAATCCTCTGCCTGCCAAAGACAGAGGAGCCTTCATCCAATACCCCAGAGTGATGAGCAGTCTTGACCGCTCAGTTACAGCTCCGGCTGCTCTGATATTGCCACGCCCATGCCCTGTGTCATGCCAGTGTGAGGTACAGACAGAAAAAGCAGATGTTTAGCAGTCTCAGGAGAGAACCTTGCCTTGCCATCTAGTGGGCCCTGGGGAACCGGGTGCCTCCTTCCCTGGGCTGCTGGCAGCATGCCTGGTGCAGGTCTCCAGTAGCAAGCTGAGTTTTGATATACTCCCCTGATTTTAGACAGAGGCTGATTTATAAACACCAAAGTGCTGCGAATAAAGTTGTGATGGTTCAGGCACCACCACTTTTCCCCTTGTGCCCTGGGTTTGGTTTCTGTGTATCTGTATAGGAAGCACAATGTAAAACTTTGCCACTGGCTATTATAGCAATTCACCTTCTATCCCCTCAGTGCAGAGTGGCTGAGTCTGAAAGTGTTCTGGACATACAGCAAGTTATCTAAATGAGCACAGCTGAAGTGTCATTTCAGTCACACCATCTGTCTGGAGCCTTGCCCACCGGAATCCTGGTTGCTTTTCCCCAGTTTCAGATAGGAATGGCTCATATTGGCATTTCTCCATGATCTCTGTGCCCCATCTGTGTTGCTCCTCAGCACAAAACTAGCAAAATCCTTTGCAACCTAAGGAATGCTTTGCAAAACCTGCAAGGAGAAAAACATGACCTACCTCACTCAAAAAAAAAAAAAAAGGCCTTCACATTGCTGCCTGATGTTAACAGAGCACATCAAAGCATGCCCCAAAATAGAAAAGCTATCTCAATGTAATTCAGCTGAATTCCCCTCAATGGTCTCTGACATAAGCAGAGAAACCCACAGACTTTTCACCATTAGGACCATGTTTTGTTTAATGTACTACCTACATATTAAGATCTTCATTTTACTAATATATTAAAGTATTAATATAAGTGGAAAAGGATGAAGATCGTTAAAAACATAGGAATTCTGCCAAATGATAGAGGACTCCTTCTGACAGAGGAATAATTTTTCTATTTTAGCTGTACAGGTTTTGTTAATTGAGTGACAAGACCATAACCTTTGTTACGTGCTAATTTGTTAGAATGGAATGTATTTGGGCTCAATAACAAAACTGTCCTGACATCTGACAGCTCTAAGAAGACAATCTATGAGATAAGCTCAGCACTTGATACATCCTTATGAAACCCTATAAGCAACATGAGGATTTTGTGGTCTCATACAAATTGACATTTACCAATGGAACAAGATGCCCCAAATTCACTATGGTCAAGTTTGCCAATTAACATGTTACTTACCTGGTGTTGGAATTGACGGGCATGCAGGGAAGGTATTCCAGCGTTCAAATCACCGAAGAGTGCTCTGCCAGCTGCCAATGAGCCACAGCTGCAAGCCTGAAACAAACCATTTGTGCATGGTTAGGGTGATTATTTCTGTAATGAACAAAGTTTTACATTATGCAAATGTACAAAGCTGTGCAATAACTCTTCATGTGGCTGCTTAGAGAGACAAATTCAGAAGAATGAAAGAAGCTGCACCATCTTGCTAGTCAGCCCCATGTATGCCAATGCTAGGCAGGTCCTGTTCCTCTATCATGCTCCCCCCAAGGGCAGAGGAGGTAGATGGCAGAATTCTGGGAGAATGGGGGATGTTTTACTTCTTTGAGTCCTTTAAATCCTTGCTAGTTCATTGGTTTTAGTGGAAACTGCTGTTCTACCAATGAAGGCAAGTGAAAATCTACTGGATCTGCTCACACGTGCACAGAGCAATGCAGCGCTCTATCCTGCAAGGCTTTCATAAACGCTAATGGGGAATCAGTTCTCTTTTCTAGCTTTCCTTCCAGGCCTGCTAAAGTAATGAATCTCCCAAAACACAAGAAACTACCTCTCCTGTCTTTGTCTTGCATTTTGAAAACTCTTTTCTGGAAGCATTAGTGGGCTATTAATAGGAAAGAGGTCATGCTGCAAGACACATTCCTGCGTATTCCTGTAAAGAGTGTTTCTCAAGGCCCTGCACACATCACCCAACTATTACACTGATTCTTACAGGAATCTTTGCTATCCATCCAATTGTTAAGCACTGCACATTTCAGGAATGCATTCTCCATGCATCCTGTATGATGGCTGCATGGTGACATACTGGAGCACTCCTGGACACAGCACCAGCCTAGCAGTCCTAGAAGCTGCAGAGCCAGTGTCTGAGAGCTAGAAGATACATACTGAAGTATCACAGGGTCTCTTTCTCTACAAGACCAAGTACCAGTTATTCCATTGCAGTGAAAGATGTCCAGACACTATACAAATTTAGGTTAAAACTCATTTGGGCAATAGAATACACATATTGCCAGATCCTACCTAGGACTGCTACAACGTGCAATACAATCTTAGCATATACTACAAAAAAGCCATTGACTTGTGGATACGTGTGGCACTTTCATCCCTTCAAGTAGAACCATTAAAAAAGTCCCTTTGCCTGTATATATAGCCAATGTATTTAACATAATACATGGCCTTTCATAAAGCTGCATACCATTGACATTTGAAGCTATCATAGTTCTCTATTAATGAACAATATTTAGAGTTTGAGAGTGCATAAAGCCTGCTTCTGCCCTGAACTATAAATATTTCAGTATTTCAACATCAAAAATAAACTAGGATTCAGCAAGGTACTGACAGGCATTTCTAAGTGCTGAAGCACTGGATAGTGCTTATGCCTCTTTGAGCTGTAGCTGCTGCTCCCAGACCTTGCTGAAGACAATGACTCTGCTAAGGACTGTCCCTCCAGTCTGGGAGAAGGGAGCAATTGCACAACTGCCCTGCACATCAGTACTAAAGATAACAGGAAGCCACAACCCCAGGCCAGCTGCAAAGCTGCTTCAAACCCTGCCTATGGGCAAAGAGGTTTCCCAAGAGTAACAGCAAACACAGGGGTGATGTCTAGGGACTGCTTGTTTTAACACTGACAGTACAACTGCCAAACTCAGAAACAAAAATGGAATAGGGGCTTGGGGCTGAAGCCATGGCATTCTCTTCCCAGGAAACACTTATTCATTGGTCTGAGAGTTGTGCTGTGCTAAATACCATGGCATAGCTTCCGCGCAAGAGCAAGAGAACACTTCACTTTGCTAGCTCACCTGCTGGTCTGACAGCAGCACACCCTTGGAGGACATAGGAAATGTTGTTTTGACCTCCTTCATTTTTCAAAGATAAATTCTCTCTGTGTGTTTTAGTGATGCAGAGCAGAAGATATGGATTTACATAATTCTGAAATTCAAACATCAAGTAATTTCTTAATAATACCGATTAGCTCTTGAGGCACTAGATACAAAATGAGATTTCTAGGGAAAGCATTTTTCCTTATGTATGAACAGAATTTTACTGGCTTGGTAAACATAGCACCATGAAAAAAATTGCAAGGTGACTCCATCACTTAGAGCAAAATAGAAAAAAAAAAATTCCTCCAACAGCAGAGTTTCCCTATCATTCTGCTAGGAGCTGAATATCTGAAATAAACAATGCAAGAACCTCACTTGTTCAGAGGACAATAATCTTTGCTCCAAAGGATACCCTTGAAGTTCAAAATTAAATACAAGGTGGCTGTAAAGAAAGCAAGGCTCATGAACTACACATGGCAGGAAACTGTTCTACATGCCACAGTGCATAGGAATGGAAATAGTGGGGTTAAAGAACAGCAAGGAGGTCAGGACACTAGAAAAAACTGGAGTAGATTCCGCAGACAAGTAATGCAGCCTCCACTGAGGGGCATCTTTAAGAATAAAGTGGACAAATTTGTCAGGATATAAATAAACTTGAGCCAAACTTGGGTACTGGAAGAGACTAGAGATTTTTTCAGGGATCCTTGCCTACCAAGCATTGAGGACCAAGTAAAATGTGTTTTGGTTTTGGAAAGGGCACTTTGAAACACAGTGGCCTCAAGTGGCAGGTATGTAATCCCAGACCCCCAAGTTGGTGACTCAGGGGGAACTCTGTGTATCTCACTAGACTCTTTTTACCAGTCTGTGGTCACAAAGATGTGAAACTGCTGGATTATTCACAATTTCTCTGAAAACGTTTGTAGTCTTACCTTTCCTACAAACACAGTCCTCAACTCTACAGCCCATGGGTGCCTGGAGCCAGGTATGCTCCAGGACTCAGGAAGGGTATTTACACCCCGAAGCCCATGGCACGATCATGCTGGGATGCGACAGTGCCCTGGTGCCCATGACGGGGTGGCAGAGAGACATGCTGTGCTGGCTGGCACACGGTGTGGGGCTGTGCATGGGAAACACTGTCAGTCCACGCTGCCTGGCACTCCTTGCCAATGAAGCCAGGGTTCTCTGTAGCTGATACGTAGAAAAAAAATATTTTAAACAGCATTTGTGAGACTGAAGTGTTTTGGACATCAATATCAGGACACTCTCTAAACCACAGTGTCTCCAAATTTTGAGGCCATCCCTGTCCTGACATTCTGCCCAGGCATTCCCCCAACTGCCTCCACACCAGGCTCTCCAATCTACCTTCCCAATGCAATGTCCCAATTCTGGACAAGAGTGGCAAGTCCTCAGAGCTCCTTGAAATAACAGAGGACCCAGAGATGCTCCTCACCTCCTGGAAGGCTCCCTTCCCTCATGGTCCCGCTCTGCCCCACAACAATGCAGCGGGGGCAGCGCTGCACCTGCCAGCTTGGGCTCAGTGGTGCCATGGCTCTTTGGCCTTGAGAGCAGCAGCCCCAGCCCCAGGACACCTGAAATCCAGAGCAAGGCTGAAGCAGCAGTGCTTTTGGGGCCCTACATCCCCTCCCCAAGCTGGATGCGCCGTGTCCTGCTTGGCCGCAAGGGCTGTGGGATGGGGAAGAGACATGGCCGGGCTGGCAGCCCCAGCACCGCTCTGCAGTTTTCTCACTTTTGAGAAGACATCAGACCAGGAGCGTTTGGAACGCTTCAAGATCCAGGACACGCTTTCCTTTCCAGGGTTGCTTATTTTAAAACACGCAGTCACCTGCTCGGGCTGCCAGGGGTCACAGCGGTGCAGAGCTCCCCACCCACTCAGCCACCCACGCGAGGTCAGCAGCCTGGGTGGGCACACTGCGCTGCCACCGCGCTCCTCCTCACTTTTCAGAAAATTAAAATATTAACCAGCCCCCACAGAACTGGTATCGACCAACTGGCATAGAACAAGTTCAAGGTGAATAATGCTCCAGAGTGAAATCTGAAGTTTCATGGAATCCTCCTCTTTCACCTCCAATGTTACTTAAATTAATTATTGTATTATTAGCCTTTTGTTTGTAATTAAAAAGTTTGTTTTAAATAGTTAAGCATAGTGCAGTGATACAGTTATGTGATTTGCCCTTTGTTGAAAAGCACACAATGAAAACTTTGAAATTTCAACTGCCATTGTTTATTACTGTTTTGGCTACATTCTCTACAATTTCAGCAGCATCTTAAAGAGACAGTTAACGTTTCTTTATATACAATGAAAACAAAATGGCTTGCAACATCAGAAACAAGAGCAACAGTTTAACTGTACAATACTAAATGAAAACCTGTGGTAATACAGCCTCCTCTTTCTGCAACATGGACAAAATTACATATAGGTATTCAGCATCAAGAATGGGGTAGTAAAAAGAATAGTGAACAGGAGAGAGATACACTGTTCTGAAAAATAAGTTTCTACCATACAAGGCAGTTAGAAAATGTTTCACATTTTAAAATATCTGTACAAGCCACAAGAAACATTTCCTTGTTGATAGGAACTTCCAGAAATAGAGAATAACCATGAGCAACTTCTACATCTAGTATCAATGCGCTCTGCAGGTTGAGAACGCAATAAACTGACTTAAAGAACTGTACTGTATATTGCCAACACAGACCTGTTTTACATGCCTTGATTGTTAACAAATTGCCTACTCTCAATCTCTCTGACACGTACAGTTGACTTGCACCTTAAGGAGGTCATTTGATTCTTTTGTAAAATAAAAGCAACATCATTTAGCAGCAATTAAAAGCGCCTTGAGGGAGACTTAAAAAAAATACAATATCCAATTAGAAAAAGCCATACTTTAAACATTTGTACAGGAATAAGTTGCTGAAATTTAACTGAAAATGTGACATCTGTACAACAATTTACAATAGAGCTAGAAGGGAATTTATCATTATTCCTG
The DNA here is from genome assembly GCA_013396735.1 of Grallaria varia. NCBI lineage: Eukaryota > Metazoa > Chordata > Aves > Passeriformes > Formicariidae > Grallaria > Grallaria varia. The sequence continues at coordinate 198,151 of VWZG01007990.1, read as the reverse complement.
CATAGAACATTATACATGACCTGTTTGCATTTGGTTTCCTACTGTTGCTTGCTTTTATTAGAAGCCTGGAAGGTTTCACAAGTTTCGATACCACAGCAAGTATAGTACTTTTAGAAAACTGAATGGATTTCAAAATTAGCAATCTATTTGAGAAATAAGTACCAGGAATTCCATATCACCCTTCCAATCTAAATTCAGTAAAACACCACCACATTTTTGGAGGTACAAGCCTGAGTTGCCAAATAAAATACTCCAATTTTATCTGAGAAATCTGATACAGAACATTATCTTTCACCGTCTCACACTCCCTACTTTGGTTTTAAAAGATCAATGTCTTAGAAAGATGGCAGTTCATTTAGTTGATAACCAGGCACGACATTTTTCCTGTGTTTTCAAATTTGCTCACTACCCATTTTTATTTAAATAATGAAAAACTACCCTTCATGTTAGAACTTTCCAGTATCCACCAAATGTACTTTAAGTATTAAAAAGACTATTTACAATGTTCCCCAGAAAAAAACTAAAAACCTTTTCTTCAGTCTTAAACACAGTATACCTGTTAGTTTGTAACAGGGAGTGTCATCCTTCGATGTTTATCGGTGTTTCTCAGAAGGGCACATTTATTCACAGTCCATGATCCATTCCAATCATACAAATGACACTACGTAGGAGGACTTCAGTCTGAAAACACAGTTATCAAACTTGTCCTGTGTAAAAACACTCAAATGCTTTCAAGCTCAAGTCTGCATCAGGAAACTACACAAAGGTATCTACCCATTCCTCGGCCGCAGAAACTTCAGTACGAAATAATGCTTGAAGTAGGTGGTGTCGGGGATGCTGCTAGCCCAGTCATGTGCAAGTTTCCTGAAGAATTCGATCTCCTCATATGAGGGAGAAGATAAGGATCATTAGCCAGCTGGTGGACATCAAATCTATCTTCTTTTCGGTATGCTAAACAGCGTCGGATAAAGGCCTAGAAAAGGAATGTGAAAAGTTACACCACCATTCCAAATACTTACGTCTGCTTTCAGGCAAATATGCAAGTCCTTCTGAATAAACTAGTTTTTAAACAAATTCTTGTTCTTTACTAATTTAGATCAAATTACATTTTACTCCTGAGCCCATGAAAAAAATAACATCACTGCAAAAAGAAGAAAATCAGTAAATTAATTGGCTTCAAGTAATCACACCAAGTATGTATTTCCATGTTTAGGAACCACCTTACAAGCGAAACACTAGCACCTCACCCAATTAGAATTCTGCATGTGCTATGCCTGAACAGCCTAGTACAAACCAGGAGGAAGTGTCAGAGGAATGAAAAAGCAGACCTTTTTACTTTCTCCAATGAGTTTCTAAAACCATTGAGCTATGTGGCGAAAATCAGACAGATGATGCAGGGACAGGATTGCAACACGAGTCGACTGACTTTTGAAAACAGGCATTTCCACACGTGCCAGAACAGAGTGGAGGAACACATGAAATTTGGCAGTGGTGGTTCCATGTTCAATGGGCATTAAAAAGAAGAATATTTCAGAAATCACCACCTTGCTGAAACTCTCTTCCCAGAAAACACTCAATCCCACCTGCTTAGAATCACTTTATCAGTTGAAAAACTCTGTAGCTAACTTCAGGACTGTTCTGGATCACTATGTTATCCTACATTTAGATCCATACAATGTATGCCAATCATTTTGGGCTGAAAGTTTCTGTCAATTCTTACATCTAGCACACACAGAACATCTGGTCTCATGAGAGCTTGGGCTTCAACATTTAATGATAGAAAATCCTTATTATTGCTACTGAACTGATTAGCACATTATTACTTAATTTAGAACTTAATTTAAAAGAATTACATATCTCTTCTTTGATAAATCTGTTCAGCTGTTTGTTCTTTGCTCCAATTAAAAACTGGAGATTAAAGAACAAAATCTGTGATACAAGTTCCAAAGAATCCTGCAAGAATTTACTTCTATCATCTACATATCCAGCATGAAGAAGGTAGGAAATAAAAACAGTTTGCATCTTTTAATATAGTCACACGTTCTTGAACATTACAGACTTTAAACAAATTCCTCATAATAAATCCTTCACAACAAATGAACTGTTAAGAGTTATTTGCAAGATCCTCAGAGTACAGTTTGTGTCTAAAATGTTTTTAAAGTACTTCATGATTTTGTGGCACTATACACACTAGTGCTAAGGAAAGGAGACCATTGCACAACATAGGAAAGAGTGAGGAGGATCAAAGGACAGTTACAGTCTAAAAACTAACTAACAGTGTCATTTCAGGTTCCACATTTATTTCATCTCCATGTTTTCCAAATCAGAATTTCACTTTACAAGCTGTTCTCCAACTGCCAGGCCTATAAATCTGAAAAACAATTTGGATTCTACACAGTCATCATAAATGGCCTGCATTTACAAGTTAGTCTGAAATTGTTTTACAGCATTTCCACCAGAGAATAATCTCTCTCTCTCTCTTGAAGCTATCATGACAATGTTAATATGAGATGAGAAGGCTGGAAGTTTATTTTAGTCTTTCGAACAACAGAAGCATGGAATACACGGGCATGCAAAAAGTTGCCACTTCTCCATGAGGAACTGCCTACTCTTTCCTAACACCCTCCATAGAAAAACTACTATTGACAAAGAAACACAAAGTTAAAAGACAGGACTGTAAATCGTTAGCATGTGATGTTATCAGTTATATGATACCTTTTTGTCAACTACATTCAAGGGAAACAGGTTTTCCGAATGGGGATGAAAAAACAAAAACAGCAAACAAAAATCCTCAACCAAAAATACAAACCCAGTACTAACTGCAAGTCTTCAACCAATTTTTCATAACCTTAACTGCAACTCACTACTTTTAGAAAATACAGCCAACAGAAATATATCACAACTTGTAACAGCAGGTTTACATACCCAAAACACTTATTTTCTTGTGGAGTTACAGCCTCTAGATACAGGTTTTCTTTCCTTTTAATCTTTGGACTCTGAATCTTAACATTCCTAAATTTGCAGCATGTGTCCCAAATCTATGTATGTTTAATTCGTTGCTGCAACTTGAATAGGCATTCAACTATCTTGGCTTTTTCCACCCACCCCCCACCCCCCACCCCTAAAGAGCACATCTACTGCAACTGGCCATGCACATATCTTTCAAAAACAGGGAGAACAGGGAGAGTTTTTACAAACAAGTAACATATATATAACATTTTCTCCTGCACTCACAGAATTGGATTTGTGTTATGGATGCTCACAGCAGTATTCATTTGGGAAACTACCTTAATCTGTTTCTGAATAGCTACTCTGTGAGGAGTTTGATACTACTAAGATTTTAAAATAAAGGACACATTGTCATCCACACCTTTGTAGCAGATCAACTATTTTGGCAGTTTTATTCCCTGAATCAGTATCAAAATATCTTCTAGATTAAGATTAAGAATTCAGGTTGCTGAACTCAGCTTTAAGTTAATACACACACACTATGACCTCTCAATGGGAAGAGCGTTAGCAGTCATATTCTCCAGGTACCTGGTAGTCAGTAAGGCTGCAGAGAATAACATTCATGGTTTTCAGGAAGACCTTGTTACTATTAGCAGAAGTACTTCACAAGAACTTCTAGTGACACAGCCTGAATGAGACACATAAGGTCCTCTGGGAAAAAGCAAAGCAGACCATTTTTGAGGTGGCCTACTTTAAAACCACTTGCATATTTTTGGAATATATATATAGCCTTGCTTTGAAGTACATGATTTTGAGAAGTCCCAGAATAAGCTTCCTTAAATAAAAACATTAAAATACTAGCTCTCTATTATGTTTTTCTACATGTTTCGTTGCTGTGTTCCAAATTCTTGGGTTAAGAGCAATTGTACAGCTGAATCTTTTAAGATAACATTTTACTCAGAGATTATATTAAAAGTTACCTTGGCTTCATTGCTTACAACAGGTTTGACAGGGAACTGAACTTCTGTGGCTTTTAATATTGTATTTTCTTGTAATATATCTTGCTGTGATTGATTGTGGCCAAAGGGCTGAAAAATAAGCACATTATTTTCTTCATGAGAATTATCCAATTACTTTGATTTCTTAAGTATTTATGCCATAGTAAGTTATTGCAGTGTTAATACAAACTGCTAACCCTTCTGCAAATAAAAAAGTTGCATGCAAGATTTTCTGATTTCTTGCAATATCAAGGCACACTGCCAAAAAGTAACACGAATAATTTTCCAAGGAAATTCACATCTTTATGACTAATTCAGAGTCTACTGGAAAACAGGCATTTACACTAAAACTCTTTAGATTTTCAAACATTTTCCTTACCTTTCTACCATAAAGGCATTGGAAAAAGATTACTCCAACTGACCATACGTCAACCTTATTAGAAATCTTTGGTGGTTCTTTGCCAACTACAAAACACTCTGGAGGCAAGTACCTGGAAAACAAAACATGCACTTCAGTGTCTGTAAGTACAGCATCACTAGAACATGTTCAGTTACCAAATCGTACAAACACCTTAGGTACACATCTCTGATCTTCTGACTACCGTACAGCTGTCTTATGATCTGCATTCCAACATCCTGCACACTCATCAAAGCAGTTTTCGTACAGTCACTCAAATACAGGATCTATTTCACACAAGCACAAATCAAAGCATTTTTCTACCTAAATCGCCAACTATCACTTTGTTTTTAATTGGCATCCCAGGATAAATATGAACTTTCTCCATCTATCAAAGCAAGAAAAGATGAGAGCCAAATAGGGCATTTTACAGCAAGGCCTGGTTAGGAATCAAAGATAATGCAGATACGGCTTAAAGACCCTTTAACCTAATTTTTCAGTAAAAATTATGATGTTACCCAGAAGGGGGTATGACAGAGAAAGATGATTGCTATTTCCAGCCCTATAACATGCAGGAATACTTAGAGAACTGAAAGTTGAGGAAGTTCCTGTGCCAATCCTGAATTACAAAAGGACTGATGAAACAGATCTTCCTTTAAAAAGCAAAGAAAACCTTCCAAATGTATCAATTTAAGTGCAGTTAAGTATTATTGACTGCAGCATCGAAAACTGAAAAAGGCATATAAACTACTAGAGCAAGTCAGGCCAGGCATTCTTTCATCAACAACATGTAAGACTTAAATAGAAATCCTGGACAAATATTTGTAGAAATGGAAATAAGCAGAAAAACTATTTAAGAATGTAAAAATTTTGAACAGTATCAAACACTCTCTTCTGGAATACTTGTCTACAATTCTGATGACAACAATCAAGAAAAGTGAGCTTAAAGTGATGCCAGTGCAAAGACATTACCAAAATGACCTGAACAATGGAGAGCCTACAGTTCAGGAGGGAAAAAAAAAGTGGACTATAAAAACACTGAGGAGCAAGTATACTAGGAAGGGAAACAACCTACTTGAGGGAGGACAGTGTTGGCACAGGAACAAACAAGTATAAACTGGCCACAAATGAACACAATCTGTAAATCAGAGGATTAGGTTTCTAATGATCAGAGAACTGAGGTTACAGAAGATGCTTCAAATCAGATTACTGGGGACAAAACACTAACTAAATTTAATACAAATGTCTGTAAGTTTACAAAAGAGATTATGCGACCTAACTGCCTGGAAAGGCATGTAACTGGACTGAATGAAGAAATCCCTCCCAGGTCTATGATGCTGACAGTTTGTGCAATGTACTCTGAACACACTCATTCCCCATCTCAAACTCACTCCAAGTATTTTCCCTCCTCAATGAAGATTTTGTGCTTAGAGAAAGCATGAAATAGAAATGCAGAGATTCACTGTGAATCTATAATGGTTACAGACCTTTTTTAATACTAAGTTTACGGCACCACTAGTGCCTCTGGCATTCTAGATGAAATCCAACGGGCAACATTTTTTTAACATATCTTCCTACACTAAAATATTTAAACTGGTGCTTAAATAGCTAAAAATGTGAAAAAGAGTAGCAAAATCCTAACACTTCTAAAATGTTTTAACTTGAATTACCTTTTCACAGCATGTGCACACAGCATTTGTGGAAGAATACATGTGTTTTCTAAAAAATCTGAAGGAAAAGGCAAAAACTTTTATTATGTGCAACTTCCAAGTATGGGAAAAGTTGCTAAGCAAATGGGAATGACACTGGCTTCTTTGTTTAGGCAGGTTTCAGCTCCTAACTGATCTTACTACAGGCACAGTGAGAAAAGAGTGAGCACGTGAATTGACAAGTAACAACCTGGCCAATATTGGCTTTCTAATCCACCAGCCCTGACACAGCTACCATGCACCCAGGCTCAAAGGGCTGCTGTGCCATGGAGAAACTGCATCTTCAGAGAGCAAATTATAAAAACAGATTTTCTGTAAGCAATGAAATGCCTACTGTCATTCCTGTTCCTGGTTAAACTTCAGGGTTTTGGACAAGCATGCAAGTACACACAGAAAACAAATCACAGCTGCTGACCTTTAGGATGGAAGAGTGAATACTCTCTTGTCCTAAGGGCATTACCTTTTGGTAATCCCTGCTCTAGCATTTCCAAGAACTAAGCACCCACACTTAATCATCATAGCTCTGTCAAATGTCTTCAACCATCAGCAGCCAAAGATTACCCACCTGCTTCTTTAGAGGAAACCATGTTTCTAAATCATAGTGATCATCTCCACACACACACACCACATACACTGAAAATAATAAACAACACACACACACTCTCTTACCTTACTTATTATGTTACTCTTCTAACATTTGAGAATATCAACACACAGAGTACTGCACAAAAACCTCTGTCATTCATGTTAGTATTTTTAGTCCTATTTCTCTCTCCAAATTGGCTTTATAAGAAAGCATTTACAAAATCTGAACATGACCCAAAGTCTAAACAGCAAAATCAAACCAGGCCTCACCAGTAAGTTCCTGCTCCCTGTGAAGTTAAATCCATTCCATCCACCCCGTAGCTATCATCATCCATTATTTTCGACAAGCCAAAATCAGTAATTTTTATTTCTCCACATGCCGTTCCATCTACAAGAAGGATATTACCTATTTGGGGAGGGGAAATAGAAAAATTACCTCAAGAAAGCTAACAGAATACTTTATTTTCAAAACCAGGTTCAATTTCTAAGAACATCTAACTTCCCGAGGTGTGACAACTTTACATTATCTTAATATCCTCAAGTCTACCAAAATGTAGTGAGGAAACACCAAAATGCAGCAGTAAACCAGAAAGAATGAAGTTTCATTATTTTTCTGCCAGAACAAATCCTAACTGCAGGTTTCAGGGCTTGCATATGCCACAAAATTGTGGCAAGAAATTGCTGTGATACCACGAATCTCACTTCATGTTTTAAAGTTGTAGAATAATTTCTGAAGTTATTTGATGAGCCTAAAAATGCATTCTGTACAATTCCATAAGACAAGAGAACTCTATATGAACCATTTTTATTACACAGCAGCAAGCAAACAGCCTGCACTAAGATTTACTTCACAAATCCTACACTTGGAAGTGAAGCAGACTACAAGAATGCAAGCATCATTCACACGAGATGGTAAAACAAAGGCCTCAGAAACCAGACAGAACACATAATTTATAACAATGTTTATTGTTCATTGTAAAGAAAACTTTCTGTAAAGTCGTTTTTTGGAGTGCTTATGTTGGGATACTGAAAGTGATTGATTACCTATTTCAATCCTTCACAGGTTAAGAAAAACATATGCGAAAAATTATTTACAAATCAGCATTCCACAATTATCAGACAGGGCTGAGCCAGCTAATGATCTTGTCTGTTTATACTGCTAACCATCAGTGCATGTATCTATTAGCTATATAATTTCTTCCTACAAATTCAAATCAAAATAGTGCAAAGTAGGGAAGTTATAACAATCATTTTCCACAGAAAAGGCAGATGATTCTGGCAATGAAGCTAGAAAGAAAGGACACACTTTTTTCAGTTTTTTACAATAACCCTGACACACAGAAGATAATTTTGGTATTTTCATGCATGATTTACCAGCAAAATAAAGGATAAACAAATAAATTACCTTTTCAATCGTAGCATTTCTCACTTACCTGGTTTAAGATCATAGTGTATAATAGGGGGCTTGATCTCATTGAGATACCGTAGTGCATTTACTATTTGCATTACAATGGACCTAGCTTCTTTCTCTGACATCAACTTATGTTGCTTGAGATAGAAATCCAAGTCATTGCCTTCACAGTATTCTAACACCGTGCAAAACCTAGAGCAGAATTCAGAGACAAATTAAATAATGTATCACACTGCATAATCAGAAACAGACGTGACAACCTTGTTTCATACTGACAAGTCTAAGAATGGCTGCCTGAATACTAAACTATATGAATGAAACTGTTCATAGGACATGGTGTAACTATTAGTTTATGAAAACTGATATAAATCAGAACGTTCATACTCGCTAAAAGAGCAAATGCATCCATATTGGTGAGAGGTTAAGGTAAAAAAAAAAACCCTCTATTTTTAGTAGACACGTTTCTCAAAAGAAAAACACCCTAACTATCCCTTAAGATGTGACACAATTTCATGCAAAGAGGTGCAGCCCAGTCACCAGGGGCTACACTTGGGCTAGTAAATGCTCCTGATGTCATTTAGTCTTGGAAACTTAGGTCTAAGCTACGGCAGCCCTTCGAAGCTGCCCTGTAACAGGCCTTGCTCTGCCCAAAAACATTACAGCACTGCATGTTCCTTGCACCCTCAGGACATCCTGTAGGGCTTGCTAGTCAGGTGTTGCAAAACGCTCTCTTCATCACTTTACAGAAGGCCTGCAATATTTAGCTGAGACAAAATTCTGCGACTAGTATGGGTTTGTTTTTTTCTTTTTCAGTGTCCTTAAGGAAACTTTAAACATTCTGGCTGAAACGTATTATTTTTGTTCAAATATTCTTAATTTCTGTTTATCTAATATCCAGCACTAAAATCCTTGTTAAGTTCTACTTACGTATCTGTATCCAGGGAGAAGTAGTCATACAGTTTAACTATTCGGGGGTGATCCAGTTCTTTGTGTATTCTATACTCTCTACAGGCATGTCTAAAAGAAGATGAATACATTAACCTTCCACAATCAATAAAATGCTATTAGGCTTAACATATGAAGCGTAAGTCATTAATATTTACTTGTGGTAGTTTTCTTTCTTTTCATCCCTCCAGCTTTTGTTAAGCTGGTGAATCTTCACAGCAGCATATCTTTGTTCATAAAGATCAAAAGCCTAAAAAAGAAACGCATGAATATGGGAAAGTTATAACCAAAGGTGATAAAAACAACACCCAACAAAGACAGGAAACAAACTGGCATGTAAGTCACAGGTCTACTGGCAAGTCTACTGTAATGCTACGTAACACTCCACAGGTTAATCAAAGTTTGCCCAGCCAGTGTTTAAAGAGTACACCACATTACAATCCTTCTACTTGTTCAGATCCCCTTCTATCCCCGAAAAACTAAATGTACATGTTTCAAATATTGTATTCATCAGGCTCAACAAACCCTACCTTGTATACTTCACTGAAGCCACCTCGGCCAAGTAAATGGAGTAACAAATACCGTTCATTCAATGTGGGGTGATCTTTAAATCTTGAAAGAAAAAAGAAATTGTTTAATTCTATTTAAGGTATACCAAGAGAATCTAAAATGCACATCTTTTAGTATTACTTATCAAATGGAGTTTTCTTTTTACAAGCGACATATAATATGCTGAGCCACTTTACACCACATGAAACCTTATGGCACAACTATACAACGTGACCAATTTCAGTACCTTTTGACTATTTAGTGTACAAATGCTATGAACACTCATCAAAGCAGTCAATTCTGGCAAACTTTTTTTTTTCCTCTTTTTTTGAGGATAAGAAAAGCAGGCTTAAATTTAAACATGCGATACACTGGGTCTCTCTTGGTTGTGCCAAATTTTAGAGAAGTCTCACACTTTACCATTCTGGAACAGACAAGAAGGATATTTTTTCAATTTCACACAAAACATGACCAGACCTGTTCCTTCCTCTTTTTAAGAAAAAGATTTTATATAACACTAAGAAGTTAAAACAAATCAGAAACAGCAATATGGGGGAAACACACTGAAGGACTGAGTATCTGCTCATACTCTAAGCAAAAGCAAAAAGAAAACACTCCTTCCAAAGACAAAACAGTGCTCCACAACACAGAAAAAGGACCATACTCTTCTCCTGAAATATGCAAAAACCAAAATACATCCTCCTATCCAGCTGGGGGAAGGGAGGTGAATACTCATTACATTTTTAGTACAATGATGAGACAACTACACATGAATCTAGGGCAAGCTGTAACTTATATTCCATAGAAACCTTTAAGGAAGGGTTTGGGACTACTCTGCCAATAGGTCATCCCACCCTTCCATATTCTCTGCAGTTTTGGAGGTATGGTCACAGGTAGTCAAGTATTTGAGGGATGATGAATATTCTTGCTTACTGTGCCCCTAAAATTATCCTCTTAATTCACTATGAAGATACATATTTCAATGCTAAATACTTCTTCTAAAAACACATCAACAGTTAGTAATGCATTCAATGCAGAAGGAATGACAAACTTAGAGGTAGCATTGTTAGGCAATGGATGTCATGTGACCAGTAGTCCAATTCTTTAAAATCACATTCAACAAATTTAGATTCATGTTTTCTTGGTCCTTCTATTGCACATGTGCCTCTAGTAGGGCCAGTCTTGTGAATTGTACCACTTTTCCTCTCTACTGCTGCTTTTGCTACTCAGTGTGGCTCTCCATGGCTAAGACCCTGCACCCCAACATCACGTGGGCTCCAAACCCAGACAGGGAAGCCCTAACCTGCACTCTCAACTTCTGTTATCCCAGGGCAGTTGTATACATACAGGTTTACCCACAGGGAGAAGGATTTGTTGCTAGAACAAGGAAATGGGCTTAGCTTTAGACTACAGCTGGAAGCTGAAAACCCAACAGGATCTGAGCCAGAACCCAACAGCTGCTTTGACCCAGAAGCCTCTCCCTTACCAAACAGGCAAATTGCCAGACATGTCAGGAAAGACAGCAGGGGCAACAGACCTAAATTACTTCTCCATTGCTCCTCTCTTCTATAGGCTTGGACACTTAGTAAATACTTGTCTGAACTCCCACAAAAACATGAAAACACAGTTTAAAGCTTTTTGTTCTGGACCATAAAATGTGTCAACACTGACTGCAGACAGTGAGCAGTGAAGCTGCAGTATTCTGCTCATCCATATCCTGTAACTGTTTTCAACTGCAACTGTAATTTGGACATTCTTTGCACCACATATGCAATATTTACACAGTCAAAGCCCGTCCTTTTTCTGTGCCATTTATTACTTATCATTGAAGGATCCTTTAAAAAAAAAAATCCCCTTTTCTAATGCAAACACTGTAGATTTAAAAAAATTGTCATTTAACCTGCTTGTTTATTTGTTGTAGGACATTTATTTTCTACAGAACGTACTCTGCCATCAACCTGTAAGCATCAACACCCATGATATCCAAAACACACCATCAATTTAGCTACAAATTGGCACTAAAGTCACACGGTAACAAAATTTTTCTGAATTACTGTAGGGCAGGTATGGGGAGCATTAGAACAGTTAAGCAAAATTTTACATCTTGTTTTTATAATGTTTAAAAGCCTTAGTGTCTACGTAATTCTATTGTGTCTAAAAAGTAAAAAATAAAATCCTGAAGGCTTAAGGCTACTCTTTCATTAACATTTCCTAGTGTAGAAAGCAAGAGGTCCAGTCTCATCATGTCCTTCCCCCTGGCTCATTCCACCCTTGCACTGCCCTCTCTCCTCATGGTAGCATAAACATTTTTGCAGCTGGGGCAAAGAACTAGATCCAGGGTTAAAATTCATCCAGAAAAATAAACTGCAGGTGCTGGTTATAACTTGGATCAATTTCCAGCATCTGTTCAGTAAAGAAATGGCCACTGCAAGCATGTGAAAGGAAACTGGGCTAAGTAGGCAGGGAGAGGCAGAACCAGTTCCTTTCAACCAACAGTGCCAGTTAAGTGTTGGTGAAAATGAAGTGTTAAGTGTCTGTATTCATCATCATGGAAAATAGACTTAATTTTTTTAAGTGACACAGTAGTAGTTAATATTAAATAACAATTTAACATTATGAGACATTGCCATTGAAGCTGAAGTAGAGTAACATTTAAAATAATATGACTTCTTCCTGCTAGGTACCTGTACCTAGTAGGAATAATATTACAGTGCCATAAAACCAACACTAATTTTAACTGCAGCACAAAATTGCTTCTGGTGCATCAAACTTCCCTGCCATTTTCGTGCATTATTGTCAGCTAAGTGAATTGCACTAGGTTATCTTACAAACTCTTTTTTTTTTAGCTTAGTAATATGGTATACCAAGTTTTAGCTCTCCACTATAAGCTGTGTATATACACGTTATTTTTTGCACATTCAACAAAATCATTAACAACTTTACCAAATTATAAGTAGTTCTAGTTTTTTAAGTTTAAGTAAGTTGCTGTTTAAAATACGTACATAAACACAAAGAACCAAAAAGTATGAACAAGTCTCCCCTGCAAACGGTGATTTTTGATCATTATTTTAAAAACAGACATGCAAAATTAAGACAGTAAGTCTCTTACTGTGAATTATCTTCGTTATTTATTCTTTTCAGCTCTCTTATGTGAAGATTCCTAACTCTTTCCAAACGTTCAAGTTCTGCTTGTATTTCAGCTTCCTCCTGCAAATGAAAAGGAAATATAAAAGCTCATTTACTCCCCATTTTAAAAGGGTATTTTTACCCTTGCATCAATACTAGTGGTGATGGAAGAACATTACATTACAAGACCCCGCTGAACTAGAAGAAAGCATTGCTTTTCTCTTAAAGTTAGAAAAATTCAGAAAGATAAGGCAAAAGCCAGTTTCAAGGACCCTTTCTGTTCATGAATGCACAGGTAATGGGGTGTTTGCAGTTTTGTTCTGCACTGTAGGGATGCTATTTGAAATGAGAGGCAGCTGGGTTTTGTACCTCAGCCAAGGAGATAAATTATCTGGGAAGCAGTCTGAAATTCAGGTCCAAAAAAAAAATAAAAATTGAGATATGTGCAGTTACAGACTTTGTACAAAGTGACATATTAAGAAAAGACATTTAAAATATTTTGAGGCTGAAGTGCAAATCAAGAAAAGAAGAAAAGAGCACATCATTACAGCAGAAATGTTCTAAAACTGTCTTTTAATTTAAAAATATTTTCTTGCTTGTATCTTATTAAAATTACAAATGCAGAATGTGTATTGGCTAAAATTTAAGTACAATTTCAATAGAAGTATGTCAGGGAAGAGCACATTCCTTAACTAATTTCATCACTTAATTTTACCTCATCTTTATGCCACGTATTAGAGAACAACAAAACAGTGTTTTATTCAGATTCTCTACAAAAGAAAAGAGTTCACGATGCCTAATTTGTGGAGATCTGTGTATCTATATTCAAACTTAAAAACATATACATCATTGAAAGACACTGTAGATGTATCAATTCCAGTTAGTGCCTCTAGAACTTGAAAGTCTGAAGAAAGGGGAGACAAAATTCATATGTATCAGAAAGCTCCCAGTTATGGAATTATTCTATCCAAAAAGGAATAGTAGCAGCGCCCCACATCATCTCTTGAGGTTTTGGCACAGCCTCTTGCAGAGTCATATGGTAAATCGAACTGGAATACTGATCAATCTTTGCTTTAAAAGAAAAAAACCAAACAAAAGAAAACAAAAAGCAAAAAGCAACAAGCATCACAAAAATCCCCACATATTTGCTCTTAGAAAGAAGCTAGATCAGTTCTCCAACACAATTTATCCTATGACTGTACAACTTCGTGCTGGCAAAAGCAACAGGGCAACAAGTCAAGGCACAAGGGGATTGAGGCAGAAGTCAGCAGGGTAGAGAGAAAATGCTATAAAGCTAGTATTTTCAAACATTGTGTATCATAAACTAATATTTTGAAATAACTGCATTTGTATAATCTAAACCACATATTAAATGACCACATAACCAATGAGTTGAGGAGTCCAAACTAGATGGTTTCAGTGGATATACTGAAACTCTCTCCCTAAGCCATGGAAAAAAACTTATCTGAAAACAAGACATGAGCTGAACCTCCATTCAGAACATGGAAATTCAATTCCTAATAATTTAAAAGCTGGACTAAGTAGCAGTAATCTGCTAGCAGATCTGGGTGGACCATTTCTTCTAACTAAAATATGATGTCAAGAGTTGGTTGTTTTCCTGTTTGTACAATGTTAAACTCCTTTTTTTTTTTTTTTTTGATATTTAGATGCATCCCTGCAGTTCCCTGCTAAATACCCTGAAATGATAGGCAGTTCCTCATAACCCAGTAATCCTTCATAAAGAATTCTAGTCCTTCTCCCCAACAAAGGCCACACACTTACACACACACAATTGCCTATGCTCTTCCCAAAGGCTGACAAAAAAAATCCATCAGTTATGCCTCTTTTGGACTTTTTTGTTCATATATTATGCAATTCAGTGGTTCTCAAAATGTCGTTCATAGGCCAATGTCAGTCCAAAGAGAACTGGCTGGTCGCATTGTTTCCAGCTGTTATTTAGGACACTCAGGCTGTGAATACCTTTAAGCAAGAATGAACCAGCTTAGCTGCCTCAGGTCACTGCTATATAAAAGGAAGTGAGAAAACAAGAGCCTCTCTCCAGGACCAAAGCCACTAGCTGGAAAAGAATTTCCTGGGTAGCAGAAGGAAAAGAAAACTGGTGGTGGCAGCATGTACAGGGCACCAAAAATAAGAGCACCAGGAAAGCATCTGGAGAGTGAAAAGTAAGAGCTGGAGGGGACAGCAAAACAGCATATGCTGAAGGAAGGAAGAAAAAATGTAACTAGCTAAGAAGTACCAGGAAAGAAACGCAGCCATGTAAAAAGAAGGTAATAAAATTGTTTTCCTTAGTTAATGACAAAATCTGTATCACACATAAGAATTAAAATGCAAGAATGTATTTTTATTATTATTTTCATATATACTCAAACCCAATTTGCTTCCCCTCTGGCATTTAGTCAAGGAATTTTCTTCTTACGCAAAGTACTTCAGAACTGATGCTTAAGGTAAAACTGAAATTCCAGAATTAAACGACTATGTAACAGCTTCCTTCACCTATCACTTCAAATTTCCATTAGACTTCAAAAAATTGAAGCGTGGGAAAAAATTTACAGAATTTCCTACCAGAATTTCATGTGAAGCTGGTGCTATTTCTAAAGCATTAACAATGCAGAACTATGTGGGCAGTCTACTTCAGTAGTACCCAGTAGTACCAACAAGTGACATCTAGAATCCCTACTGCAGATTCAAGTACTTTCCTGTCATATTCTTGAAAAACAGCAGCAGCATTCTCACAGAGCCCAGTTCAGTTTATTAGAGCATGATTTAAAATCAACAGGTATCTTGTGCATTTGAAGAGAACAGGCCTGAAACAGATTCTTGCAACATTTCAAGGAGAAAACACTATGACCTGTTTTGACTGAACAACTCAAGAATTACTACCCAGCAGATACAGGTAATTTTCTTTCACTCTTGAGGTATTTCTGTTTGCTTCAACTGTCATTCCTTTTTACAAGTTATTCCCCAAAAGCTTTGCTTGAATGAGCAATAGTTTGTTAATATCATAATTATCTCACAACATAGGCTTATTAGAATTATGGGCTTTCAAAAAAGAAGTTTTTTTTTCAAAAGTCAAAGACTGGAGTAAAATATCTGACTGCAAAAATAATTTAAGATACAGAGAAAAGATTTTCTGTAAAAGTAGGAAAATTATATTCTCTTGCAATAGGCAGTATGCTGACAACAACTGCAGTGCATACTGCAAATGATGAAAACATTATATTCACTCCGAAATACAATGCTTTGTAAATTGAACCTTTTTAAAAGTAAAAAAACTAACACAAAATGTCTATATATATCAAACTTTGCTGACTCCTCTTCCTGAGCTCTGAAATGACAGCTCAGAAGTAAAAATAGAAGAGTAGTATCGGTGGCATCATCACTGTTACCACTGTTACAAGCATTTAAGGAATCAGGACAGTGTTACACTGGATGGTCTCACTACTACTCCCCTGTACTCCCAGTCTTTATGGCAAGTTGCACAAACAAAAAGACAAGGAAACCCACTATTACCTATAAAGTTGCACAGCAATTTTAATATTAGGGTTTTAAATCAGACAGCTCTCAACAAGTCCCCTCCTTATTTTGACAGTACTAGTTTCTATGGGTTTGGTCATGATCAAAAAAACCCATACCTTTTTGAGATGTCCTAATCGAAGTTTGAAAATTTCTTCCTGTTCATGATATTCTGCTAGAGTCAAACTGAAAAACAAAAAAAAAAAATCACATAATTAAAGCTTTTATATGATGGCAAACAAAACAATAGCATTCTTACTTAAATACTACAGTATCTAATGTTATTTACTACCACAACACTAGAAGTACATTTTTGAACCATCTGAACATCTTGGTTCCTAATTTCAGGGCCAAAACATACTTACAGAATGCCTCTGTGTCTGGTATTCTGGAATATTAACTGACTTTCCCACAGGACCGTTCCTGTTCTCTCAGAAAGCCTTGTAAGATTACCTAGATGCATCCTGAATCATAACTGTTTGACTCTCAACTCTAACATATTCAGAAAATGATTAGACTAGAGCATAACACTGGTTTTCTGAGCTGTGATTTAAAGAAGGCAGTGCAAAACCATAGACTGCAAGTTCATCAGCACCACACTTTGCATGACACCATAAATTCAGCTTTGAATTCATATATGTCTCTTTTCACCTTCCTTTTATGCAAGATTTCTGGCTACAAATAGTTTGGTGGTCCCTCACTGCCAGTAGACTTACTAGGACACAAAGTCAGTTATCATGCAGAGGATCTAAACTGTTCATACAGATTAATAACTCAGAAGCCTGTGAACTGACTGCACGCAGTATCCATCAGATGAACAAAATAGACAGAGAGGACAAACAACCAAGGAAAAGAAACCAAAGAGGCTTAAGTTCCATATAAGAAACCATGCACATATGAAGAAGGGAAACAGGGGATGGGGAAAGAAAAAGAGATATGACCTCCCCTAAAGGGCTCACACAAATCCTAAAATCAATAGTATAATACATTCTCACCAAGTCCATATTACTGTGGCTACACTTGTCAACTGGAGAGATAGTTACTCAAGGTGTTTAGAAGGCTATACATGCTGCTCATATTGCAAGTCTAAGGACTAGAACGTCTTGAGAATCAGCAGTAGTTTCCCCAGAGGTAAGGGAAGATTTCTCTTGCAGCAAATGCCAACTCCTACAAAATTTGCAGAAATCTAATAGACTGTAAGACTTCTTCCCCCTTTTTAAACTTGAAGTTCACCATAGTTTTCAGAACTCTAACTCCTGTATTTACTGGGTCTCAAAAGTTGTGAATTAAGGAGTGCAGCACCTTGTTAGGATAATAACTGGTGGTCCTGAAGCTTTGTAGAGACCTTTCCATTCCTAATATTTTAAATACTGAATTTTGCTGCCCATGTTCTGATTTGACCAGGATAGAAGATCGATTCAACCAATTATTAGTGAAATTACTGGGTTCCTTTTTGACCACACCATCTATATTTTCAAGAAATTGGCAACAGCTTCCCAAGACTGTAGTTATTCCATCAGCCTTCTGGTTTGTAACATATAGAAAACACTCAGATCAGGAGACCAAGGCACTCATCATCATATCCTGTCAGGATATGAGAAAGAAGCAATCCTTCCTTTTACAAAGCATCATACAAAGTTACCCCACATCTTTTTTTCCCTACTGAAAATCAAAGCAGTCTTGTGTTCCAGTCAAGAGACATTCCCAAACACTGTGAAGGCAACAGAGTGAGGAAATTTACCTCTCCAAGAAAGGTCTTTTAAGTACCAGATTTTGGGACCGAATATTTATATTCTTTTCCTAGTAAATTAAAACAAATGTGAAGTGGGGTGTCTCAACAGCCAGGAAAGCTGGCAATGCATTCTCTGTACAGTCCAAGCAAAAGCAAGAAACCCAAGGAAGAAATGCTCCAAGTCCTGCTTTAATACACCTGCTGGAACTATCAAAGTGAGCAACAAGGCCCTGCTAGACAACTCACAGCAACACCCCTGACACCTTTTCCATACTCCTATTAAAACAGCAGACTACTCTAACATGGATTAAGTTCTCAGTTAAAAAAGACAAAGAATCAATGTCAATCTGTACAAGGTTGAATATCATTCTTTCCAGATCCTTGTCTGCAGTATAAATTACAGGTTTGTACATTTCCAGAAATGCAGATAGTAAAATTTGTCTTTCTCAGGAAGAAGAGTATGTATTTAGGGGGCTTAGCAAAGCTGAGCCACAAGTAAAACACACGGAAAATATAAGTCACCTACTAGAATTATCAATGAATACTGAGAGCCCTAAAACCATAGATCCCCTTAAAAACTAACGTAATATAGAAAATAATGTTATTTTTAAAACCTCAGATATCAACACAGTTATGACGAACTGCCTAGACAGCTCTAGCAAGTACTGCCTTCCATGAAGTTCTGAAACAGCCCTCTAGAGCACAGAGCACAAGTTAAAGGTCATATTGAAAACATTAAGATTCAAAGTCACTCTTTCCATGTCTCTATGCTACATCCCAATAAGTGACTGTTTTCCATTTTTCTATTTCCTTACAAATCTAACTCCATTAGAGGCACAGCATGACTCACAGCCATCTGAAACTGTCATTACTGACCACCACATTTTGGAGGAAGGCATATAAAAAACACTGAACTGTACACACATGTAGTCACTTTGGATTTTATTCATTTATTTATGGAAAACAAACTATTCTCTTGTATTCAGAAACATTTACTATTTTTTTTAGGTCAACTATATTTATCTACAAATTTACTGTACTCAGTATTAAAATAGCACACAACAAATAGCAGTAAAACAATGACAGTGTGTATGGTGTTTTTCTGGCTATAGGCTACCAGCCCCCTGCACAGTCTGAAAGCACCTGAGCAGCCAAGAGACTGCTTCCCGTCAGCCCACGACTTTCTCTCTGTACCCACTCATCACACCTTTACAGGGCAGTGGCATGCTGGAGACACCTTCTGGAAACAGAATCAAAGATTCATGGAATGCTCTGGCTCGGAAGGGACCTTAAAGATCCTCTAGTTGCACCCACCCTGTCATGGGCAGGGATGCCCATGACATGATACTAGATGAGGTTGTACAGGGCCCCACCCAAGTCACCTACAGAACACCATCATTCCCTCAGAAGGGGCTGCTCCTCCATCACCTGAGACACACAGGTCTCATCAGACACAGAGGGAGAACGGCTGAGGAGCACAGGGGAGGGATTGCAGCCAGAACCAGGCTGGTGCCATCTTAAGTTGGATAGCCAGGCCTGAGGCTAATCTGAGGAGCACTAGGGAAGCAGGGCAGCTGGGAACAGTATGCATGACCAAGCATCTTTTCTGCTCGAAATGACTGTGCAGTAAATGCTGTATCTTAACTGTCTGTAGCCAAATAGACTCTAAAACACATGCAGTGAATTCCTGAAATTCCCCAAAACACACTGGACATAATCTGTGCATGTAGTATAATTTTCCTGTGATATGTAGGGCCATGACGTGCCCTTTTCCTTGTTGCTGGAAGAAAGGGGACAACTTTCCTGGCCTGAAAAGCTTGATTATCACCAATTCAAACTTTTTTTTTTTTTTTAAATAAGCCAAAACAGGCCTTTCAGTCACTTATGTTTTCATATCCAAATCTCAAAAGTTTTGACACAATATGCATGGGTAGACATAACCAGTATTCTTTTCAATTCTTCTCACAAGTTCAGACAAAACCTTCTTCTAGGACCAAAACACTCTTACTAGTGGGTACAGACAAGACAAAAAACCAAATTGGCAATGTGTTCCTTGGTTTTCATGATGACAACTTTGGTACATTTACAAGCATCTCTTCTCCCACCTTTTCCCAGTTGGAAAATCATCCTAGAGACACAGGCATAGCAGAATGCTGCCACACTCCCAAACAGCCATATATATACAACCAATACAAGTTTTTAGCCTCAATTTCTGAAGTTTTTTTTTTTTCTGGTTCAACGTTATTCTCACTCTAGCCCCCCAGATTTCTACAAGGATGAACAAATACTGACCAAGTCAACACCTTTCATGATGTCTTTTCACCCATTGTTTCCACGTTTGCCTTAGAAAGAGACTGCCTTAGGAAAGGAGCCATCTTTACTTGTCCAGCAAAGCCCAGACACATTGTTGGCACTTCAGCCTGAAAAAGTTTCTGAAAATATTTATTTGTTCCATACAGAACAGAATGATCCCTCTAAATGATGTATTTGTTCAGCTACAGTAACAAAGTCTGCCAGGTCTCTCTATTCTCCCATTCCAAATTGCACGCAGGGACAAGGACCCACGGAGGCTACCATGGAGGAACTGGGAAGCACTGGAAGAGGCGACTAGGAAGTGAATACAACTGAAACGGCTGACGCTGCAGAGGAAGGACTACACCACCTAAACTAAATAAAACATTGCTCCTAGAGGTCATTGTCTAGTGAAATAACAGCTGCTTCCAAAAAGTGGGGACTAGCATTATAATCTCCCAGAATCATCTCTCATGTCTCAAACAAATTTGGAATAGATTTCAAACAGATTTTTTCCAGAGGTAAGAAGGCAAGCTCTACTTCAAATAAATGTTTTTCTTTAAATAAATTTCAATGTATTCCTTTCATATAAGACTAATAAAATTACTTTGCTCAGTAGAAAACGGAAAAATAAATTGAAACTACTTTTTAGTTTTGTCTTGGGCCACAGAAAGGGAAAGAATGATGAAAAAGCAGGGCAGTGTTTAGACTTCTCTGCTGCGTGCTACTTAAAACATCAACCAACCATTCACTCACAAGAGACTGGCAAGAGGGCCACTTTTAGACCAGCAACTTCAGTGCAAAAATTTTGCTTTTCCATTTCTATCTGATACCACAGTATACTCAGCTAAACTCAAACGATACCAGTATGAAGAATGCCTCAGGCAACACCTCCAGTCTGTTTCAAAATAGTTGGCACCTGTTTTCAGAAAAAGCTGCAATACCAGTGATTGCTACAAAGCTGTAGATCATTTTGTCTTGTCAATAGCAGAAGCTGGAGACATTTTTTAAAGCAAACAATGCAGTGGTAATGACACCTGCTGGTAACAACTTCTAGCAACTTGTTAGTATGTTTAAAATAGACCTGCTTGATCACATGCATGTGTTCTGTACTGATTTACTACTGGTTTAATTCATTAATCTCAAGCAGCTCTGCATTTCCTCATGCTTCATATAAACAGAGCCTTTTCCATTTGGTTACACTAATTAAGATCATTACTGTGGAAGTAATGCAAGACCAATGATAAGCACAATGTAGCAGGAGAGAATCACATACAGCAGATGACAAATTTACTCTAAAATGGAACTGCACAATTAATGTGCACTCAAAACATTTAATTCTGTACTGAGAAGCAGAGAGAAGTCAACACATAATACTACTATGCAAAGTTATAACAAATCTTAAATACAAACATTAAAAACCCCTTTCAAGTAAAGGCCTAAGAGCATAATGTGGCTAAACAATACTGTGATCCCAGGATGCATTTCAGATCTTCTCAAAGGTCTGAAACAAAATTGATAAGCTTATCATACAGGCAAGTAATCTGATATCTAGATCACATAATTAACAAATTACGACATTTAAAAGCACAACAGTTCTGATTCAATAACTACTTACATTTAGGGTAGCATTAGATACAAAAGGGCAATTTTAATCGTTCTCTTGGCAATTCCATAACCAGCGCACATTTTCATGTGTCATTTAACATGCAACTGGTTAAGGCAAATGAAATGAAAATTTGAAGAGCCTTTAGTAAATTGGAAATTATTTAACACCATGTAATACCAGAATATATTCTGAAGTTTACTACCAGGAATTCCTCTTGTCCTACACATGTCCTCTTTATTTTTTCCAAAATTTACATTTTATCACCTCTCAAAGCAGCAATGAGATTACAGGAATTCAACCAGCCAAAAGCTGGCAAATTGAAAGTTCTGTAATTTTTCAGGTCTTTTAAATTACTTAAATGTTACCTTTAATAACAGGAGGGATTACATTTGAATAAAAAGGTATTTTTAACATGACGGTAATATTTACCACACTATTTTGAAGTACTAATTATGGTCTAAGAAGAAACATAAGCACTAACCACTACAAAAGAATCACACTGAGCAATGATCCTTCAGCTCTCTACCAAAACAGGAGAGTAACACTAACCAAGACGGGCTAACATTGCCAGCCTTACTACTGTATTTTCATTATACTTTTGTCACAGCAAAACTTCACAAGGTGAACTTTAAAAATTATGCATTATACAAAACACCTGCAGTTGCCTTCAACCCGATGGTCCAAATGTATGTACTCCACAGATCTAATCAGAGGAATTTTTATACCCTCCACACCTGGAGATATAAATTACCACCTCCACAACTGAGAGCTGACAGGTGACCATGTTCAATACACGTAGCTCACCTCTGCAAAGTAACACAGACTAATTTTTCAGTCTTTTTAACCCTAGTTATTTACTTTTTATTTAAAAATAAACTATCAGCTGCAGCCTCTTAGCATCAAGGTCAGTAATGAGTATCTTCAAGCAGCAACGTCATAAAATATTCAAATTAAATGTCAAGAACACATCTCTCTGTGCCTTGAATTATACCATTTCTGTCTCCAGGAAAAAATCTCCCTTGAAGAAAGAGAGTTCTTTAATAGCTCTCCATTCTTATGTTTGAATGACAAAAAATTGCAACACTGTCAATATGTGAAATGGGATCACTAACTTCTGACAGTTGGTCTCAGGATCTAGCATCCAGAAGGGAGAAAAAAGATATTTTTTCCAGTTGTTTTTAGACATGCCTTCAAATACTAAAGGCTGAAAAAAGATTTTCTTGTCACCTAAATAGGGTTACATGGGAAAAAAATAATCTCTAACTAAAGGAGAAGCTCTTATACCACTGTGGAAGAAGAAAAGTTCAATAGGTATCAGTGACATTACAAGAGTAGGAAGTCAGGATAAGGACACTTCTAGATCAGGAAAACATAAGCAACGTTGCATAAATACAGGATGGGCCTTTCTGTGGTGACTCTACCAAAAATAAATTGTGCAATTGTGCAACAACTTCATAGACAGTGGTGCAAATTTCCCTAACATCAGCAAGTCCTCAGTGAGAATATAGCTGCTGAATATACTGAGTGTCTTTTTATCCTGTTATTTGAATAGAACCACACAGACAATATATGAGAATTTATGTAAAAGAGTGATTGAAATGTTAAACTTACAGCTGTGGTAAATTGGGTCTAACAAAGGGATCGTTTTCTGCCCCATTCACAGCTTTATTTTTCCTCTGCTTGGGTTCAGAATTGGCAGATGGTGCCTGAGAATTATTTGTAGCTGGAGGCTTTCGCTTGGCCAGGAGCTTTCTTTGCCTTTCAATGTCTTCCCTTTGTTGGTTCACCCATTCTTGCTGCCTGTAAACCCCAAAAAAAGTTTTATTAAAGTCTGATCAATTTGCATTTTTTAAAGAACTATCTTTTTAACTGGTAAGGCATTTAGAAATTTTAGAAAACTTACTGTATGTGTGAAAACGTTTCCTAGGAAAAAGAACGCCAGTGTTCTTCATGAAGTGAAAATTTTTTGCTAAAGTTATGGCACAATTCACTTTTTAAATACGTGGTGGTTTGTTTTGGGGTTGGTTTGGTTTGGTTTTGAAAGGGTTATGCATGACTTCTGCACTAGTAAAACAAACAAACAAACAAAATCTATCTGATACCTTCTTTTATATCATCAAAAAACCCCATAACAGAATCAACAGAGAGTATACCTGATTTTTATAGGCCAAATAATGAATTTGGTCTGAGCATTGCCAAATTAGTCATCAGCTTGGCTGTTTGGCAATTACAGCTTTTACGCAAACCACATCTATAGTCTTTTTTTAAGATTGTTTTAGAAATACTATGTCCTAGGCAATCACATAATGCTAAGACTACATACTGACCTTCAAAAACGAAAATCTTGGTGAATTACTTTTTAACATGTACGTATCTCTCTATCTATATCTCCAAAGACTGAATCACACCCAAAGAACACCTTTTGAAGCACCTATTTTACTACCACTTTCAACAGTCTCCCAGAGGCTTTTCCATTGGCCCCAACTCTGCTGAAATACCTGCTACATCAGCTCTTTCCCAGGTGGCTGCTTTGCCCCATCCACTTGCACTGAACTCTATCTGAGGCTGCCAGATTTGTCACACTTCCTTCATGGCACTGAGGAGCAGGACGCCTAAAAAAGCTGCTACTGTGATGTTGTAGCACACCTATATGACCAATGAGAACTTCATAGACCTCGTCTGCCCCAATGACCACCAGTGACACATGGTTAGCTTCTTGAAAAATCACCAGTTTGGTTTTATAGCTCTTTCTACAAGCTGAGTTGAATAACTATGTGCTGCTTATTTACTACATTCATGCTTTTCTGAGGATAGTTAAAACCAAGTGAAACCAAACTGTCTTTCAAAGACACCCAGCTTTAGTATCCCCTCAGCTGATTAATGGAATTCTGTACTATATTCTTGGTCTTCAAAAAGTAATTCAAAACACAACATATGAAAAGTTGCTCCAATCTTAGAACATTAGTAATAAAAAAAATCCACTAGAGGGAACTAACAATTAGTGAGAATTTTAAGAACATTGACTAACTTTACAAGATTTTGAAATGCAAAGCCATCTGTCCACTGTTCAGTAAACGAAGCACCATGACGAACTGTTGTAAAATGCCCCAGGCGTAATCTGTCTTGCATGCTCTTCTCCCTGCTAGCCAGCTTCTCCTGTGTGCTCTAAGAAAACAAAACAAAACAAAAAATCGTATTTAGTAACACTAAAGTGTTCACAAAGTCAATAAAATACTCTGGTTTTTGTTCTCCAACAGCCTCCTAAGGGAGGGACAGAAGGAGAGTAAAGGAAAATACCTTGTAGTACTTTACTCCAATTACTCTAGTTTCTACCAAACTCAAACAACTGTAGTTGTCTGAATCAGTACTACAGAAGATTTATGCACAAAAAAATAATCTGAGTTTGGCTCAGTTTTACTACAAAGTTCACTGCTCTTCATAATTAACAAAACATTTTATTTGTAAATACAGCAAAACTGACAGAGCCTCAGCATCATAGAGGCATATAATTAAGATTCCATCTGTATATATCTAATACAATAAATGAGAAGGAGCACACCTACTACACTGAGCCTGAAAACTTCCCTGACAGAGCTTCTATGTTACTACTGGTACCAAATTCACTTGGGCCAGGGACCTCTGCGTGGGAGCGTGCTGTGGGCAGGCTTAACTAACACCAGACAACATTAATTAGATTAACAATTAGATATGCACTTGCAGTAAGAGAAGTAGATGCCCTTCTCAGAACCAGTCACTGCTACCACAAGAATCCCTGGGATGTGACAAACAACTGAATCTGCCTAGTCTCCTTCAGTGGCAGAAGAAAGCACTGTGAACACTTGATGGAAAGAAACTTCTTTAATTATTACAAATGCCTGTTTCATAAGAAATGCCTATGGTTCAAAATAACACACACACATGAAAAGTGAGAAGCTGACAGAAAGAAGTAACTTTGTGCAAACAGACATCTAGACTGAAGGGCCTGCACAGCGTTTCACAACAAGCAGCCCCTGTGATATTCTCCGTCTGAAGGCAGCTACCTCCTATAAGGCTGAACAGATCTGATGCATCTTTTCCTTGCATTCTCCTCATGCTGGAACTTAAAAAGAACTGCAGTAACTTATTTATGACCTGATAGTGAGGAAACTCTCCCTAATCCTCCAACGGCTCAGTTTGTGCCCTTGTATCTGGCAGCAGCATCCATCAGCTATCATTAGGGAAGAGACCAGGCTGTTTATCTGAAACTTTTGTAATTTTTAATAAGCCAATTTTCTACTTGCCCTTTTTTTTAAATAAGGCTATTTTAAAGAAGAGAAAGAGAAACAAGGCATCCTTGTCTTTTAAGATTAAATATAATCGGTATTTAATTTCAATTAAGTATTTCTTTCATAGTAGTATGAAGATGGGCAATCACCTTAATTCCCTTGTTTCCATTAATTCTGAGCTAACATGGCATTTTACATCAAAAATTATCTCAGTCACTTAAGTGTCTCATAGAGAGATTTTATTAGTCTCCTCATCACAAGAGATTATGTTCAGAAATTTTTTCATCCAGTATGATATTGCTGTTTGTCCAGAAAATAATGACACATACTAAATTCTTATCTTTTATGCTTTGCTATATCTGAATTACTTACAACAGGAAAATCCGAAAATTAAAAAGGCACATTTTCTATGATCTGAAAAAGGCTTCACATTTTATTTTTGCCTATTCAGGTTTATAAAAATACTGGCAGATACAGACTGTGGATACGAAGTTTCATTCTCAAAAGACTGATGTGAAAAAGCTGAAGTGAAAATGAAGGAATCATAATGGAGTTTTAGAGTAATCTCCCAGTTTTTATCACAAAGATTTTAAAAACAGTAAACTTACCTTTTCAATTAGAAGCTTCTTGCTCATTGAAATACATTTGTTTAACCTTTCTTTATATTTTTCAAGTAGCTTTTGTTGTTCATCTATTTGTCTTCTAAGATCACAGTTAGCCTAACAAATACATACAAAGTATGAAAAGATATATTGAAACACTAATTTTTTAATCAGCTCTCACAGAAAATAAAAGTATCTACCTTCACATGACTAAAGTAAGGAACATGCACAGGCACATTTATCTGTCTACAAAAATTTCACTTCACAGGTCTATCCCAATCTGTAGAAGTATGCCTTGCTTCCTTTGTTATTGCCTTTACGCTGTCCTGCATTCTGTATTACAAAGCATTCAGCAAATAAATAATAAATACATAACAGCTCTGAACCTATCTCTTTTCCAGCTCTCCAGTGTTAAACTGGAAGTTTAATTTTAGCTCCAGATCCTTTATATCAGATTGCCAAACTCATGTGAAATCCTAACATTTTTCATTTAAAAGGAAACAAAACCATCACAGCAATAAAAGTTTCAATCATCTGAGTAGGAAGTTTAGCAAGTTCCCTATGTTCCAATTACATTTAACTTACTACCTTAAAAATCCCACAACAGTATTACTTCGATTAAAAAAAGAGTTTTGGGTTGTCTGTTCCATACTGTTGAACATGTGTTAAAACTATCTACATGTACAATTGCACAATATATGATTGCATGGGTTAATATTTTTATTCATTGTACATATGTATGTACACATATCAACACTGAACAGACTACAGCCTGTGAATACAGGTTTGTTTTGTATTTCTATACGTGACCTCTCCAATGCTTCTTGCAAGAGCACAAGCATTAAGGGGTTTTTTTGAAAACTTAAAGAGCACAGTATACCATAGTTTTCTTATCAAAAGTAGTCATTTATTGCCTGTAATAATTTCTGTCACAATCACTTCCATTCCGAAACTGCCAACAGTTGTTCCACCAATAATTCCTATTCACCATTAGAACAACCAAAAATCACCCGTTAAGTGAAATTGTAATATGAGCTTAGGGAATTAATCAACTGCCTGCAAATTGCATCAGCTTTCTTTGTATCTTCAGGAAGTCTACAACATATTTACTCATTAACAAGTTGTAGCACAGAAGCCAAAAAAAAAAAAAAACTTATACATTTCATTATATAGACTTCTTAGATTTAAAAAAAAAAAAATGTACAGAAATTAAAAACTTGTTAAACCCTTTAATTTAGGTAACCCTACAGTAATTTTTAAAACTTTTAAAATATTTGCCTCATATTCACTGGCTGTTGCTCTGAATAAATAACCTTTACCCCACGTCTAAAACTTACCCTGAGTAAGTCATCTATACGACCTTCTTTCTTTTCCAAGTCTTGATTTTTATTACTTTCTAGTGCAGCTAATTTCAGCATTGTGAGATCAGTCTAAAAAGAACATTTTCAAATATTTATCCTTTCCTTTAACAACTATAGCATTATTTTTCTCATGTTTGTTAGGCAGAGAAATAAATTAGTTTAAAACATTAAACAAGATCAGCACATTTTATTTTTATGTGTTTTGGAAGTGTCGTGGAAGGTTCTTATTCAAAACTGCTTTCCCTCTTCAAGAGGGCAATTGTGAACCGTTGGGACAAACCACCAAAAAAAGTATTAAAAGATTTCATCACTAACTGAGAAGTTACTGTTCATAAAAAAGCATATAAAATAGGGCAAGAACATAAATGTCAACTAATTACTTTAAATTCTCTGTATTGGGTCAACAGGTAAAGTAACCTTGTTCTGAGTAACTTGTGAAAGATAGAACAGATCACGTCAGAAATGGCAGAGAGGACAGAAGAGTTGCTTTCAGCTTTTGAAAGTCCCATCAGCACTCTGTCTTGATCATTTTGATTACCATCCCGTTTTTCTTCTTCAGTGTCAGACTTTAAATGCAATATGACAATGGCAGCTGTCAATTCAAATACTGCCTGAAAGAGCAGCCTCTACTTCTAAGATCACACAACAGCTAAAATCTACCAAATGACATGGTCATCTAAGTATACGTGAAGTGCAATGCTGGAAGCCAAGCAAGTACAGAATACAGAACAAATCAGAGAGATTTAAATTATGAGCTGCTGATCTTAATAGAAAACTGCTTTGGCAATTGTAAAAAGCAGAACTTTTGAAAGCCTTTAAGAGTTTAGAAGTTAGAAGACAATGAAATAAATGTAACTACCTTTTTTTCTGCAGTTTGAGCTGATATAAGATAGCTCTACTCAAAAAGTTACCTGAGTAATTTTAATAGATAACTGCTTTGGTTGTGTGATAGGGTGGTCCCCGAAAGCTAACGAAGTAGGAGAAGGACTATTCTGTCGAACCTGAAAGGCATGAAAGCAAAGTATTTTAGACACAACTGTAATATTTAATTATGAACAGAGCCTTGTTACAACTTGTGGCAGGAAAATCCCAGAGAACAGAGAAAAAAGGTATCTTTATTACACAAACTACTACTGGGATCACTGCAGGGAGAGGTATCACTATGCTGTTACATATCACTTGCAGTTCAGAAAGGACACAATATATTCTCTGAGAAAACTAGGACTGTCACTTTTGGGAAACAGACTGAAAGATTTAAGACAATACAGGACCGACATAAGGTGATGTCAGTCTTACACAGACTTATTTTTCTGATTCTGAGCTTTCACAACTCAAGAATAATGTGAGTTATTTTTGGAGTGGTTATTGCCCATGGGAGAACCAGAAAGGGGAAGCTAGTGCAGATGAGAACACAAATCCTGTGAATGAATCTAGTTTGTGTGAATGAGACTCTTTTGAAGCCAAATTCCACAATCTGTATTACACTCCATACTGCTGGCAAGAACAAGAGTATGCCTGAAGTTGAAAGTACATGGAATAAAAGCTGAGGTCTACCATCAGAGAAAACAAATCTTTTCTGTAACTGGCAAAATTTCTTTGGCTATTTAGAGTAACGTGGAGATGCTGAGCACTGAAACTGTGCTTAAAAGATGGAAAAAAAATTAATTAGCATGACCATCAAAGAATTTTAAAGATAAACTAGGTATTCAATTATTAAAAAAAAATTTATGATTTATCAAAACCTGAGTTTTTAAAGTCTCAAGTTAGGGGTTAAGTTTCCTCATAAGTAAGAAAAAAACCTCTCCTTTTTTTGTGTGAGGCTTATGACTAGATGTCATTAAAACATTTTAACATTTACTCAATGTTTTACAAAATTACCCTATTTAAAAAGATGTTTAAGGAAAAAAAAGTCTCAGTGTTAACAGAAAAATTTAGNTTTAAGTGTTGAAGGAATGAATTTTTCCCAAGGATTCCTTCCTTTGAAAGCTCCCCCCCTTGAATAGAGATTAATTTCAATTATGCTATTTTTAGACTATAAAGTCATTCCCAGCAGTTATGAAGCCCACAAACTTACAGAAGAAGGAGCGGAATGTGAATTCTGAGGAGATCGGATTGCAGGAGGTACACCTCGCACTGGACTAGAGCCGTTTCCACCTTGGTACTGTAGAGCAGACATGGCCCTCCAATTAGACAATCTTATCAAAATACATTACACATCAACTGAATGATACAGCTCATCTGTACAAGGATTTGTAAATCAGACTGCATTACTTTTATTAGTTTACCCTTGAGCCATTTAAGGAAAAGTGTGAAAGAAAATGGTTTTTGTATTTTGCACCAAGAAACAACTGCATCTCTACATCAGGATTTAATACTCAAAAAGCCTCTATAAAGGAAAAAAAAGTGACGTCTCAAGGGGCCTGTAACATCAAAAAAAAAAAAGCCAAAAGTATTTTTCAGAACCAAAGTAAATTTTAGAAACACACAAAATCCTTACCTCAAAATAGTCACTAATCTTGTGACCACGTCCCCCAATATTCTTTCCTGCAACAAATACATTAGAATTGATTAAATAAATTATTAGAGTTGTCTTATATTTTTACCTATAGAATAATTACAGCAAAATCTTACCACTTGTCAATTAGTTTCTTTGATGTGGTAATATGTGATGTCCCTATGCAGGTAATTAAAGATTGGCCACAACAAAGGGATTTGAGTATTTCATTCACTGAGAAGAAAGATATTAATTCACACTTCAAATCCTAAACCACCTTACGGTATACTTAGTAGTAACCCTAGACCTCTACTAGATGACTGGAAACTCATCTCTTATCCTACAGATCAAACCTTTAATTCTAACTCAGTCCCCTTTTCAAGCACTATCTCAAAGTTCACCCACTTCCAAAATATCAAATTAACCAAATGTTCTGCCCAAGGATTTCTCTAAGTGCCAATAACAGTGTGGGCATGGAGGATGGTAAGTATTTCCAGACCTCTTAACCTGATTAAGAACTGGATAACTCAAGAAGGTTAACTAGGGAAATAAACACCATAGAATGAGATTAGAATTTCTTTTATCTTAAATGTACTAAGACTTTAGGAGCAGTAATTTGAATTACCTTTCTTCAACATGAGGACCTGACCCATATGTGGCATTCCGAATATCATACCTATACCTTACTGATGCACAGACGCCTTCCCCTATTTGGCTCTACGATGACCAATAAATCTCAAGACTGTATTTGCCTCTTGGACATGTATACTGGGTTTCTGTAGCCAGGTTTTGGTAGCGGGGTGACTACAGGGGTGGCTTCTGGTAGAAGCTGCCAGAAGTTTCCCATGTCTGGTGGAGCCAATGCCAGCCGGCTCCAGGACAGGCTTCCTGCTGCTGGCCAACGCCAAGTCAATTAGGAATGATAGTAGTGCCTCTGTGATAACATATTTAAGAAGGAAAAGAAAGCTATTGCACAGATGAAAATTCCAGCAAGTGAAGAGTGGAGCAAGAACATGTGAACAACAAGACACCAAGGACAGTGGAGAAGAAGGGGCAGGAGGTGCTCCAGGCACCAGAGCAGCCCGTGCGGAAGACCACAATGAAGCAGCTGTGCTCCTGCAGCACATGGAGAACCATCAGGGCGCAGAGATCCACCTGCAGCCCATGGAGGAGCGAACGCCAGAGCGGGAGGATGCGTGAAGGAGGCTGTGACCCCGTGGGAGGCCCATGATGCAACAGGGTCCTGGCAGGGACCTGCAGCCCGTGGAGAAAGAAGCCCATGCTAGAGCAGGTTTTCCTGGTAGGACTTGTGGCCCTGTAGGGGACCCAAGCTGGAGCAGCCCGGGCCTGAAGGACTGCACCCCATGGACCCATGGGACCACCGTTTTGTGAAGAACTGTTGCCCATGGGAAGGACTCACGCCAGAGGGGTTCGTGCAGGACTGTCTCCCTCGGGAGGGAACCTACGGGGAGCAGGGGAAGGACCCCTCTCCTTGAGCTGCAGCAGAAACAACAACTGACTGTAATCTCCCTCTCCCTGCACCACTGAGGGTGGAGGAGGTAGAACTTGGAAGGAAGGAGGGGTGAGGCAAAGTGTTTTTAAGATTATTTTACTTTTCACTCTTTCGCTCTGATCCTGTCAGCAATAAATTTAATTAATATCTGCACTTTGAGTCTGTTTTGCCCATGGTGGTGATCAGTAAGTGACCTCTCCCAGCTCCTACCTCAACTCATGAATCCTTCATTGTATTTTCTCTCCTCTGTCCAGTTGCAGAGGGGAGAGAGAGAGCAGCTTTAGTGGGTACTTGGTGTCCAGCCAGGGTTATCCCACTACACCTGGCTGGACTACCTGTTAGGAGACACCTTGGAAATGGACTGTTGTTCAAAGCTTTTTACTTCAGAAAGAAACCTTTGTGATAAATTAAGATATCATTACCCATAGATCCAAAAATGTAATTTTGGCCATTTTAGTAAAGATTTTCAAGCTTGTCTACTGCTCCAGCCCTGATAAATTCCTGTCCAATATGACTCTATACTGGCACTGTTGCATAATGCTGTGTCACTAAGAAATAACATGCAGAAACAGAAACATCTGTCAGCCGTTTATGTATAATTCAAAGACCTAAACAGCACACAGCTAACTTCTGCAGTAGTTACCCAATTGGTGTACGTATTGCTGCTACTTCCCTCCAGCCAGTTGGATACCTACCCTGTAATTCTGCTAGTGATTTCTGTCTTCACACTTAATTCTCATGTATCACTTTATAAAATTAAAATTTGCTTTCATGCAGATAAATGGAACAGACTACATTCCTTTTCAGTATAGAAAAATCTATTTGGTGTCATGTTACTGCACTGAAGAAATACATCAAATTATTCTGGCACAGTCAATTATGAATAGATTTACACTGATTTTATCCTACATTCCAATGACCCCCATGTTGAAGTTATGTTTTCTAGCTCAGTTAGAAGGTAAAAAAAATAAAGCTAATACAAATGTTATCAGAATTATTTCCTCTCCCCTTTGATGAAGTTTTGTCTTGAAGTTAAATATCCATCATTCCTCCCCCAAAAGTCACATTAAAGAGAGGAATAACAAAAAATAAACCTTGTAAATATTAAATTAGAGATCAGTCTCAGCCTGATTTCCCCATCTCTCTAGACAACTACAGTGCTCCATAAAAAAGGAAGAATGTAATTTTGTATATACCTGTAATACAAGCAATTATGTACTGTAACCTGTAATTCCTTTTTCCTCTTACCTACTGAAAATACAAACCACAAAGGTATTTTACATGAGAAGAGCGGCTGGAATTCTTAAAAATAATACAGCATTGTATCATAGCTGCAAGTTACACATACAGTAGCTCGTGATTATTTTGGGTTATTAGAAGTTCAGTTCACGTTTTACTCGCCCACTCCTTCCAGTGACAAATGGGAGGGGGAGGAGAGTATGTAATTTATAATCCAAAAATCTAACACCTGTCCTTTGCAGCCAAAAATACAGAATTTTTAAGGCTAATAGTCAGAACTTTGTTACATCCAATCACTAACTAATTTCCAGCTTAGTTTACCTTGGCTGCTTTCACTCTGAGAGTCTGCTTTTCTTTTTCTTCCTCTCAATGGTTCTGACTGTTTCTTCTCTGGAGTCTACAAACAACAAAAAGAATATGATGCAACAGCAGCTCTATTTATTTATATTATTGTTCTATTATTGTGAAATAAATTTAAATCCTCACTCATAAAACATGATTTTGCAATTAGGTGGGTATGTAATTTCAGACGGTTGTTAAACTAGTTAATATGATCTTTGGTCAAGCAGATAAGTACAAGCTAGAAGAGATGTTTAAGAAAGTGAGTAATAATTCTCACATTATTTCCCAAAAGGCAATTCCACGTATTAACTTTTAAGCAACTATACCTTTTCATCAATTCCAGAGTTTATCAACACCCAATTTCTGTTTAATTTATGGCTACATTTTACCAAGATCTCCATATTTTAGTGTGGGTGTTTTGAAGCGTAATACTTCAATGAAATATTCTGATTCTTGATGGTGTTTTCTACATGTTGCCTTAGCATAAACACAAAATTCTAGTGCTTCAGTAGGAAGCAAATAATGTTACGTGTTTTCAGAAGTGCAGACAACATCTCCAAACTCATAAAACCTGTACAGATGTCTAGAACCTGCTTAGGATAAAAAAAGAAATAAAAAGAGGAAAAAACAGAGAGCAATTGTTCAAAATTCTAATATCTATGCAGTTGGAAAGTGTTGTCGTTCCCTCCCCATTATACATTTATCTCAAGCAAGTGAAAGAAAAACATCAATTTTAAGTGAAAAAAGATGTATCTCTTAATATTTCTGGAATAAATTTGTATATACAGTTGCCTAGAAATTACAACCAGCATGTACAACACAGATAACAATATAGGACTGTGATCAGAAGCATCTCTAAATTGTATTTGCTCTTCTTTGATCTGAGGATTCAAACCAGTTAGCCTCCTCAATTTAAGTTAAATGATAAAAGGTGCTTTGGTTCAAGGGAACATACTGCAGCTCTGTGTGTGTGTATTCAGTCTTCGTGGTGCCTCTGTAACTGGAGAAAGCATGGGAGCCATTACATGAACTATTTTACAATCAATAAATCAAAGGTCCCTAATATTTTAGATGAAATTTGAAATCAGTGACTGGATGCTTCATTTTTTCATGTTAACATAATTTTACCATTTTATGCTTTCTCAACACAGCAAATTATAACAAAATTCAGATTTCAACCCCCACTAAAAGCATTTCAAGGATGTTTCAGTTCCAAAATCTTCACATGGACATCTTCAAATAGAAATTTAATACAAATATCCTAAAGTATTTATTTTGGCAAGAACCACTTAAAGCTACTTGTGATCTGTAGAAAATTATGAATCTATAAAAGAACCAGCAGAACAAGAAGGGTCTTTCTTACTTATACTATGTATTTTTCATAAGTTATGAGAGTTAATGGATAGCTTCATAAAAACATCTTTGGAAGTTTTAGTTACAACTGTCATATTACCAGGCTACAAATTAAGTTCAAATCCAATACATTTTATTTTAAATAAATTTGTCTAACTGACATCTGCATCTTTTGCAGTGCTATCATACCTTAGCAAACTAAACAACACAGATTCCTGGAAATGAAGTTATCTCAAGACTGTATGATTTGAAAAACAGAATTGATATCTTAGAAATATTACTTTAATAATTTGCAATTACTGCCAGCTAAATAGGAAACACATTAAGCCATCTTTCCACAAACTAAATTGAAACTACTTGACCAAGAATTTTGATGTTACTCTTATTTTCCAACTTTAATTTTGCAGTTACATTCTAATGTAGACAGTTTTACCTACCATGTTAAGCAAAAAAAAATTGAGCTAATTAATGACAAGACATTTAAGATTTCCTTCACCAAAATTAGTTTCCAACTGCTGTGACTTGTATTTAAAAACCAGACATTTAAAGAGGTTTATAGTTTTAAAACTCAAATAATTCACAAATGTCTATTTCTTTAAGCTCTTCTGATTTCTTTCAGCATTTAATTTAACCTTCCAAACTAGAAGGTATTAGCACACTAATGAGGTTATTAATGAGGTTACCCAACAAGGTCATGTTCACCTTTTCTAAGCACAAAATTCATGTGGTAATGTGCAGCATACATCAATCACTAGAAAATATTCTCCAGAAGCCTTCTTAATGAATAGAACCATATGAATTACAAGAAACTGAAGACTAATGGGGCCGGGGAATATCCTCCTGACAAACGAAGCTGCTTTCTTTCACCTCAGGAGTATTTACATATAGCCAAGATTTAGATTAAAATCCTACTACTTCGTAAGCATGACAAAATAGTTTTGAGGTCACCCAACAGTAGATTGCAAAGTCACACACAGCTTGGCATATCAGCAGAGCCTCATACATAGTGGTCTCGATCCTAGGTTTCCCCTTAATTTCACTGTGCTTCCCTGACTCTTCACATTTATAGTTTCAAATCTTTGGTTTTTCACATCCTGCTTTAGAAGATAAACATTTCTAAGTACCAATTATTATCTAGTTAATCTCCTTTTAAAAAACACTCAGATAAATATTTTAGATGTTTTACATATAGTTGAATATTTTCTACCATTATTGTAGAACTGCTAACAACATAATTTAGGAAGGTACTTTTGTAGAAGGAAAAAAAATTAATATAATCTGCAAGAAAATCAACTTTTTTTTTTGCATCTCAACACTTAAATCTTTAGTAGGGTTAGCAACTACGATGTTTCAGTTGCTAATATTTTTCATATGCATAATGAATGAGACCCTAGTTTTCCACTATTATTTTCTTCTAAATCCTACCCTCCCCCCAAGCTTTGCAACTACAGCACATACAGGAGTGGTGTTTTCCTCTGCAACTCATTTTAAATTCTAATTAGATAGAAACTTTAGTTACTTCTGAAATTACATTTATAATGACGGTGCTGTATTATTGGAAACTGCAGCAACTAAACAGCAACAAGCAAGCTGAAAAAACATTTAAATTACTAATCAAACTGGACAAATCAACCCACAGACAAAGCTGTCCTCCCTTAAATAACTCATGATCTCCAGAGAACAGAAAATGCTAGTCATAAATAAAAGAATCTATCTGCAACCCAAACAAGGCAGAGCAAACTATTTTAACGAGGAATGGAGTGCAAGGCCAAAATACTGTAGGACTACCACAGGCACCTATTCACAACCTTGAGGTAAACAATTTATATCTTAACTACAAGTTGCTAACAAACACTCAAATTAAGACCCACGCACCACGGTAACAAAGAATTTAATGAAATAAAAATAATCTATATATTTAAAAAAGTGGAGTACTGGTCTAGATATTAAACTCAAATATCCAGTTAATCTTTACTTCTCAAAATGCTGAATTGAATCCAGAATAAAGCCTGGTTTCAAGTTATTTTGCAGATCAAAGTTTACCTTAATAGTAGTTTTAATAGAGGTAATCTGTCCATCTTCCTACATCCATCAGACAGAAAAAAAATAGACAACATTTCCAACAGTTGGATTTTCTGCAATATTTTGTTAGAAAAGATCACACCAGAGAAACAAAAAGTGGTGTGTGTGGGAAGCCTTCCTTGTTTTAAAAATTAAGTGTGAAAGACTCACTTTCTTTTAACATGCCACTTCATGATGAAAGCGTAGAATAATAACATGATTGTACCATCACAATTTGATCAGAAACTGACATTCTTGCTAGAAATTAATTTCAATGATTCTGAGATTTCCATTTCTACTTTTTTTTTCTCCCCAAACCTATTGTAATACAACAGTGATCTCTCAACAAATGATAGCATTGCTTGCTGAATGATCAAGTCTTTATATTTCCACACTACCACTGGAAACCTTCAAGGTCACACTATTAAAACAAACAAAAAACAACATTAAAAAAAATCCCACATCAACTAAGAACTACAGATTCCTTTTTACAGCATTACAGCATATAAGCAACCAGATGTAATTTTAAGAATAAAACTATAAAAATTTATTAACATATTTGCTCTTACAATTGTAATTTAAGTGAATACAACTAAGAACTTCTGAAAAAGAGTCAAGAAATTGTATTTCACTACTCATCATCATTAAGACTCATGTTTCACCGTGCAATGGAACACCAGACCTCTGTCCTGCTTTGAGCAGGGACATTTCAGTAAAAGAAGTCTATTTCTACTTTAGAACACAAGTTCTAGAATACTTAAAAACCAAAATATTATCCCTACCCAGAAGAACAAACCCCTCTTGAAGTTAGAACACTGTGCAGAAACTTTCAAACTTGCCTCTGCATCTCATGTATACAACTGTAAAATAACATTTTCCTACACCAAAAAGTTATTATCCGTACAGTCAGTGTGCTGAGATGCCTCAAATACTCACAGACACATTTTTTCTGTCAAGGAACTGCAACAATGCATCATAGCCTTCAGGCTACTGCAGCACATTTCCATTCCCACACCTACATCAGAACTGCATCACTGCTCAAAGTATTTCTAGGAAAATGCATGAATAAAAACAACAGGCACACAGAATCTTCTGGGTAAGAAAACAGTCTATACGGTTGAATGGATAATCCAGCTGGGAAAGGTGAGGGGAAAAAAACATAGCAGAGATTTTTTTCAATGAAGAAAACCAATCACACATATGGAACTTTTATAGATAAGGTATCCGTTTTGGGAACCAACTAAATTCACTTGCTGGGCAGCCCAGTATCAAAGCAAACATCAGACAGCTTCTCAGAATGACTGAGCAAATGAATAATTAGGCTCCAAAGTAAAGCTCTGACACGTGAAAATAACATCAACAGCACATTCCAAACAACTCTCCCTCCAGCATGACACACACTCAAACGCAGGCCTGGCCTAGGCTGGAAATAGCTCTTGGTTACAATGGGTATTATCTTATCCATGCAATCTGTGATACACGCAGGCAAAACTCTCAGATGGACTCACCAATCCCAAAAAAAGTGAATTCTAAGAGCTGCATTAATGCAACAGTATCAAATGCTCCTCACCAAGGAAGATCTACACAAGGGAGGTCTGCACTCTGCACATTAAAACCTAATAGAAGTATGAATCCTTTTTTGGATTATGAACTGGTTTTAGGTAAGAAGATATGCAGTTTCAACTGCAGCTTTTACAAATGCAAATAATGTCCTGGGAATAAATCTGTATTTTAAAAGGCAACGAACTAGTTTCCAGACTATTTTTCAAAGATTCAGCCGAAGACTAGTCAAAGTTTATCTGCACTGATGACACACTTACTACTGAGGAAATGAAAGACAGGATTTTCAATTCCAAAAGCTATACGTGTCCTCACAGCATGACTACATAGATAATAAAGAAGCACAAGCGCCTTGTTTCATGACCAAAAATCCGAAGAAAACTGTCATGTTTCCTCCTCCAAGAGATAGTGTCTTTTAGTAATTTATGTTTTTCCCTATCTAGACAAGTAATTTGCATTTTACTTTAAAAGGTTCTACGTAAAATTAAGGCAAAGTAGAATCTAAGAATATAAAATAATATAAAAATATGACTTGTTAAAATTCTGAGGTAATAATGCATCTGCACCATATACTTACCTCTGATTCTTTATCACTTAAAGATCCCAAACTGCCAAAGCTGTGATTTGAACTCTCGTTATTTGTTGAGGCCTACCAAGACAAAAGAAATTTGTCAACATTATATACAGTTTACTAAAACAGCTAATCCACTATTATCACTTACAGCTGCAACAAGTTAACAGTAATTTCGTGTTTGGATGGAAAAATTGGTTAACTATAGAGCACTTGTGACTTCCAAGTGGCATAAGAAGTTTGTCCTGTATCAAAAATAGCGTGGCCAGCAGGACCAGGGCAGTGATCCTGCCCCTGTACTCTGCGTTGGTGAGGCCACACCTTGAGTATTGTGTTCAGTTCTGGGCCCCTCAGTTCAGGAAAGATATTGAGGGGCTGGAGCGGGTCCAGAGAAGAGCAACGAGGCTGGTGAAGGGACTGGAACACAAGTCCTATGGGGAGAGGCTGAGGGAGCTGGGGTTGTTTAGTCTGGAGAAGAGAAGGCTTAGAGGTGACCTCATCACTCTCTATAACTCCCTGAAGGGAGGTTATAGCCAGGTGGGGCTTGGTCTCTTCTCCCAGGCAGTCAGCAATAGGACAAGGGGGCACGGGCTTAAGCTCTGCCAGGGGAGATTTAGGTTGGATATTAGAAAAAAATTCTTTACAGAGAGAGTAATCAGGCATTGGAATGGCCTGCCCAGAGAGGTGGGAGATTCACCATCCCTGGAGGTTTTTAAACTGAGATTGGACGTGGCACTGAGTGCCATGATCTAGTAAACGGACTGGAGTTGGACCAAGGGTTGGACTTGATGATCTCTGAGGTCTTTTCCAACCCAATCAATTCTATGATTCTATGATATTTTGAGAGGGTACAGTGAATTCTGGATTTTTATTGCTTTTAACCAAGCAAAACCCTAAAACATTTTAAAACATTTCAGTTTTACTTGAAAATAGCAAAATATCCAATGAAAAACCACACCACATGATTCCACAGAATGGGTTTAAAAAGACAGTATTGCTGAAAGTGCTGGAGACCATTAAAATTTTTCAATTTTCAAATATTTTTTTTTTAAAAAAGAGGGTTTAGTTTTCTCCAAG
This sequence comes from Grallaria varia, assembly GCA_013396735.1. NCBI lineage: Eukaryota > Metazoa > Chordata > Aves > Passeriformes > Formicariidae > Grallaria > Grallaria varia. The sequence continues at coordinate 157,877 of VWZG01007990.1, read as the reverse complement.
ACAAGCTATTGCAGAGATTATTTTTTTACTCAATTCAAGACAAAATATTAAAACCTATTGGAAGTATTACTCTACATTCTTAAAACAAATTATTTTCCCCAAAGTAACAAGTTTACCCTAGTGAGGAAAGAAAAAACACCCAAATAGTGAAACAGTCCCAAATTGTTTAGAAATTTACTAAGCCTGACTTATTCAGAGATCTTTTGAACACAGCATGGCAATAAGAACATTTAATAAAGAATCATCATCAGTTGAGTGTCTTTTTATTGAAAGAAAAAAACCCCTGCTGGATTGTTCTCTTGCATACAGGAAGGCAGAACAAATACTTTGAAGTGAAACAACTAGTTCCAAGGCAAACAGTTTGCTTCAAAGCATTAAATTCCAGCACTGCATCAGTTTGTGGGAAAGCACTCAAAGGTGACATCTTCTGAACAACCAGATCATCTCAGAATTAAAATTCCTGGAGAAATGTTAACTAAACCCACAGAATTTCCATGTATGTTTCCCCCCAGGGTGGTCTCTAGAAATGCCTATATGTAGTTCTTCCCTGCAGTGTCTCAGGATGTGGTCCTTGGAGTCATCTAAGACAACAATGTAACATATATTCATTCGTATTTCCAGTCTTGCTTGCTGGAAAAGCTTGAAGGTGATGGGCATCTTCACCCCAACAACTCCAAAACTCTTCAGCAAAACAGTAGATAAGGGTAGGCTTTCAAAAGAGGAGTCCTCATAAATAAGAGTCCATCTCAATTTAATCACTAGAAGAATACAATGACCTAGAACATTTCAAAAATAACCAGTAAGTGCGGCTGCAAGTTCTGTGTTGTCTTGTTTAGGAAAACGAGAATTTGGTTAAGTGTGGATTTAGGTTTATATACAAAGAATTTTTCTCACTTTGGCCTTCAAAAAGAAAGCAGACCAATGGATATCATATTTATACATCACATATTCCCAGTTACCTTTGCACATCAGTTCAAAAGGGTTTAATGACGTTTTTTTAATAAAAATTATATAAGCCTCTCTGAACATCCCCCACCAAGACTAAAGACTCTATTTAAAAGAAAAAGCATTTTCCAAACACAGCCCAGATCAGCTACTACACTTCACATTATCTGCATGGATACACTGAATGGTCACAAATAAAAGAGATACAAACAAAACTGACATAATTGTCCTTTTACTGATGGTGGAATAAATCACAGGACTAGGAGGTAAGAACAACAGTGTCTTAGATGAAGATCTGCATCAATCAGGAAACACTGATAGTAGTATCTTCTGCAAATGTTTATCAAAGCATTTGACAGTATTAAAGACACTTTATCTAGATATGCATTTGGAAACCAGCTGAATGAGACAGATCTTGGAATGCATCAGGGACAAAAAATTTATGTTTTACATGACAGAGTGAAAAAGGAAATTAGTTATTTTAAATTTCCTTTTTTTTCTGGGTAATTGGGGTGAACAAACTGATAATGTGAAACTGGAATGTAATTTGGCTAACAGCAAAATAACGGAACAATAAAAAAAGACTTGAACAGATTTATGGAGATGGTAAGCAGTGACTCACAGGGATCAAAGTTTAAAGAAGAGGGACCCCAAAACCTGCGATAATGTCTTTTAAAGAAAATGTGTTAAATACAGATGAATAGATAAATTATGGGGACAGAAAACTGGGAACAAGGCAAAGGACCAAAACAGCTGTATCAAAAACTAAATGTTAAATGACGTTAAAAGAAGGTACAGATCTAGCAATGAAAAAGGATAAACAGTAATTTGAATTATGAGCAACTACCTGAGCTATTATAATGAGCTAATTAATTAGGGGTGTAAGCAGTACTAGAGAACCCAAGGAACAAATAAACAAAGATGGGCCAGAATTACTGTGTTTATCTCTATCTAATTTTAATCATAAGATATGGCAATAAGATATGGCTAATCATAAGATATGGCAAGTATACACTTTTGCAGTCATAATGAGAAGGCAAATAAACAGTGCCTCAGACTCACTGTGTCAACCCAACCTCATTTCTTCCTCTAGCTATTTAAGTCACTTTTTGGTTAAGATGGTAGCAAGAACTGATACGCCACATTTTTACAGCTTTGTGACAGTTACTTCATGTCACTCTCAAAAACAAGAAGACATGAACCAAGATTATTATATAATTTCAGTTCTTTATAGTTTGTTAATAGCCATCAGTGTCTCCAGAAATTTCATCAATGTCTGCCATCAGGTTTGTTCTGTAATCTGTACTGGTAACTACAATATAGCATAGGAAGCAAAAAAACCCTACAAGTTTGTGTAAAATACTTAAAATACGAGGACACTGCAAACGCTCTGGAAACAGAATTCAGAAGTACTTTGGTCGTGAGGGAAATGTGCCTAAAATATTAGCATTCCATCTTTTTATTATCAGTTTATTAAGTACTACACTTAATGAGGAACATTCAAATGCACAAATACAAAATGGAGTACCCCTAGCTAGGCAACAGTACTGTAGAAATCAGTCTTGGAAGCTGAAGCTAGTAACTTGAACAGAATTTGCAAAAAAGGCAAATTTATTTTGCAGATGTATCGTCTGAAGGGTAATATACAACATACGGAATGTAATTAAGTTCTGCTACTCAATGTTCATAAGGTTCTTCCTCAAGTGCTGCATCTTGGCTTAGATACTAATGGACAGACTGCAGAAAGTCTACAATGAAAGTAGGCAAAACTGATATAAATGTCTGGAAATGTTGAAATAATTTGTTAACTTAGATGTATTCATCTTAAAAAACGTTTTATCTTAAAAACAGAGGTCACACCAGATTCCCTGTCTATTTCAATCTGCACTCTAAGTAAATGGCCTTCTGCAGAATGGACAATTCCACTAAAACACTGGGAAAATCTTCCAACTCTGATCACATGTGCAGTGTAGCAAAACCACAGAAGAGCCTGGATAAACTCATTCTTTGGTGTTTTTATGGACCATTCAATGTACATGTCATAGAAAGGTTCAGGATAAACAATCCCATCTCAAAGGAACATAATGGACTAACCAGGATTTTTGTGAGAGCCTCTTCCAACCCACTATTTTTTTAACTAAAGCACACGGACAATATGCAAGCCAGACAGTATAAGACAAATATTTCAAAGATGGCAGATCTGAAACATGCTCATAGGACTTACTTTAGCTCCAACACTGCAACTTCCAGTACTCCCAGTGCTGCCACTTACTACGCCGGTAAATCTTGCCTCTAACAATTCTTGTCTTCTTGGGTCCAGGCTATGAAGCTCATCCATTGCTCCTAAAAAGATACATAAATTCATCATTATTTCATAATATTTGCAGTGGAGTATTTTACAAACAAGCCAGACATACCACTGGCCTATGCAAAGAAAGGATTTATATCATCAACTTGACAATGACTCACCATCTGTTACCTAATAACCAATGCACTCAATTAATTACAGAAAATTTGTGGAAAGTTCTGTATATCAGAATAGCCTTGCCAATTCTGGTGAAAACTAGAACCTGTTAGAGGCGTGTAAGAGACATAGAGTCTGCAGTATGCGATACGCCAACCAGGCAATTATTTATAGATTAAAAACTAGCTGACAGGAGCAAAATATTTTCCAGCATAAAACCTCCCAATTCTGCAATGCATCCTGCAATGCTCTTGTATTCCATATATTTAAATGGCTTAAACTATCAATGTCCAAGATCAACACGTAGCAATCATAGGAAAAAAATAAAAATCAGAAGGCAGATCACACCCCTCAACACATGCAAGGGAACGAAGCGTTACATGGAGGCTCGAAGAGCAGAGAAGGAAGGAGCAGGATGAGCAGTAGAAAAGGAGCCAAGAGGAAGAGAGACTCGTGTGCAGGTGGTGGCTTTGACAGAGCCCTGCTAAATGGGGTGAAGCAGCGCTGCTGGAATCAGCAGGGAAAGTAAGGTGGAAGGAAATGGAGGAACAAAAGGAGTTTCTGATGAGCTCAGCCCACATGAGTAGGCTGCAACATGATGTGCAGCTTTCTAATTTGTATTTAAATCACTTACGGCTGTTTAATGAGTCTGAAAGATGATCTAGACAAAGAGTCTTCCGTATTTACACAAACTGCATTCTTTAGCATTATTTTTTCAACTACTTGAACATTCAGTCTGTCTTCAATTGGAAACATTCCAGTTGCTTTATTTTAAATCAAATACTTAATGTCAAAGTCTCTATGCACTATTTTAATAGTATGTTAAAATATATCAAGTACCACATAGTGATATAGCCTCAAGTTTTCCAACTAAGACACAACAGGTTGGTGCTTTTCAGTCCCACGGGACAAACACAGCAGTTCAGAAAGAAATGGTGCTATGAAGAAAAGCCTTTGGAATTCTGTTTTCATGAGTTTAAGTGCTACTAAGAACTTCTACCCATCAGCTAAACATTCTCACAAAAAATGCAACAATGCAGCTTTTCCCTCACTATTAGTAAGTCAAAAAGATGCTTTCTTATATGGCTCTGGGATGTCTCAAAACCTTTAGCATTCAAACTGCCCTTGTTCCTGCGGGAAGGCAGATGTTGGCGAGTGTGGTGTCAGCGCTCCTTTACCACAGGGCCTGGTAACAGACCTCCTCTGATGGAAGAAAACCACACCAAGACAAAAACAGTCGGCAGGGAGACATTCAGGAAGTGTGTTGGTGGCAGAGCCTTCTTTTGAAAAATCAAACCACAAGTGGCAGGTTGAGGATACCACATTTTGTTTCTAGACATAGGGAGTTACCCAAACACAGCCATGTATGAAGCTGGAGGACTCTTTCCAGCAGTGCCGAGGAATTACAGAGTTTGAAAATGCAACTGGCTTATCTGCAGTTTTAACGCCACTTTTGAACTCGCCTAGTAAAAATTCCTCCAATTTCTACATACTTTAAACTCTCTGGGCTAAAAAACTGTTACACATGAGTATGCTGAGTGCAGAATAATCAGGAATCCTCTTTAAACTCTTGCTTCCTAAAATGTGCTTCTGTACTGCTTTCAGGAGTTTCTATAACAAATTTTACACTTCTCATACACACAAAAGTGGACTGTGTAGTAAGGATTTTTTTTTTTTTTTAAAGCAGGTGTACAGCATACCTTTCCTAGTATATATGTAGTCTATATCTTAATGGGAAAATATTACTCTGAAAGAGCATAAGAAATTAGTCACACCAGATTTGTCAGGCAAGTTTAAATCATCATTATTTTGCTTCTTAACAGTAAAAGTGCTTAAGTGTATGTCACTCTGAAAAAAACGATTTTTTTTACCGAAGTAAACCATTTAATGAAGCAGATCTAGTATTATTTTGATTTACAAGTCTATTTGATAATCACCATCCGCAGAAATTCAGAGCTTACTTGAAAGTACTGATGTAACTCCAGCAATTACAAAACCATGTGTACATTACAGAAACAGGTACTATCCTACCTTATATTGTTTATTTAATGAAATATGGGAAAGCAATAATCACTGTGGATTGCTAAGCCTCATTTGAAGTACTGCAGGGTAAACTTGCTACTGCAGGTCTCATGTAGTGTGTCAAGGTACTAATGCACTAAATAGATCAGCACCCCCGGGTTCACCCACTGGTCAGAACGATGATGTAGCAGGTAGAGGGGCAACCCACAGCACACACAAAATACAAGCCCTTTTGGTTTGGCTTTTTTTCCCCCTCCCAGATTTTGGAGCCTACACACACTGATGAATGCATTATATTCTCTTCACTGATTCTGCCCGAGTGGTTTTCTTGCTGTTATGTTTGAGGGGCTTATTTTGTTTTGGTTTTTGCTATTGTTAAATATCCAGAAGCAAAGAGCAACACACACTGCCATCTTTGTGACTTGATGTGAATGAAAGACAAGACAGAAAAGCTGGATTCAAACCTTCTTTCAAAAGAGAGAAAATCCCAGGAAGAATACCAAGACCTGCCTTCCTCATTCATGTTGTAATTTCAAATTACTCCCAGACACAAACCATTTTTTCAAAAACACACAGTTCTGTATAATCCTTCAGTTCTCAGCATAGGTTATCTACTTTTAAAGGTACTGTCAGCTTTAGGGCACTTCATGTTAAGGGACAAAAATTTTCTTGTATTTTAAAAATTATATACGTAACATATTTTTTTAAACACCAGACTTTATAAATTCTCCTGCTCACAGTACGGCTTGCTGCCCAAGAGACTAACTTAACTTACAGTTTTGAAAATATACTCAGAATTCTTACCTAAACATACTTTGTTCCTACACCTGAAAACCAATTCACTAACTCAAAGGGCATGTGATCACATTACACAGGTACTTAGAGCATTAGTTACCACAATGCTAAAGGAAAGACTGGTATTGCTACCACCCACTGCCACTCAAACTTCTGTCTTCCAAAGTGCACACCTGGAAGACTAACTGGAGTTCACAGAAAAGCCCTAAAAATACCACTGTTCTTTATTTCTTGTAACCACTACAGCTTTTTGAATGCTTCATCTAATAGTTGGGTTTGTTTTTAAGTTACCAAGACTTTATAACTGTTAATATTTTTGGGGAGTGGTGGTATCCTCCATGTTAATTAATCAGAACCATACACATCCTCTCCTCTAAAACTAATACAAAATATACAGATACCTTGTCCTGAAAAGGACACTTTTAGCAAGAACTCTTTTGAAAAGAACTTCAAATTCCACTAAGATTTTGTCAAAAGCCAAAGTTATAAATCAGAGAAGCAACCTGCAAACATTTTCACGGTATTCAGTACAATCAATTATACTGAATTCTGCCCTAGCAAAACAGATGTCAGGATTCAGAGGATTTGCCACGGTAGTTTGAATTTTTCAGAACCAGTGACCAGAAAACAGTGAAGTGTAACTATACCTGCACGGCAAGGCCCCACACCCCCAGACAAATACTTGCAAATGGTCCACTTATTTAACTAAATACTTGCTCAGACCTCAGTAAAATTGAAATTTCAGGAGAAAAATTTAGCTGAGAGCTGCAACCAAGTCTTCACCTTCTAAAACTGCATCTTTGGCAATACTCTTGTCCTATGATCTCTACCTTGAACACTGCTAGACTACACAGAGCAGTGCTGCAGATCCAAACACAAAAGCTTGACAGATCAGACATATTCTTTTTTTACATTAAATATGGAATCAAGCTCCACGACTCAATCTTTGACTCTCTTATTACCCTGAATTGACTCTTGTTATCTGGCAATCAATTACAGCCTTGAGATGAAGAAAGATCAACAGCTTCACACTGTCAGCTTTCTACAATGAAGATCAAGTTCATTATGCAGAAGCCAGATTCTTCTGTGAACAACTCTCCAGATTAGATTGAGGCCCCCTTCTCCTGAATTCAAGGCCAGCACAACCCACCTTTCACTTAAGCGAAAGCCATACTGGTTTGGTCTGGTTTCATTTATATGCATATAGCTTTTAATGCAAAAGCAAAATACTTCAACACAGAGACCTATCTGTTGAATATAAAAAGACAGTTCAACAATGACCCAAATGTAAACTGAATTTCCTGATATGCTCCTAGTATGCACTCAGATTTTATGGTAACACACACGCACAGTATGAAAGTTATGTCCAATGTATTTTTAGAAACACTTCACATTAACATTGATAATATTGCTACCATGCAGTCTCTCCACTGACAGTAGCATCCTTTAGATCAGTAATTCTAACTAATATCCAGCTAAAAGGGTGAGGGGTGAGAAAAGAAATAGTTGTGGGTGGGGGTGTACACATTTCGAATAGCAGGAAAAGCAGCCTGGAAAGCAGCTTTTTTTTTTTTTGCTTTTTTTTTTTTAAATCAAGATTCCCTTAAAGCTATCAAACCAGACTAAGTTTTCTAACCATTCCAAGTACAGAAATCACTGGTTAACAGCACTGCATTGCAATCCTTAAAGTCCTTTTGGAATATCCTAAATATGCATCTATCTCATTATGTTAATGCTCTAATAATTTAATTTCATAACAATTGAGTACGACAGCTGATGCCATTCTGGAACGCATGTTTATCAGCAGGTAAAAGGAAAGCTTTAACATATCAAATGCAAACCAGACTACAGAAAATTACTAAAACCCGATTTTTAAATCCTTATGCAGTCTCAAAAAAGAGGCCACACAACTACGTCCTTCAGTGATCACCATGAAGATGTATCTTGTCACTGCATCAATATGTATTTCCTTTTAATTGAGCTATACTCTTGTTTCATTTGGGGAAAAAAACCCACCAACTACCCAGACCAAAACCAAATTATGCACTCAACTTCATTCTTTCTTCTTATCTTTCTGAAACTGTGGACTTTCTTTACTGCAAAATCAACCAGAAAGTACCTTTTAATTTCCAGGAAAGTAAGGTGATGAAGCCAACAGTTCTGCCTCCCAGAAAACAAACTATATGGAAATGAACAACTATGCACTTAGGTAAACATTAGCAAGTCACCATCATGTTTATCTGAGTCTCTTCCAGATTATATATGCTACAGTACTTCGCAAAAGTCAATGGAGAAAAAGTGACCCAGGGACAAGTGGACAGCGAAGGAACAGTGAGAGCACTAAAATACACATCTGATCAAGTGAAAAAGCATGACAAACCAAAATACATTACAACATCAAACTGTGGAGTGAATGCAAATCTTGACTTGTAAATTGGAACAAATGACATCTGCTCAAATTAAAATAGAACATTTGAGCTGTGTGATTGAGAAATTATTTTATTTTAAAAAATACACAACACGGAGTTGACCTGTGTTGCTGAACCACGTCTTGAACAGTCTCTCTTCCACAGCATCTTGAGAATCATAGCAAACAGAATTGGAAACAGCCTTGAAAACTACTTACGTGCTAAGAAAACAAGCTCAAATGCTAGTATGATGGCATAAAGCCAAGCAGTTTTAACGAGTTCAGTTTCAAGATAACAGCAAAAACACAGCCCATCCTTAGCAGAAGGCTCTGGAGTGCATCACCCTCCAAAGCGCATCCCAACCCTGAGGCCACAGCCATCCAGTACTGCGGCCTCAGAAGCCAAGAAGGTCCCACTCAACCGGTATCAGCAGTCAGTAGGGCAGACAGCAAGAGACAACCTCTGAGACTGTAAGTAAAACAAACAAACAAACAAAAATCCCAACATGATATTTATGTCCTAACAATAGCTACATAACCAAAGCCTAGAGGACATGGGTTACCAGGGTCCCAGGGTTTGAGCTCTTCCTAAATACTTAAATAACAGCTACAGGTCACCCATAACGAAGTTTAACCTGGAAATTAAGAAATGCTTTAAATCACTGACTTTCCAATAAACAGGATTAACTTCTTTTACAGAGGACTATGTAGCTACTATAACCTGCAAACAACAGGTAACATGAATACCTTAAGGTCCTTAGGCAACTGTTTATTTCAATTTGGAATATCCTAAATAAGCATTTATCTCATTATGTTGGTGCTCTACATGGTACTACATTCAAGTTGAAAACCTTCATGTAGCTGAAGGAAACAGTGGCACTTGAAAAAGAGCAAAAATATATCCTCATGTTCCACTGGAACTACCTGTTCGAAACGATCAAAAGAGATAAGAAAATCCTAATGAGAGAGAGACATATCTGAGCCCAGGGTCGGGGAAGAACAAAATCCATTTAATTAATCCAGAGTCATTTAAAGCACAGTGAAAATGCTACATTTCTCAGTACCTGAGAATGCACTGAAGCAAGTAAGACAGCAGACACTTCTGTCTCCTAACAGGGACAACCTCTACCACTGCTAAGGTGCCTAGGTGAATTTAACATGATTTTCTTATTAATCTAAAAGAGTTTTTATTCCACAAACTGATCCTCTTGAAATAAGACACTGTGTCCAAAAGAACAGGCAGAGGAACGTGGGCAAGCAAAAGGTGGCTACAGCTGACAGGAGGCTGGAGAGTAGAAAAAAAAAAAAGCTGGACAATTTGTAGATAGATCAGGCTTTAGTCTACATAAAACCTGTGGGATAAAAAAAATCAAACTAGCAAATTTTGGCCTGAAAAGGCACAACTACGGTAAAACTAACAAAGTATAAGAAAAAAAATCTTCCCTATGAACATAAAAAGCAGTTTTTGACAAATATTATTAATTTATATCTGCTGATTACAGTTTTATAATTGCTGGATGCAAACTTGTTAAAACACAAAGCAGAGAATACAAGGTTTTTCTAATGGGGAGAAAAAAAGCCCCAGACACGAACTAAGAGTTGACAAATAAGTACATTTTGGATAAGTTGTTGGGTTACCCGGACTCTGTCATTCAAAATTAATTCTTATGGTGCTGAAAGAGCAGGAAAATATTCCCTGCGTCTCTTCTCACCCCAAGATGTAGCAGTCTATTTCCTCTTGGAAGTCTTTTTAAAATCACTGTAGCTCACTTTTTAAAAATGATGTTTGAACATCGTTTATTTCACTTTTCCCAGCAGTTCAGAAATTTGTAAAACAAAGAAAAGTCTGGCTGCTGGATAGATAAGTAATTTTCCTGCAAATCATTCTACAACAGAAATAAATTCTTTAACATTAAAAAAGCCTGTAATGATCTTTAGACTTCATGCCTGTGCTGCCAGTTTTTGGATTTCAATTTTCAGGCCAACAACCTGGAAAAAAAAAGTGAATTACAGAGAAATGTGTTCTTGAGGGAACCTCTGACAACACCTTTAAGAAAGACTTATGAAGAAAGCTCTTGGGTCAACTCCAGATCAGCTAGGAGACATTTGTGGGTAACAATTTAAGAATGTTTAATTCTCCCTGCCTTTCAGCTAGGCACTGTGTTCTAAGCATCTCTTGAGGATTATGTGTCTCATCAGATGGCTGTAGGAAGCATAGGCAGAGATGAATTTACAAGTTGCCTATCAGTGCCTTGATTTGGCCACAAACCAACATATACTCATGCAAGTGGGTATATGCCACTCAGAACAGCTCATTCAGAGCTCAGGGAGTGATTGCTACTACACAGAGGACAACAGCTCCCCAGGGTCCATTGTACTGCAACTGGGGCTAAACCAGGAATGCAACTATGTCCAAGGCAATCCAGGGATGTCTCATTTGTGACTAGGCCTTCTACCCATCCTACCCACTGAAGTACAGCTGACCTGCCTGAAAGCCAAACATGGCTGAAGAGCAAAGCACGGGCCTCCTGAAGCAATGAAGAACTCAAATTTCTGAGTGACAGCATTTCCCCTATGCATTGCATACTAGTAACTGCACTTTCCTTCCACACCACAGATAACAACTGCACAGGTGTAAATACAATCTCTTTGAGGTGCAGCATGGTACCCAAGAAGGACAATGCACAAGCACTAACGCAGGCAACAGAAAGACCTGAAAAAGAAAAAAAGGAACAGCTGACTGAACACCTTTAAAAATTACGTTCCAAACCGAAAAAATGATAACATGCATGTCTGTGACAGCTCTCAAGACCGAAGTCTGTTTAACAATTAATGATGCCAAGTCTGAAAGCTACTGAAGTTTTTTTGCAACAATGATACCCTGTGTCTCATTTCAATCTTCAAGCTCATTACTCAGAAAATAAGTCAACATTTAGTTTTGTTTGGCATGTGAAACCATAAAATAGGTCAGTTTTTAGCCAAATTTTAATTTGTGCTAGCTTTTCCTGAAGGAATTCTTCACCGATCGAATTTTTCTCATCTTGCCCCAGAAATTATTAAGCCATTATTTCTGCAGTGGGGTCTTTTTTCTTATTAGTGAGAGGAGGTGGCAAGTATGGAATAATTAACAATGAGAAGAAAAGATGTAGCACAGAACATTCAACACAGCATCTACCTATCCATTTCCCAAACTTTTAATATAACTCCATTTGCACTGTGTACAGGAAGCGTTAGCATAGCAAATACTGCTATGAGCAACAGAACCACGACAAGGTCCTTCCTGAGTCTGTTGAATAATGTCTAATGTGATGAATGAAGGGAAACGAAGGGAATGAAGGGAAAAAGGACAACTGAAAGAACATGCAGTAATATTTATGCCTATACTCAGCATTGGTGAGGCTGAACCTTGAGTACAGTATTCAGTCTGGGTCCCTCACTTTAAAAAGGGCATTGAGGTGCTGGAGTGTATCCAGTGATGGGCAACAGGGTTCATGAAAAGTCTAGAAAATGTGTCTTATGAGGAGCAGCTGAGGGAGCTTGGTTTGCTTAGTCTGGAGAAGAGGCGGCTTGGGGGACCTCATCGCTCTCCGCAACTACCTGAAAGGCAGCTGTAGTGAGGTGGGGGTTGGTCTCCTATCTGCCTGCAGTGAGAGGACCAGAGTAAATAACCTGAAGTTGAGAAAGGGGAGATTCAGTTTAGACATTAGAAAAAAATTTTTCACTGTTTGGGTGGTCAGGCATTGAAATAGTTTACCCAGGGAGGTCGGCAAAGTCTCCCTGGAGGTGTTTAAGAGGTGTCTGGATCTGGGTGATATGGTTTAGGGGTTACAGTGATAGTGCTGGGTTGATGCTTGGACTGGATGATCCTGAAGGTCTCTTCCAACCTTGATGATTCTACAGTACTAGCATCTCAAATGTGCTTATCTTGGAATTGCCTTAGCAGCAGTGAGCAGGCTACATTTTGAAGACTGCTATCACGGTATTTTCTCCTCTTCTTTGCACACCTTAAGTACTGAATTCAACAGATCAGTTCATGGCTACTGTAACAGAAACCTCTGCTGTACCCCACTGCTGAACAGTCCACCTGGAACAGGAATTCCCCACATACAAAAATCCCTCTCCACTTCCAGTAAATCCCTTCTAGCCTCTTAAAAAAATATTAGGTAAGATGAGAGTGTACTTCTTATGTCAAAACCCCAAACTACAAGATCTTTCCCCATCATGAGAGCTCTTCTGTATCAATAAAACAGGAAAGTCACTACAAAAAATACACCACAGAAAAGCAGCAACAGTCAATAATATCCCTTTTGGAAATGCTCTAAGTTAAAAGACTTATTCTGAACTCACACAACTGGGAGTTCAAATAATAAAGAATTTGCTACTGTTATAGTTTCAGAATTTGTCGGAATTTTTTCTTTCCCAGCAGTTTGGGAGCTGACACCCTCCCCATCTCAGCTATCAAACAAAGAGGCTCAGCTAATCACCCAAATTACAGCCTAATATCAAACAAAGTCTTCACTTCTTTGGTGGCAGCTTCAGGGAAGGAGACACCTTGGAGGGACTCCAGTGGTTTTGGCCTCTTCCCTTTCTCCTGTTCCTGGCCCGGCGTGCCCCTGTGCTTCGGACAGACATTCACCATCGCCTTGCAGTTGCTGCAGTTTTCCTTGGGACACCGACAGTGGCGGCGGCAGGGAGCCCCCGGCCCCCCCCACCCCTGTCCATCCCGAGCCAGCGCCTTTCGGACGAAGAACAAAGGAGACCACGCTGCCTATGGGAGAAGTTTTTGCTCTGTCCCTTCAGAGACTCATTTCTTTAGAGGTTTTCGTTAGAGTTATTTGTTCTATTCTGGTGTTTGGGAAATATATATATATTTAGTAGTTAAGAACTGTTATCTTTCCTTCTACACATCTTCCAAATTAAAATTTTGCTTTAAATTTAAAAGAGGGGTGGTCAATTTGAGAAAGGAATTCTAAATTGTTTTAGCTTACTCTAAACTAAGACAGCTACAACCAGATATCTCAAGTTGTTGGCTAGAATACCATACGCAGAACAAGCCTGACAAAGAAGTCAATACTCTGAACATATACAAACTCCACAGGTGATACCCTGAACATGTTCATTACAAGAATTGGTATCCACTGCTTTAAAACTTGTTGCAAAGTGTCACATTTACCTGCTTTTTTTTAAAGGTCTGGATTCCTCACTTGCAAGTATTTTCTAGATTATTCTGAACTGCAAAGAGTGAGCAAAAAGCAGGTTCTGATTTGGTAGAAAGATTTTGGTGGCTCTTCAACACCACCAACTGCCACCATTTAATAGCAAACTGTCAGAGCCAGAGTGGTTCAAAGAAACAAATAGGTTTGTTAACACAGTCCTCACTGACCATTCCGCACTCTTCATGGCTCTTCAAGACAGCGAGGATGGAGACCAGGTTTACTGACTAGCTGACTCGTACTGTGTGAAGTACTGCTTTAAGCATTTATTCTATTTAGAACAAATACTAAAGAACCGGCGGACCTTCAGTAAAACTCATTTTTAACAACAGCATCTGATTTGAACACCTGCTACAGTGACGAAATACGCAGGAATACAAAGCCCTCTTTTGAAGTGCTTTTAATAAAGTTTTATTCCAGATAACTGTCAGTTTTGGCAGCAACTGGATAGCCAACTAACACATCCTTCTCATGTTTCTTGTCATCTCTGACCACTACAGCCTGTGCATGCATAAATGCGATACTAACCCCTCGAAAGTCTCCCAAAAAGCCTTAAACAATCTTATCTAGGTTCCATGCAGTTTTCTTCTGGAAAGGGAAGATTCCTTACAGTTGTAGGGTCAAAACCAGTAACTTTTCTTTCTTCACAGTTAAAAATAACCTTCTAGTTAAGAAAAAATCAGCAGTAAATGCACTGTTTTACGATTGTATGCTACCAAGTTAGAAGACAGGTTAAAAGAAAATATGATGGCACTCCTTTGGATTGCCTTTGTCAATCAAAAGTAAAAAAAAGCCCTTGCTAGTGTTCCATAGAGCAGAATCAGGGTTGATGTATTACACTGTACTACTCCCCCTACAATCAATAAACAAATACACAACAGACAGACAAGTTTATGCGTACAATCACCCTATAAGGTAAGAAAAGACTATTTATATTTACAGAAAGTATCTCTCATCTTGGCCAAAGTTACACAAGACAACTGTGGCAGAACACTAAAAGACTGCCTGTCTAGGTGGCAAACATCTGCCTTGAACACAACATTATGTCAAGAGAGATAAAAACTAACAGTCTGGGCTGCACATATGCAGGTGACATGCTGCCTGCCTATCTCTCTACTAGCTTCCTCTTCATCTATGCAGGGAAATCTGCAGCAGTTACTGTTGCTTCCAGACAGCTCTGTAAAAGGTATCCAAACAGAAAGAGAGCAGCAGTATTTGCCCATTTCAGCTGCAAAACCAGGCGCTTCCCGTCCCCTTGGGGAAGAGGCAGTGAGCGGGGAGAAGCACACTGCAAGTTCATGGGTCACTTGTTAGCGATGCAGACTAACAAGTCACAAGATAACACCAGTTTTGTGATACTCTCCAAAAGTGCATCCCACACTGAACAAAAGCTCGCTACATTCCATCCCTCCATTCCTTTCCATGCTGAAAAGGACTAAAAGCCAGGAGCAGTCCTGAAGAGGAAACATATATGTAGAGACATACCAGAAAGTACAGCAAATTTCATTTGCTGCATTCGGTTATAAGGACACAAACCGAAAGCTCTAAACGATCGAGCCCATGAAATGGCTGCTCTGCAGAACTTTAAAATGGCACAGGCCTTTTACACATATCAAAAATAAACAGTAGTTTCTATTATCTGAGGAAGGAGTGGAAAGGAAGTTAAAAGCAGAGGTCACCTATCAAGCAGGAAGTGAGCAATCAATGTCTCTTCCCACAGGGCTTTTGGTTCTCATCCTCACTCCTCAGATAAAGTAAACTATGAAGGAATAGTTGGAAGTTGTGCAGCTTTTCCCCAAATAAATTTTTGAAGTTACCCATAGGGTAGAAAGGCGGGCGAAAAACCCTCACAATTTCACAGAATGAATTTATCTTATTTTTCTGAGTTACAATACCAGTCATTTAGTATTTGAAAGCAGTATTTGTGTCAAAAGAATTGTTTCAGTTGGTAATTCCCTGAACTTCCTAATCTCCTTATTTCTGTGGCTCCTATTGCCATCTCTCCCCCAATGATCTTCAAAATCTCCCAAGCACAGACAGCCCACTGACCCTTGAGGCAAATGCTCTGCTCCCCAGAGCACTCAGGACATAAACTGCTGACAACAGTACATAAATCTTACACTATATTGTTCCTGCCATTACATGGTGAGGAACATGTTACAAATAAGAAATTAAAGGGAAAAAAAATTCTAGGTATTTCCAAATACACTAATCTATTTCACTCCTGTGAAATAGGTTCACATTGCGATCAACTAGAACTTCAACTTCCATATTATTTTAACATCAAACACGCAAAAAGCTTATGACACCACTAAGATTAAACTGGAACAGTAAATTAATCACTAACTGCAATAGTAAGATTCATTAAATATTTTGGCTTTTTAAGAAAAAGATATTAACCTCAAATAACACCATCAATTTCCTCCTTTCAAAATACCTGTATGGGCCACTCCACATAGAAACTACAAGAAGCTGAAACAAAAGTAACTTAGCTACGAGATTTTGACTGCAGAATCACGAGAGTCACCAGAAACCACCACACCACCAGACAGCTCATGCAACAGGGATCCTGTCCCCTGTGCTGAGCAGGCCATGTTACCTGCAAGATGGCTCACTGTTTTCTCTAGGAGGCACCCTGTCTAGGTGGGTGCTCAGAAAATCAGCCAACTAGATCCTGTTCCTTAGGTTTTTGTGGGGTTTTTCTCCATTTACAACTCAAACAGCAGCCTCTGAACTGACAAGACAAACCAAGCTTCACTGAATGGGGGAAAAACCAGGTTTCCTCAAAGTCCCTTGCAGGGAGGAGCCTCTCAGAATATGGCTAGATAAATTACACACACACAAAGCCGACACCTTAATGACTACACCTACATTTACCTGGGACCTTGCAGCATTGCTCCTATTCTACAGATAGACAAAAAATAAGACTCGTATGAAAGACACATGTATCAGCAAAAAATCAAGTTTAAGGCTAAGGGGGGGAAATATTTCAAACTTTTTACTCATTCTTCCTACAGTAGAGCTACAAAGCCTGTTGATACCAACAGCATACATGAATTTAGTTGCAACTTTGAGCACTGAACATTTTTAAAAATTCAGAACCCACCCAGTTCACACACAAAGAAACATCCTATGTAATCATCTGTCAAAAATTCAGTTTTAGTGTTGCTCAGCATTATCATTAAAAAATTCACATTACAGTCGTTTCTCCTAACCAGCGTTCATTGCCTAATTTTAAACCAGCTTTCTTTTCTGCTATATTATCACTTTCATTCAAGTTTTAGAAAAAAATCAGAAGGGATTCTCATGCCTTTCAACACAGTCCCTTGCCAAGAACTGCCCATCTTGCTGGCTAAGCGAATCTCATGGAACAAAGTCTGCAATCACGTGAATAAAATTTCGTAATGTAAATGCAGTTAAAGCCCTGAGGGCAATTAGAATTAGGAAAGAGCATGGTTTTAAGTCTCTGATATTGCAAACTGAAAAACAAAATAGTATTTTCAGGTATATATTCAAAACAGTTATCATCCCCCATATAGAAGCACCTGAACACTTACAGTACTTATTGCCCTTTTCTTCTTAAAGAATAAGGACATTACATTGCTTTCTGAGGACCACTGAGGGCATAATTTAAGCAAAACCAAATGTGATTCAACCTCCCCTCCCCATGTGACGGGAGATAAAGCATAAAGATAAGGATTTCTCCTTAAAATAGCTCATACCAGACACAGGGGAGGACCATTAAATTCCTTGGACGGTTAAAGCGGGCTTTGTGGAGCCTACTTTCTGCAGCTAACTTGAGCGAGACAGAATGGACCATGCTACAGGAGGCAGCACACCTTATCAACAGCTGACAAATCAGGACACACACTGAACACGACTGATCCACACTCTTGACTTTGGGTAACTACTAACCACATGGAAAATGTTTTAGAACTGAATACATCTATCACCAAATCCACGATGGACTTAATGGAGGACCCAGAACCAAACCAGGATTACCCCCATCAGCTTAAAAAAGCAGAGAGTCCAAACAGACCAGTGCCCGTACAGTCAGACATGGCAAAGGCCCTGACGGGTCTCCAGGTGCATGGGGGTACCTGACACACGCACCACACGCCCACCCCAGCCCACTGCTTTAGTGGGCTATCTCAGTGACAGAAACACAACGGAAACTTACGCACTGGTCAAAGCAACTGAGCAAAACCACATCAGTAAGGAGGAAGTTTCACTAACAGCAGTTCCCTAGAAGAACAAAAAGGCTGAGTTGGGCGGCCGCCTTCCTTGCCCTGCCTGTGCCCAGTGGGCGCCACCACTGCTGGCAAGGCTGACACACACCATACGCCCACAAAGGTGGCAGCCACGTTCCCTGCAGCTCCTGCAGCCCCACAAGAAATACAGACATGTGATAAAGTCTGCTCATGGGAAAACTTCTAAATACCAGGTAGCAAATGTCAACGACTGAGTACACCAGGCAGGTTTTGGTGTAACTATTAAAATTAAGCCAGCCTAGTCTCTAATGAAATCCTTTACATCCCTAATAGCTAGTCACACTAGTAGTTACCCTAAACATCAATTCAGTGCTTTCACATAACAAAATACTGTTCTGCAAGTACTACATGCTAACACAATTATTTACCAAATGAGGAAACCCCTACTAAAAATGCCTTATTGTTTCCGGAATAAACTCTTCCACTCACTGTCTTTGGATCACTCACACAACAAACTCAACAGATTCAATAACTCAATGGATGTAACAAAAAGCATTTGTAAGAAACCGTCTTGACTTAGAACTAAAAAGCATAAGGTATTTCCATTATTAAAGACTGAAAAAATACTAACAAAATCTGTTATTTGCCAAAAATTTGGACCATTACCACGACAATCTTAAAACTGGATTTCAGAATTTTTACACCTGAGATAAACCACCATTTCTCTCCAGTCTTTCTAGACACAGGCACAGTAGCTGCGAACTCCTAAAGAGCATGAAGCACTCACCCTTGCTGTCATGTCAGCACTACAGCGGAGGAGCTCCCGCATGGTGATCTGCTGCGGGATGCGGGAGGAGAGACTCCCAGGCACATCCTTGCACAACCATGTCAATGAGCGCACCTCCAGCTGAGCGTGGGAGGTTGAACATCCGGAAGGTTCCTGCTCCTACCACATCGATCCATTCCCTTTATCTGCGACTGCCCTCCCTCCAACAATATCAACAGCATGCACAAATGAAGCTGAGCTGGGGCACCACTGTTTAGAGAAGCAGAGGGGAAGGAGATGAGCAGGAGGAGACTGAGGGTCACCCTTGTGGCCCAGCACCAGTCAGGAAGGGAAACTGGTGGTGGGAGGAGGCAGGATGAGCCACCTGGTGTAGGACAGGGCACACACCCCACCCAGAG
This sequence comes from Grallaria varia, assembly GCA_013396735.1. Taxonomy (NCBI): domain Eukaryota; kingdom Metazoa; phylum Chordata; class Aves; order Passeriformes; family Formicariidae; genus Grallaria; species Grallaria varia. Next base: position 138,635 of record VWZG01007990.1, on the reverse strand, counting down.
ACAGCAGGGATGGTGGCACACAGCCAAATTCTGGAACTTCTGACAGTCACTGGTGCTGCTGCCTCATCGCTTGCTTCTTGTAGAAGGATGGGATTTCAAAGCCACAAGAATAACAACAAAAAAGTAAAAATAGCAGGTTTCTTTCCCTTTTTTTTTTTTTTTTGAACAAACTTGAAGGCAAAGATTTAAGGAAAACAGCAGGAAGGTGGTGTCAGATGCTGGCAGAGACTGGTGCCTGTTGTTTGCATTTCTCTAGAAGAAAAAAAACAAGCGAAAGGCTCAGAGAGAACAGCACGTTATAATGTAGCCAGGAGAACAAATCAGGTCAACTTTCAATCACACGACCTGGGGGAGGGGGATAAAAACCAAAAACCATTGCTATTAAGGTCATTTACTAGAAGTTATTTCATTGTCATAGCTTCACCATCATACCCAAACCGTGATGTATGTTGCAAGTATAACAAAGATAACACAAGAAATACAGTACTAATATATAGTCTAATAAACAACCAGGCTGTTGTGAACTCTGCATGTTTCTGTTCATCTGTTTAAAAGCAAACAGCAATACAAAAGGTAAAACTCATCATATGGCAAAATTGGCATGATTAATCCAGCTACCAAATTTTGTACTATCTACAATAGTCACCAGGTTTAACCAAAGTACAAATTTGAAAAAATGAAACAAGTTTCTAAGAAATATGTAATAAGAAACAACAGAAACGTAGAACATTTTTGCTAAAAATCAGCTGAAACGTTTGCGTAAACTTAGCTTGGTTAAAAGACTGCTATGGGGAATGCACGGTCCTAACAGCAACATTAGTATTCCTAATGACAAAACAGCTCGTCAAGACAACATTTTGTGTATAAATAAAAGCGTGTACATGCAGGACATGTAAAATTGCCTCTTCCCTAATACAATCCACTTGCATGTTCTGGATCTGTAAGCATGTATCAAGCAAAAACCTTAAGTCATCTATGGATGCAGAATACAAAATACCATCTAACAAGGAGGCCCAATATGATACTTGCCTTTCACAGTTTGAAGACTGGTGTAACTCCTCTTAGGCATTATCTGTATCACAGTCATTTAATAATAAAATTTAATTATAAAGAGGCAATATGTAATCTGATTAGTAAATTAAATAAGCAGTGCACTTCAAAAAAGCAATCACATATGCAGGCAGTAAAATGTACAGCAAAAGTGCTTTTAAAATATAATTTTAAAATTTTAAACCTGCATCTTTAGGGATTACTTCTATTTGAATTCTACGGTAACTTTGAAATACTAAAATCCTATTCCTCATAATGACCCTTCATACTAAGAACAAAGGTACTACAACAACAATTACTCTACATTATTCAAAGTTAAAATTTGGAGAAAACTTAGAAGAGAACCTCTTATCATAGTTCAATACTGTGAATAAAACTACTGAAACTAAAACATGTATCAGACACAGCAACCACTCCCAAACAGTCATCAGTTCAAGCAATAACTGACTTGCAAAAAAAACCCTGCTAAAAACACCCTCCTAAAAAAAGAAAGAACACAGTAATACTTATAAAACTATTCTTTACAATCACCACTACCTTAGTTAAAGCAAACAAAAAAATTATGAATTTAATCGCACCCACTAGATATCACCACTCTTGAATATTCTACTGATGTTAAAGTATTATTATTAATGCATGAATTTTATTTTCAATTGCTTTATAATGAAAATACCAACTTATTAGAAGACACTACTTTTCTCATCACGTTTACTAGGAATAACCTAAGAAATAACAAAGGCTGTAATGTCCCTGAGGAGAAAAATAGCTAGAAAGAGGGCATTAGGGTGCATACACTAAAAATGGATAAAACTATGGAACCTATGAGAACACAGTATTAAATAGAAAAATCAATATTTACCAATTACAGCTATGCAGTGTACAGGCCTGATTAGCCTTAAGTCACAGGAGTGAAAAAAAAAAAGTATTACAAATCCTACTCATAGCATCATCTGAATTTGCCTCACAGAATCAAGAGGCCAATGAGTTCTGTGGTAGAGAACAGAAAAGGGAAATACCTCTGCTGTTAAATCTACATAATCCCAAGGGCTTCAGAGACCCACAGAGTGAAGATCAGCATCTAAATTTATATTCTTTCAGACCTGCAAGACTTATGCAAAGCAACTTCTATATTTATTTGCAGCATTAGTTTCCAGTTTGTTGCCCTCAAGCATACAGTTTAGAAGGTCTATTACTTACCAAAGAACCAAAAATTCACAATCCACCAAAAGCCACAGCTGCAACACATGGTGATTGAACTATCTATATGCTTTCAGCTCAAGACAGAGCTACAAAATTAAATAGCTGAAAGGTTGGGTGTACGTGACATCATTCAACAGATTTTTCTAAAAGCATCAGCGTTTCCTGTTATTCCTCAAAAAAATATTTTTTTCCTTATTTTTCTCTTACAGGTATAGATCTACTAGAAGTCCGTATAAGCGGAATCCAGTACTCGCCAATCCCCCAAGTAATTATGGTCAGGTTTTATTTCCTGCAAAAGGCACTCTGGAGTTTCTCCCCACCATCCTCATGTTTTAAAATCTGGAGTACAGAGCGCTTTGTTCTTAAGGACACAATAAAGAAAGCACTGCAGCCTTTAAGTTTCCATCTACTTAAAACTGTGCAGATATGATGAGCCAAGATACATGGCTTAATACTCCTGCTGCCACCTCTCAGCAAGCAGAAGTGCTCCTAGGGAATACCAACCTCCTCTGTGACGTTCAGTTTCACGTAACACCTCCAGTAAATTAACTTTCCCACTCCAAAGGGACCGGATTCCCGTCACAGTTGTGTAGCCACTTAACAACCCCTAGCTTTCCCTCTAAATCCCTGAAGGACACTTGTCAGTCTCAGAACCTCTCCAGCTAAAGCTATTGAGCACAGGCGGATATTTTTTCTTATTTGTGTATTTTAAAAATATGCTCCAGCATTAAATGTTTAAGCTAAGCTTGGAGCAATAAGAATCTACAGCGAGGTTTAAAGTTTATGATCTATTAAATTCATACAAGGGAAAAACACATCCAAACATTATAAACTTTAATGCTCTGCTGGCAGCCAAACCATTACATCAGGGGAAGCCGCTGGTGAACCGCCTGAATCAGAGTTCTGAAGCACTCAATTAGCTTTCACCAGCAACTACTTCTGCCATTTTCATTTGTTCAACCACTTCAACAGTTGGTTCACTCAACTGCTAAAGAGCAACTGACATCAGAAAGCGGGAAAGCCCAACTTTCTTTTCCAAATGATGAACAAGAAGGAATGATGACTGGATTTGATCTGCAGACAATTCTACTTAATCTGGTTTAAATGCAAAACACATTTGGATATATTTGTTTCTTCTTAGGTATGTAGCTCAATTAGGATTCATTTTATTTAGCTAACAAAGTAAGCTAAAAGCTGTTCTAAAGCATGGGGAATTATGTTTCTTAAACATTAAGAATGTAAGCTGCATAACTACTTAAACAGATGTGTACTCTCCTGCCTAGAAAAAGGTATGATCAAATTAGACCAATTAGAATCAACTTTTCTTTAGGAAAAGTAATTAAGCACAAATGAAAAATAAAATTAAAATCAATTATTTAATCAGGGTTTCCTGCTCACTGATTTAAGTCATGATTAAAATTAGTAATACAGTCACTCTGATTTCAGTCAATCCCTCCAGCACAGACCAACCCCAATGGCTCACACAGTCCCAGCACTCCCCCAGCATCTTCAGCACATCCAACCTCACTTAGGACCTTCTGCTCCCTTCTTCTGGGACAAAGTTTGACTGAAGCGGATTAAAGCTTAAAAGCATTCATGCTCCTGCTGTCTACGACATCCCTACCAGGGAAAGCCTGGTTGCCAGGATTTTTCTGCTGGTATATCCCAGCGCTCTGCTCAGGAATGAAAGAAAGGAGTAGAACCTTCTGAGAGAGAAGCAGAGACCCTTACTTCCTATCCCAAACAGGAGCATCTCAGTAAGGATGGAGTCAAGACGACAGGAAACATAGGATCCAAAATACCTTCTGATACTCACCAACACTTACTTACTGCTACCAAACTCAATCCTTCAGTACTGAACATAAAGTGCAGTACTCGGTCCGTGTTATCTTCAGCGCTATTAGAAGTTTTCCACTTGCAAGACCACCCTAAAAAATGTGTTATATTATGGCAGCCAGCTTCTGTTTAACTGCTCTCCAACGATCACAACTGACGTACTGGAATTCTCAACAGAAATCCTCACTGCACTTCTCCCTCTAACCCACCTTCATATCCACTCAGACGAATCTGGCAAACCAAATTTCCCTTTTCCGCTTTTACAGCTGAAACACACCAAGCTAAACAGAAAGAAGTTCATAAATACAAAGCTTTTCTTCCTCCCACTTGTGTGCTTTTATGCTTTTTAGCTACAGTTCAGGAAATACTCTACTGCATAAACACAATTTACTAACTTCAATGTTTTTTCTTGTGTAAAAATCTCAGCACAGAAGCAAAAAAATTTAGTATGGGAGTAAACTGGATTGGGAGCAAGTACTACTTCAAAACACAACCTTATACCAAGAATACAAAATGTATAAAGGATTATTTAAGCCTGTCATATTTCCATAATCTCAATTCTTAAGGTAGCAAAATTCCATGGAACTAACTTTGATTGTGATGCACGTATACAAAGCAGTCTTTATCAGAAGTCTCAACAGTATTTTGCAATCATTTAGGATTACCAGGCTCTAAGAAAATCCAAAGAAATGTCACGACTGAAGACTAATTGCAGACCACAGTTACTACTAATAAGCAAGTTTACTTCAGCTTGATTAAGAAAAAAAATTACTTGCTGAAAAAAAGCAAACAAGAAAAAAAACATACTGGGGAAAAAAAAGGAATGAGAGAAATAACAAGATTTTTATTTGAATGGAGAGAATAAAAAATAAATACAGCCTGTCCTTAAAGATACTGATACCCTCTCCACTGAAAATGGAATAGGTTAATGGGAAATTCCATACTAGGCAGCTTAAACCACCATTAAAACAAAACAATCAGCCAAGTACTAATTTACTCTATTTGCTACAGCACTGCCTTTTAGAAAACCGGATTCAAACACGGATCTGTATTAAAAAAGGTAAGTTCTCATCTGGATATGCCACAAGATCTCATAAGAATGTGACATAAGCCTCACCTTAGCCTGAGAAATACATCTTCAAGAAAACCAGAAGCTAGAATTTCTGTGTATCACTAGCACAACATTAAGTCTCACACAACACCTGCTCATGCTACAGCCAGCCTAAATAACCTTTTATGATTGCTTTGCTCATTCTGAGTAAAAATATACCATCATTTTTCAATTGAAAGTGTTCCCATCATTGTCTGCTCCCAAATAAACTGGCCAAATTCATAAAATTTCAATCCACAGTTCAATGATAAAAAACAACAAACTTCACTGAAAATTTATTGGTAATGCAAATAAAGTAGCTGAGGTTTTATCCTACAAGCAAACAACAGAAAATAACAACCCTGAAAGCTTTAATAAGATTTCCGGTAGCTTTCATGTCTGTAGACTAATACATTGTATGTGACATGGGGGACACAACCGGGCATCTAGAAACATTTTCTAGACTGAAAACTTAAAGAGGAAATAAACGGTACCTTTCTGGTCAGACAGACAACTCCCATCACATTTTAGGTAACAATACATAATAGACATTTATCAAGTTTTAGGGGGGGAAAAAAGCTACCAACAAAATTTGCTGTATCTACATTAGTTCTACAAAGACTGTCAAATACATGTCATATGTTTATTTACCATTTTGCTGTCATGTATTAATTTGGGCTGGAATTTCAAAACTGAAAGTAGCATTCCTATTGTGGTAATTCAAAGTTCTAACTGGCATTCTGTTTTGCTTTATGCGAAGTGTAGAAAGCCAAGAGCAGACACAAAAAATCATTTACAAAGCATTATGCTTGATTACCAGACACTACGGCACTGCCCTGTGAAGCAACTGTAATCTTGGTGCATCAAAAGGAGCATGGCCTGCAGGTCGAGGAGGTGATTCTACCCCTCTACTCCACTCTGGTGAGACTCCAGCTGGAGAACTGTCTTCAGCTCAGAGGCCTCCACACAAGAAGGATGTGCACCTACTGTTGGAGTCCAGATGAAGGCCACAAAGACGAGGAGATGGCTGGAGCACCTCTACCATTAAAACAGGCAGAGAGAGTTCGGGCTGTTCAACCTGGAAAAGAGAAAGCTCCAGGGAGACCTCAGAGCAGCCTTCCAGGAGCTAAAGGGGCCAACAAGAAAGCTGAACAGCACCTTTTCATGAGGGCATGGAGGGACAGGACAAGGGACAATGCCCTTAAACTGAAAGAGAGTAGGTTTAGGTTAGATATTAGGAAGAAATTATTTACTGTGAGGGTGGTGAGATTCTGGAACAGGTTGACCCTCTGGTAGTTGTGGCTGCCCCATCCCTGAAGGCTTCAAAGCCAGGCTGAATGGGGCTTTGTGCCACCTGGTTTAGTGGAAGGTGTCCCTGCCCATGGCAGTGGGGTTGGAACTAGGTGACCTTTACAGTCCCTTCTAACCCCAATCAATCTATGAAATCTCTTCTCCTCTGCCTTGTCAGCAATGGCCTGAACATTTTCCATTTACAGAACAGCACTTTCCAGCTATTGTGCTTTGGTGTTTTTAGTCACACACACAGAGCAGACAACAGTCAAGAAACTTCAAACAGGAAGTCGTGTGACTGCAATTATGTGAGTTATGGCACAAGACTTAGCCACACAATAAGACATACAGTATGTAAAACAATACTGCGTAACAGTCCTCCTAAATTCCTGATAACATCTACTGCAGGCGCTTGAATAAGTGACTGCATATACCATACATAAGTTACAGGCCTATAAAACAATTGATGGAATGACAGACATTTACAAGCTATACTAAAATGCAAACAAGAGACAGTTCTTATAAGATAAAAGCATATGGATGCTATTGTATTCAAGTCGATCCCAGTCCTTTCATTTTAAAACCTTAAAACATATATTCAAATCAATACAACTAAGCCAAGATGCTACTCTAAGTCAAGATACAGAAGATAACATCCAACAGAAAATGTTGCTGCAATGTTGCAGCACATTTTAAAAGATTAAAATATTTTAAAAATATTATTTTCTCTAATTTCACCCGTGTTTTCCAAGTAGTCTCTTTTGATACTGACAAGCCATTGCAATTTTTTTTTTCAAGTAACTTTGTGCAATGGTTATATATGTCAGAGCTCTTTGGTTTCTCCTTATTACATATTCAGAGAATATTTTTAGGACTTCCTAAATCAGGGTGCTGGGGGTTTCTGCTCTAAATAAACCAGACCCTTTAAATGCCCATATGAGACATGCGGGCTCATACCGAACCTTCACAGTGGTTCTCAGGTGAAGTCAGATAAAACACAGCACACATGGTATACTGAGTGAAGGCCTGCACATCTGAAGGCAGTATGAACATAACTCTCACAAAAGCCAGTCAAAGGGATCTGAATCCCCCAATGAGAGGCTGGAGGACAAGCTCTGCCCAAGTGCCAAGTGTATCTGTAAACATTACCCACTCAAAATGGGCGCACATTTTGAGGCATTAGCAGCAATGCAGCTGATCAGCATGGGCTGGCAGTCTCGCTCACTGCTCCAAAACTCATAACCTCCCTTAACATCACAAGGTATCACAAGTTCAGAACTGATGACAGCACAGGCTCCTATAAACACATTGCACTCTTATCGGTTTGACCCAACATCATTCTCTCACATACATAACCCAAGGTCTACGCTTATATTTCTGGGCCTACTGCTTTCAGGCAGGATAGTTAACTGTAAAATGCACATCCATGAAGGAAGCTGTACTGGTAACATCCCAGGAGCATGAGCACAAAACATAAACCCAGGTGTGGCTGGCAGCTTACAGTGATTTTCAAAGAAAGCAACCTAGTGAGGACACACAAGTAATGAGACCCAGAAACACCGTGTAAATACAGCACATTATAGCACCAAGCAAACACCAAGATTTTGATTGCCCTGGAGCCCCAGAATCTGTATTAGCAGATGTAAATTACAGTACCCAGAAAAATCCAACAGCATGAGCCACAGGAAAGAAAACTGTAAAAAGCATCATCATCACATCAAAAATTAATTTCACAAAAAGTATTTTTCCTTGTCTAAATAGAGGTACTCATGGATCACCATTTTTTGTTAAAATAAATAGATATGTAATTTATGCTGCGATAATCATTTCAAGCTAGTACAGCAAGTATGTGAAATACATCCAAAAACATCCTATGTATACATAGTATATAGGCATGCATATTCATAATAAGAGTTGCAACACCGAAGACACCTACTCTCAATAAACTTAAAACTATGAATTTGGGTGGTGGATGTCGTTTTTCTAAGAGCTTCAGTTTCCCAGAGAAGATGAGCACAAAATGCCTGCCACTTTACTCAGCATCTTTAACATATACCATAATTCCTTCCCAGGTATTTTCTAGAGCATTTCATGTCAATCTACCTGCAGGAGCGTGTGCAAAAGTGACAGTGATACAAGTCTGACAACTACTGGCGTGGAAAATGGAGAAACCGGACTGCGTTATATGTTTCCAGGATGTCGAATCCCTGTTACCACGTCCTTACTTTGCCTACCAACCCAAAAAAAACCCCAACGAAACCCAAAAACCAAGCAAGCAGCTACAGGAAGACCTAAAAAACAAAGACTCCCCGTCTTCGCTATTATTTCTATTTTAAGTTGGCAAGTTTCCTGCTTGGGCAATGACGTTTTGCAGATGCTGCAAGAAACGCTACATGGTATTCATTAAACTGGGGCAAATCAAGTAAAATTATACAACTACTCGGTATGCAAATATCTGTGCATAAAAGTTCTCCTCCGCCACTAACTGGCGTTCAGCAAGTAGTTATTTCAGCTAAAAGCGCCGAGCACTTCACTAGCTGTATAACTGCTACATCTTGTGGCAACACATTTCAGCACAAGGAGGAAAAGCAGACAATACCCGAAAGGGAACAGCGAAGGGACTTGTTTGCTCATAACCTTCATACAGATATTCCCTGCAAACACCCACAACACCCTGCTGTCGCTGTCGGTGTAACACAAGAGGGGAGGAGCAGGGGAGGGAGGAGAAAAATATTATCATCGAAGGCGTGATGGAGGACAGGAGAAAGTTGCAGTCATTCCCTGGCGGCCACAAGGCGCCCTGTCGCTTCTGGCCGCAAAACCGGCCGCCCCCGAGGCCGACTCCCCCACGGGGACGAACCTCTGCTGTCGGCCCCTCTCTCCTTCCCACCTCCATGATGCCTAAAGTGCCCGACTCCCTCCAGCAACAGCGGCCGCATCCTCGGGCGCAGCACTTCTACTCGGCCGCTGGCGGAGGGAGAGCCAATGTCGGGGAGGACGCGGCGAGCGGCCGGCCCGGGGCCGGAGGGTGCGCGGCGGGTCCCGCTCCCCGGCCCGGCGCGGGTGGTGGGGAACAACGAGGCGCCGCCGCGCTGAGGAGCGGGCGGGGACGGCGGGGCCGC
>VWZG01007990.1:98085-128257 GCA_013396735.1 Grallaria varia | reverse complement strand
GTACGCGCCGCTACCGGGGCCGGGGCTGGAGCTGCATCGCCCGGCGGCTCCTGGGCGTGCGGCCGCGCGGGGCGAGCACAGCCCGCGGGTGCGGGCTCTGCGGGCGGCAGAGGCGCGGTCCGGGCGGACGCTGTCTCGGCAGCATCTCCTCGGCGGGCTGTCAGGCGCCTGCCGCATCGCAGTGCTGTGCTGTGCCCGGGCAGGACGGGGCGGCGGCTGCGGAGACTCGGGGGCACCCGAGAGGAGCTGGTGTCCCGAGGGCGAAGGCTGTGCTCGCCAGCCTTCTGGAGCAGGAGCCCCGCCGCCGCTCACCCGCCCCGCACACCGTGCTGGGGCTCCCAGCTGGGCACCAACCCCGACGTGGGCATCTCTCTAAATGTTCCTCTCTGCCTTGAGTTCAGAGCCTAAAGTCAAAATATAGCTGAAGGTAAACACATTTTTTCCGGTTTTCCTTCCTCAAAACTAACATAGTCATCACTTAGAATGTAAGATATATAAAAAGTCAGTTTTGGAATGAAGCCTACTAATCTACCAATGCAATTTAGGTATAACAGTAACTTTTGATTGCTTTTAAAAAAAAATCCCGGGTTGCAGATATATTGCATTTTGCATAGATGCAGAGTACATTAATCAGCCAGGCATGGGACTTCTGTGGTTGCTGTGTGGAGACATCCTGGCCATCTACTAACCTACTTTCTCCTCTATTTGAGAATGACAGGAATAGATTACTAATGCTGGATTGCAGCTCTGTGCACAACACACATATTACTAATTTACTAATTCGGTCTCTTCCTTTTAAAGTGGCATCTGTCAAATTATCTAAGATCTTCACCTCCCACAAGTATACAGCATAGCTGCAAGTTTCCTTGTAATTTGGTATTAACTTAAAGTAAAAATTATTTTGTTTACTTGCTAAGAAATCTGTTGCAGGACATAAATTTAGTAACAGCTATACATCTTTTTTTTGGCAGAAAGAAGTGATATTTCAACCAAGACTTGTTTTTAAAGACTTGATCCTAAAGAAGATTTCACAGACTGTACCTAAGCAAATTAGACCAGGAAATTGCCAGTACATGGCCATGAAGTAAAACAGTCTAGTTCACTCTGACTGCAATATTAATATTTAGCAGCTGGTGTAGAATGTTCTTGCAAGGTTAAAACCAAAACATACTCATAATCTCACAATCGATATAATAGCAAAGTGAGCATGCACCTTGTTTCCTGATGAGTATATCCTGCTGCAGCATACTGCTGCTAAAATCTGCCAAGTAAGAAGCACTAAGTTAAAGAAATTCAGTCTCTTTGTTTATAACCATTTGCATCCACTTACCAAGTAGATGCTGCCGGTGCAAAAACTTACATAAGCAAGCATTCTTTCTGCCAGTTTTGCTTACAAACTGTTGCCTACAAATCATTCCACCAATACAGTTGAGACTTCCTGATTAAATAAAGCATCCGTTGCTTTGATTAGGGGAACAGGACATGAAGAAGAAGATCAAGTCATTACTTCTATTGGACATGCTGTTTAAAAATGCTGAGATGTCTTTTAAACTGTCACATATTGACACTATGAAAAGTAATCAGATTTTTGCAATCTTGTAATGTGTTAGAAGACACCTTACTGAGGGACCAGGAGGAAGTGGCACATACTGCAGGACTCCCCACCAGCGCACAGCACCTGCTGCAAAATACAGGTTGGGTCTGTATCTCTTGATTTTGTGAGATGTAGATTGAAAGCAGAGTGTGAATTATATAGATCATCTCCAGGTGAGACAACCTATATAACTTCAAAAATACATGGAGCTGAATGTATTTCCCCTCTGTAGTTCATAGAAAACTACTTTCTTACTGAATTAGAGCTGACACTGATTTTAAGGTAACCCTTTATTTGTGAAGCCACATTGCTTCAGCGTTATCAAATTAATAGTATCATGGCAGGAGAGAACATCTTCAGTAGTACCTTTCAGAAATTTCAAAAGACTTCCCTTATTAAATACCTTTGTGGATGTACATAATGCTTTTCCTTGAATGCCCTGTCTTTATTTTGCAATAAAATTTTATGATCCAGTGGACAGGTAGATGATCTTTCTCTCACATTGGTGAGCAGTCTGTTAGTGTCACCTGCCCAAAATGTTAAAAACTAAATCCAACTCAAGTAGTACTGAGTAAGCATTACTCATTCTTTTTTAAAAATATAATAAATATTAAATCTTTCTCTTTACCTTCTAATTTTTAGGAACAGAACAGTCTGCTATCAAGATTTCCTATGTAAACACTGCGTATCATTGACATCAGGAATAACATAAGGTAGAAATCCCCTTTCAGTGGGATTGCACTGGATAATAATGATAAAGGTGCCACACACCTACATTCAAGGGAAAACTTCTTTCTAGATGAAGCCCCAGAAAGCTCATTTAGTTTTGCTAACTCCTAAGGAAGAGGACATCAAAATTTAGGTCAGAACAGAGAGGAGTGAAATGCACATGTGCTGTTTCTCTCATAAGAGTGTGTCAAATGAAAGTTAGCAAGGTTTTTCACAGTAGTAACTCTGAGGACAGCTGAAGAACAGAAAAGCATAATGAACTTTCCTTATTCCAGCTGAAGAACAGAAAAGCATAATGAACTTTCCTTATTCCAAAGATAAAGAATCTAAGCAACAAAAATCCTGAAAAACATTAAAATTGTTAGAGCTTTCAACTTTGCCACAGGAACTATTTATGCAAGAAACTTTTATTACAGTAAGTGATAATCACTGGGAAGTAGGAGAAGTTAACTGGCAGATAGTGAAGGAAAGCGTTTAAAGGAAAGAATTGATGAATAGTGACGATAAGGACAATTACAGCAGGAGTGAGTTTTTGGAGACATCTGCATGGCATCTATAAAGATAACTGCACTCAAGTAAGGTTTCAGTTACAGAACTTTTACATATATCCTTTACAGAACAAAGAGACATCGTTTCAGACATTACATGTAAAATCCAGAGTTTATCCCAGATGTCCCTTGAGGAAGAATGTGCTGTGATTGTGGGACCAGAGAGATTACAGTTTCTTCCATTCTCTGAGACCTTCACCGCTCACAGGCACCACATACATTCTGGTGTCCTCATGAAAGATACATATCTAGTAACATCAAATAGTACCTGTTCTTAATAACTGGGTATGCCTCTCTTTTTCCCAGCAAAATTGATTTGCTATTAGCTGGGCTTAGGTTTCATGCAAGCAGCAGATACTGCAATACTGGGGTGCAGTGACTGACTAGAGCAGATAACTGATTATATGAATAACATACATTTACATACAGGTTTTTAAAAAGACAATTTTTCAATTATGTCAATAATAAGCATCAAATTCACAAGATGACTGGAGGAATTAGAGGTAGAAGAGGAACTTGATTTAGCAGGCTTGTACTTCTAGAAATGAAAGTCAAGAGTTTCCAGAGTGATGATAAATGACATCATCCTTGGAAAAGTACTAAAGTATATGCTTTCAGTCTCTATGAGCTAGAAATTAGGGAAATGTCAGGAGTCAGAGATCTTTAGGGTCTTTACTTCCGATGCTTTTGGCATCTATTTTCTTCATTGACTACTTTTGATTAAGAGTTCTAAAATATGCCCAGCAAGGGTATTATGTCTCTTCTTTTTACCTTTTCTTGGACTTGGCACAAGGCAGTAGAGCAACTCAGACTTGTTAGTATCCTTTTATTTAGCCAATCAGTTGTTTTTAATGTCTGTGAAACTGAGGTTTTGTTTGTTAGGATGGCTTCAAATTCTTTGTTCCCTGTCATCCTAGCAATGGATAATAGACCCAAAGCAGTATTTTCTTAAAGCATAAGCTATGACTGTATGCCTTGTTGTATATTTGCCAATATTTATGAATTTTATACACAGAAATATGTGTGCAAATACACTCGCCTATCCCATATATAGAAAGACATACACACACCCTATAATGATGCCAACACCAGCAGCCAATCCGATTTAACTAGCATAGTAGAAACATATAACTGAATAAACACACTGGTACAGCAGCTTGTGTAGAAAATGCCTAAATTATTTCATCATCAAAATGATGTATTTATGACATTTTACCCTTAGATGGAATGTACTATGCTGGGAAAACATAACTTGGGAGAAGAAAATACTGCTTTCTGTCATGGGGAATGCTGGAAGTTTGTAGCTCAAACACCTCTGTCCTTCCTTCTCCTGACACAGCTGAGTACGTGTATGGACCCTTCGTGTATCAGGCCAGTGTGCTCCTAGCCAGTCTGGGCGGGGATAACAACTTGATTCCTCCAGTCTGTGTTCCGTAGCTCAGAAGATTCAAACTGCAGTTTTGGCACAACTACAAAGTAAAATGCCAAGGGACTGTGACAGGAAGTGCATTGCTGTGATAGAACACCATCTCAGATTGTAACAACTTCTGCACCTAATTCTCACAAAGCATTTCTATTTATGAGCAAATAGGAATGTTGCAATTGTATTAACATTATTTTTCAAGTTTAGTTAAAGTTTTCTAAAACTGATTTAGCACAATAACATTTTTATAGGAAAAAGTTATTCTGATCTTGATTAAATCAATTTTGAGGCTCACTGTCTCCTTGAGCCATACACTGCACTACATGCTTTATAATTTTTTTAATATAGCACTTGCTAGCAACTCTGAGTTGCAAGGTAACAAAAACATACATAAATAATATAGTAGCAAAAATATCTTCCCTAAATATACCAGCATATCAAAATGCAGAGAAGCTAAAATGAAAACAATGATTTCACATTAAGCCTACATTTAGCGAATAGACACAAACACCATGTAAGCACAGATCTATTTTTATCATTCATGTAATTGTCATAAACTGCTTTTACCACACCTTTGATATCATCACCATCAGTAAGATCCAGTCATCTGCTGTAATGATTTTTGCTCCAAATCTCTGGGAGGCCTGCAAACAGCTTCCCTTCAAACACAAAAATTAAACAGAATTTATTTTTTTTTACCATATAAATGTGCCTCTTGACTCCAGCTCTAGCTACTATGATTATTAGCTACATTCCAGTCAGAATCAAGGACCATGTTACAATCCCTTCCTGTGTATGTCATTTTAATAAAAAATACTTGGTTTTAAATGTTCCCTGGTAAAAAACAAAAATCTTTAAAAAATCATCATGTTGGATGCTACGTTCACTTTCTTTTTCCTCACCTGTGTGTTTTCATTTTATTCCTATGCTCCTTGCAGTCCCCTTGTCTGCTCTTCCCTGCAATTTTTTCCTACACACAGACTATTCCTTTTACAACACCGCTCTCAGGTAAACAGGCTCCTCTTATCTGTCAGGCTTCCTCTCCATGTTTTTTTAAGCTCATGCTTTTCCACACATCTTTCATACTTCTGTCTCACTCTTTACACCTTATATCTTCTTTCCTGAAGTATCTGTCTTGCCTGGAGCTTATTTTGTTGCCTTTGATTTTAAGCCATTAGAGACAGACAGTGTTTGCAGAGAGCCATGTCTGTACGTGGTTTCTAATAGCAATGGGGCATGTCTTGATGCTTTTTTTCAGGCAAAAGTCATACCAGTTTATGGTTGTTGGTTTGCTTTTTGTGTAATCATCGAATAAGCCCTTCAAATTTTGGCCACAAAACATCAACAATAAGCCTGGTAGATGATGAAATATTAGATTGTAAAATAATAGTATTTTAATTTAAAAATTCTGTGCCTCTGTTCCCTTGCAGCTCCAGATGAGCTGGTGTGCTGCCTCATTCTGTGTTAGGAATAGGGGAGCTGATTTGATCCATCTGATCTGACACCCACCCAGTTAGTGTCCTATCCCTTATTCTGTCCAGACACACCTCCAAGAAAAAGATAACAGCCCCACAGTCAGCAGATTTGGAACCACCTTTCTTTCAGGGTACTGATATTTCAGACAGTTGAAGAGATAGGAGATGAAAGGCTGTTTTGCATATTTAACTTATCAGTTAATACTTCCTGATAAGACAAAGGTAGAAGATATAATTATAAAACTGATCACAACTGTAAAACTAATGATGCCAAAGAAAGCATGGAGTGACAGAAAGAGCATGGGCTTCCAAAAGTGGATTTTTGTTGGCTTAGGGAATGAGTGGGTGGGTAGGTATTTTGGAAGAAATTCTTAACGAAATGGGAGCATAGGAGAGCTGACAGTAACCAAAATGAGTGTATTAAAGGCACAGCAGCAGACTACCCTGATGCAAACTAAGCCCTGAAAGAGAGCAGCAAGGCTTCATCAGGAGCTATTTGGTTAGCTGAAAATCAAGAAGGGATCATGCAAAAAAGTGAACACAAGAACCAATGACTAAAAATGGTTTTAAAAGAATAATACACTCACAGGGGGAACAAATCATGAAGGCTAAGAGGCAAAATGAGTTAATCTCATAGAGGACCTAAAAGCCAATAAAGGGTTACACACATACAAACACACAAAGTAAGGCAGACAAAAGAAGGTTCAAACCCAGTATCTAACTAAAACACAGCAAATGATGTGACACAGAGAAGGCTGAAATATTCACTGCTCTTAACACATCTACAAAATCTGTCAGTGTCCCACACGCAAAGCAATTCATTTTAACAAAGGCCCAAAATGGACAGACCAGAAAAAGGAAGGAATGGGTTAAGTGATATTAAGAAATGCCAGTTTCCAATCCTGCTGACTTAAATGTGTAGATCATACAGCAGTGGATAAAGCCTGCCTCCCTGTAGCCTTGTGTCTCCTGTTTGCATTAGCCCAGAGCAAAAAGTCTGACTGAAATTTATGGCTGGAATATTCATAACATTCTTCTGTGAGTTTTCCAGTGCCTGATATCAGGGTTTCATTTACACTGAATTCCTTGTTGCCATGGAAGACTCTCTATTTACCTGCTCATTTTCACAGGATCCGTAGAAATGTGGTACCTGTGAGACCACTCCTATTCAGTCCAGGTCAGCTGGAGAGTGAACAGCAGGTTCAAAAAGCATGGTGTGGTCTGACTGGTCATACATGTGATCATGTAGGCTGTGTTTCCATAGGAAAATGTGCTAAAAATTATCCCAGAGCACTTAAAAGATAAAATAATCTCTGCATGACAATGTAGGGGGGAAAGGAGGTTCTAGTGGCCTTTTTTAGTTTTGGTTTGGGTTTTTTGAGAATTCATGAAGTGCAAGAGAGGTCCTACAAGACTAGAAAGTATGAAAATACGGCCTGCCTTAGGAAATAAAGTTCAGTTGACCTAACTTTCATAAATAACTTCCTCCATCTCTGAGGGATACTGTCATAGGTTATTAGGCAGTTACTGTATAGGCATGAAGGTAACAGTATGACAGAAAACAGTCAAGTAGCAAGCCTTTAAAATTATTGTGTCAAACCTCTCCAATTTCCTTCCTAGAAAGGGCAGCAGGCCTATTGAGTAAGAAGAAAGCAGTAAATGTGATAGCTGTACTTTAACAAAGCTTTTAGTTGGGTCCTCTCTAATTTTGCCTGCAAAAAATGCTATAGACAAAATCAACAGCTGACATACAAGTCATTAAGTATTTCTCCCAAACAGTATTTATCAACAGTTTCCTGACAGAGTAGGATGGCACTGCAGTAACATCCTTCAGGGATTTCTCATCCATTCTATTAAATTTTTCATTGAACAGCTTGGATAATAAAACAGGGACTAAACATGTAAAATTTGCAAAAAATCTGGAAGGGGGTTGCAAATACATAGAAAAGCAGATTAGAATCCAAAATATTAGCTAATGTGAGAAACAGTATAACTGCAACAATCTCATATTAGACAAAGAGAAATTAAGTACTACCCATGACAAAAAATATAAAATAGAGTATATTAATATAACCAGATGATGCTTTAACAAAGCAACAGGATTGCAAAGAAGGATAGAAAGGTTCAAATGGATTTCAAACAACATGATGATGTTGCAGAAAGGCATTTTGCATTTCAGGATGCATTAGGAAGCGTGTAGTATGTGAGATGCAGGACCTAATTATTTTGCAATCTCCAGTGCTGCTGAGGCCTCAGCTGGAGCATTCTGTGCAATTTTGGGCAATGCACTCCAAGAACAATTTCAACAATTTGGATGGAGTTGAAATGAAATCAACAAGAATGGTAAGTTATTTTGAAAATATGACTTACAAGGAAAGGTTTTTTTGTAAGGAAGGGGGCTTGGCTTCCTCAGAAAAAGGAGACTGAAGGTAAAATGCATATTTTAAAAGGTAGCATACAGAAAGTCATGGTCAGTCGATCTTGTACCCACCTGAATTATAACAATTATGCAGCAAAGAAGAGTAGAGTACATATAAAAAATGAAACAACAAAAAAATCCTTTCAGTTTAAAGTCTAGATTAGATGGAATAGATTTATGAGGTTGTGGAATCCCCTTCATTTAGTGTTTTTAACAGCAGCCTATACAAACATCTGTCAGGGATGACCTAGTTACCCATTTCCTGCCACAACAGGGATGGACTGGACCTCCTTTTTATTTTTCTTTTTTTTTTCCCTGTAATGATTTCAGTGCTGGAGAACCTGTTTCATTTAACGTCCTTGCTACAGATTAGGCAGCACAACTGTTGTGGAGAGCCAAAGCCTTAGCAAAATAAAACAAACCTCCACATAAAATAAAAAATAATTGTGAAAATGAAAAAATAAAGAAAACTAACTTCAGCAATTTTAAACATAAATGTCGCAAAAAACCTATTCTTTATTTATTACTTTATTTCTTAAAATACAGTTCCATTGTCCAAAATATACACTTTACAGCCATTAAGAGTCAAATTGACATTTTGAATTCTTTTTAAATAACCAAGGTAGTAAAAGGTATTTGGATGTTAATTCTTAATTTTAATCTGGCTTTATTTAAAGAGAAGACATATCAATGATTTTCATTGCAAAAGAGAAGTGATACATGAAATACAGAAAAATGACTCACCGAAAAACTGTGAATGGAGCTCTGTCAGCACCTCAGGGATACGATGGTATCATAAACATACACTGCACAAGAGCTTTTCTCCTGTCCTGAAGATGCTGTCACCAGAAACCTGTGTTTATCCCCAGTAGCCTTTGGTATCACATTTACCCGCACTTAGATAACATCACGCTGTGCACATGCACAGAGGCACGAAGTGTCAAGCTATAGTTACAGTTGATCTGATGACACTTTCATCCTGAGAGCTAATGCAACTTCTTTTAAAGAAGCCAAAACATCATTTATGATGAAGTCTTCATGACTATTTAACTTTTAGATGATTTCTAAGAGTTAATTTTAAAAAACACATATTTTTTCATAACTACCAAGAAGGCCTCTTCCAATTTTCTAAGCACACAAAAAATTCTGTTTCAGAGTAATATTTTGAAGTATTTATTTAAATTACTTTCTTAGAATTCTAAAATGGTTATGTTTTTAGACCAAGGTTCTAGTTTACAAAACAGACTTAGCATAAGAGGGTTTTCATGTGTTCTAACCCACCAATGAAGAAAAGTATCCAGCTCTTACTACTGGCCTGCAGTGGGATGAAAGGAAACAAGTTGGTAGACCACAGACATCTATCTGGTTCAAAATATGGGATATGTGGCCAAAGGCCTTAGCATGTTCTATATTACAAAGATCCCCACGAACTTTTCCAAAATAGTGTGAATTATTAGAACTACACAAAACTATAATTTATCCAAGATCAGTGTAATTCTGTTTGGCTATTCCATTTCTGTTGACAG
The DNA here is from genome assembly GCA_013396735.1 of Grallaria varia. Lineage (NCBI taxonomy): Eukaryota > Metazoa > Chordata > Aves > Passeriformes > Formicariidae > Grallaria > Grallaria varia. The sequence goes on along the minus strand of VWZG01007990.1, from coordinate 118,543 downwards.
GCATGGTGTGTTTCCTAGGTGAAAGGATCTGAGAAGGAATTCACTGAAATAGCAAGACAAGAAAAAAAAATGCCATTGCTTCCATTGGTGTATGACATTCATGAGGAAACTGAGGAGATTATCTTTACTTTCCAGTCTTAACACACAATTGCATGCTGGATTTTTACAATGCAAAAATGTGAGCAGGAGGATATTGCAGGAACACTGACACATACCAATGAGTTTTGCATTTTCTGGACTGGATTTTTGATTGTCCTGTGTGCCAAAAATGTGGGGTTTTCTTCCCCTTCCCAACCTTGCTTAAAGCACAAAGAAGATATATGAACTAGATAATGTAAGAATTAGTGTAACTGTTTGGGAAATACTGAGAAGAAAGTACAATAGTTGTGCCTGTAAAAGCAAGTTCTTATGCATGCAAAAACCTAAATGCACACAACCAGCTGTGCAGTTTCTACCTACAAAGTGAAAGTCTGTGCCTAGAAATATATATTTCTGTGGCTGCAATGTATGTAGAATTGCTTCTTTTTAAACCAGCTCGAACTGAAATTGAATTTTAGGCCTTCCCATTTTTCCACCCTCTGGTATAATACTGCATATAGAATGAATGGCATCATAAGGGAATTTGTTTGTATCTCATTTCTTTTTTTCACCAAATTGTATTCCCAGACTGTTCCCAGCAGCTGTTCATCTAATTCCTCAGCAAGAACCATATTCAACAAGATTACACTGCTTTCATTAGTCCCCTTCAGAGAAGCAGAGGAAGAGTGGAAAAGTAGGAGAGCTAAGAATGCAATAAGTGAGGATATAGGAAAACACAAAATTCCCACAGTCCTGCAAATCAGTTAAACCTTAGTTATAGGCAAAACACCACAAACTGCCCTTTGATGTGTTAATTGAAAATTTAGCTTTCCACACGGTCCCATTTTCTTCTCAACACAAGGGACACTAACTGCTCTTGAGAAAGAAAAAAATTAAATGCCTGTCATATAGTTTTTCCTTGCTTACTTCAGGAACAAAGGGTTAAGACAGGCATTGAAAAAGCATCCAAGAGATTAAATAAACAAATAAAAATGGTTATGTATGCGTATATGTGTGCATGATGATAAGACAATTCCTATACATCTTTCCTTCTCCCCTTGCTGCAACACAGACAAAAAACAGTGTCAAGCCCATTAGACCTCTTCCCTTTGTCTTCTGCTACAGCTTTCAGTAGGCACAATGCTTATTAGTACCCCAACAAGCAGGGATTTTGTAGCTCAAATGAATCACATCTTCTGGGGTATAATCAATGGCTAAATCAAAAAAAAAAAAAAAAAGAAAAAAGAAAAGGTCATAAGTTAAGGACTCAAACTGCAAACCAACCCAGAAAGGAACAGCAGATGTTAAACATGCCACAATATGTAGCGATGACATTGACTCTTATCTGCATCTAATCAAAGAAGCTCGAAGATCAAACCAGACACATTCATCTCCTGCTTGTAATTTGCTCTATGGCAGCCCAGCAGTGTATCACACAAGTATTAACAATCACAAAAAATACAGATGGAAAAGAATTCTGCATGCCCTTCAGTCAATGCAGGATTTTTTCATTTTGTATTTTTCTCTTTTTGGTTCAGTATCAAGCACCGGAGATTTTTAGTGGTGGCTCTCAATATATTGGAGTATTCTTCATTATGGGCTGGCAGTGTTAGCTTTGCTGATTTTTCTAGAAGGCAGAAAAGGGTTTTTCGCTCCACGTCATTAGCCTTCTAATTCTCCAATAAATACTAAGGGGGTTGGATTCATCATTCTTGCCAATTTTAGTAGGAAGCAGTTACTGTCCACTAATAATAAATATTTATACATGCAGAGTTGTTTCCTCTGTTAAGTTACTTCTTTTCACAAACAATCCATGTTTGTTGCATATTTGTAAAAGTCAGTATCAGTATGCAGATACTGTAGCATATTTTGAGGATGTCCTGTTGCTGTCTGGATAGATGTGCAATTTATGTCCTCCATTATGACCTTATTTTGAGATATATTTCCCATCTATGTTATATTTCAGTCCTCCTTTTTTAGATTGTCACCTATTTGTTGGCCCTATGCTGGTAATCCAGCTCTAACTGGATGCTTTCAGTCTGGTATGCCAGGATGAATCTAGTGCCATAGTTCATATATTAGAGGGGAAAAAAAAGCAAAACTGCATCCTCCACAGCATTGATTAAGGGACAGCTTGAATTCCTAAGACATTTCATGGCACCCTGCTAAAGATATTCCCTGTCAAAATAGGAAAATTTAATCTATTGCACATAGTATAAAAAGCCAAGTACTGGAAATATTCAGCACATTGCCTGAAACACACTAGCATGAAATGAGGCAATGAAGTGGTCTCACTGTGCCAAGCTGAATATCTCAGGATGTTGACAGCTAATACCACAATGCAGAACTTGAGTAAGACTTCCAGTACTTTGTCACCTCACCGTACTGTTCTATTTCCTTCTGGTTTGATACACATAATTTTTTTCACTTTATTTTTGGAAATTATTCAGTGAAATCCTTTTCTTCCCTTCTCAAGTTCTCTCTACCATGGACACACACTCACTCAAGAGTTTTCCTATTTGCAAGCAAGACATTTCAAGTTTCTCAGGGAGGATCATTGCAAAAAAAAATTCCAGGGCCACCTTTAGTATCCTTAGTCTTGTTTTGCCTTTTATAGTGATAGAAAAATTCCCTAACACAGACAACAGCTGCTGCTGAGCTTAAAGCTACAAGGCACCACTTGATCTGATCGAGTCAGCTGATTTTAAGTGTGCAATCAAATACAGGCAGGGAAAAACTGACTGGTCTCAGAGCCTTCTTAATTTGGAAGAGGATATTACACAGTGCACCGAAGCACCTATTATGGCTCTGTTCCTGCATATATGTATAAGCTCAACAGAAGGTGATCTTCATTGCTCTGCCAGGAGGCACCCAGACACTATTCAGAGAAAGAACAAGTGCTTCCATGTTATTAATCGAGCTGAGAGAAGCAATCAGAAGTACAAAGTGGAGATCTCAGTTCTTAGGGAGAGGCTGAATTAAATTTCCAAATACTCTAATAAGTATCTGGGGAGCTGCAGAAAACTATTAGGTAATATAATTTTATCTACATGATTCATTCTCATCAAACACATCAAAGAGTTATTTTCTTCGCTGACATCAAAACAGCCCTATCAAAAACAGTGTGTTAGCCCTGCCTGAAAGACATGGAGGACCAGTCTTCAATCCATGACTTGTAGGCAACATACTGGCCAAAGACCCTCTGTAATGCTGCTGATGGCCAAGCACACCATCTGCTGAGCAGTGGGTCAGTGAAGATTGGGATCCCCATCAGGAGCCTTTTTCCTTCTTTCATGATGTGCACAGTATCTCCCAGAAATGTGTGCATGAGAATATCTGCTTTACAAAAGGCAAGACATGAGGATAGGCAGCTAATACAGAACTAGACAGACCCAAAAAAAGAGAGCTGAAAAATTAAACAGCGCCTTGAAGGGCTTCAAAACTTAGTGAGTTATAAATGGCGTGCTTTACTAATAATAATCAAAGAAGCTTTGCCACATCTGACATTCTGTAAAGAGTTTTTAAAAAAAAATACTAAGCACAGTTCCACAAAGAACTCCAACTCATCTTGAGTCTACTTCATTCAAGTTTGAATAAAATAATCTCATACAAACTCAAAAAGCTGGTGACTAACATTAACACTGATCATCAGGATGATCACAGCAGCTATTATTGGCTAGGGATGTCATTCGATGTTATCCTTCCCATCCTATTGCATTGATGATGTGCTAGCAGAGGCTGTATTTTATACTTTAGCTTTCCTAGGAGGGCATAGCTGCACCTTAGGAGTAAAACTGCGATCATCCTGAAGTCAGTAGCAAGTTCTCATTAGAATCATAGGCCTTTTAAGATCATCACTTCCAACTATTAACCCAGCGTTATAAATAGAGCTAGGATTTCACAGTAGGAGTTATTGTATGGAGAGATACACTAATCCTTTATTTCTTATCTCTCTCTCTCCCGGGAAAAACTATTTTCACTTTTGCAAAATCTTATATAAAACTCAATACCGACATGTAAAAAAGGATGTCTATTAAATTGACCACTAAAAGACAATGCATCTCATCTTCTGCCTTCCAAAGGTAGATTCACCATTCACATTCAGCTGTCATAGAAACACCAGTGTCTCAGATGAAGCGATTCAGTCAAGGTTCAAGGATCCTAGGGAAACAAAGAGAACATAGTATATTATTGGTTTACTTGTTATTCATGTACTTAATAAAGCTCACAGACCTCAGAACAGCCAAAATGTTTCATTGCCAACAAAACCTTAAATCACTACAACCAGACTTGTATGGACAACTTTGTACACAATTTGCATTTTTTTCCACAGAAAGTCCTAACCAATTTTCCTATCAGACAACTCCACATCAGGTAGTAAGGGTTAGAGCCTAATAACACGCAGGGCTCTTTTAGCTGCTTGTATTCTAACAACCAGTATAATTGTACCTAGCTTTTTATTTTAAATGGAGACTACCTGCTTCCCATAATAATGGTCCTTCATTAGAGGACCTAGTCCATCATGATTTATATGATACCTATGCAAGTTCCCAATGGGAGCTGTACTTTGAATAATAAATGTAACTTTCTTTGTTCCACACAGATTTTGTGCCAGTTCCATCTCCTTTTCACTTATTCTAGTCACTATTTTGATCTTCTTTTTGATGAAAGTACCACAGTATACTCATAAATTCATACGCCAAGTTATTAAAAAGTTAAAAAAAATCCAAAGAAGTTATGAAATACCCTGTAAAACTTGTTCCAAATTAAGTTTTTAGATCCTCAAGGGTAAAGGATAATTCATGGTCAATTGCATATACTCATTTATTTACAACAATATTTAGAGGGAAACAAAATAGCAGCAAGACATTTCTGCACATTAGTTTCTTTTTTCCATTCTATTTTTTAATGTATTTCTGTATTGTTTCCTGACCATGCTTCAGGCATGCATAAAGCAACATAACGGCTGTCTCTGCAGTTCTATGATTCTGTCTATGTGGACCTGGGAAGGAGCAAGTCAATTTGCTTTGTTTTGGAGTTTTTGTTTTGTTTTACACACACATGCACACAAAAATGGGTACTTATGTTCCTTATCTGGAGTTTCTGAGACAGAACTGAGCCATTTCAAAAGAAAAACTCTTTTCTCACATGGTCAAGGCTTTGCTATTACTGCAGAAAAATCCATTGTTCTAGATGACCTATGTTTCATTTCTGAGCTTTAGTAAATCCCTTAAATACTGCACATGTCATTCTTGGAGTGCCTAGAGAAAACAGAGCAGAACACTGACACCAATTTCTTATTCTTTGAATAGGTACAGCGATGAACAGAGGTGAGATGGGCTGTATCCTCCACCTCTGAGAATATGCAGCATCATGCTGCGGTAGCCACAAGTCTTAGGTACCAAAGTTACTGCTGTGTGTGTTATCACCCTCACTAACCCAACCATGAACTATCAATGAGTTAACAGTGAAGGAGATGATTATTCACCAGGATGGGGCAATTTCCTACACAGCGTCATAACCAGTTAGAGTTAAGCAGCTGCACTGGATTCAAGGATTGGAGCCATGCCTTTTTTGCTGATGTGACAGGTACAAAAAACCCAGGTTGTCTGAGAAGCCTTTGTTTTTATATACGGCTTTAGTGGACCTTTATTGTGGTTATCTTATGCATGGCTCTTGTCATTTGATCCTGATGCTTAGTGATGACAAACTGTTTACTGGATAGCTTCTTGGCATGGGATTCAACAATATGAAAGCAAAGACTACATAGGAATTTTTTGAGAAAAAGTTATAATTCCCTCTTTTATAGAAGCTTTCAATTTTCAGTACTGTCATTCCAAACTCTAACCCTTCTACCTTCATGTGGTAAAGGGTAAGATTCCTTTTGGCAAGGAATGCTGCAGAGCAATGGAAGAAAAAGTTCCATCTGGGGACCAGGGCACCAATAACTGAGGCTAGCCCACATTCAGAATAACTCAGGAGATCCAAGCCTGTGGCTCAAAGGAACAATTGCACTGTGATTGCAAAGTTCCTCTAAAGAGAGTTTCAGTGCAGAGTGCACAAAGATACTAGCTTTTTCCTGCTTTTCAGGATCAGAACCAAACTGGCACCTGCCCTTAATACAAACAAGTAGTTATTGCTATGATTAAACTAAAAAATGCTACTTATAATCTGATGCATCTAATGCTGGGTATGTTAATGTAGAGTATTAAATCCCTAATCTCTGTTAGTGATTTGGGTATTTTTCTACAAAGCACTTCTCGAGTGTAATTCACAAACTAGATTCATGTCTGATTTCATCATGATTTTGCTTTTGCATAAAAATCACAAACAAATCCCAAAACATTATAGGTCTCAAGCACCTTTTTAAATACTATCTTGCCCATAAAGACTTTGTACAAGATACCTGAGAGATCTACACAAAAATGCTGAAACAGAAAGGGACTGAAATAGGTGTGTTATATAGAGGTCCCATATACACAGAAGGATTTCTCTTATACTTCTAATGCAGTTTTTTATGTAACCCCTAAGGCAAAACTTATCATGACCACTATCTGCAGGAAGAATTTACTGTCAACATATACTGTACACTAAAGGAACAAAATTAGCTCAGTCCACATTCACACCAACCCCACAGCTCCTTAAGACACTCATTTTCAAAGTATTTTTGTCCAGTAAAATGAGCATTGTTTCAAGTTTCTTTATGGCAGGTCAGTAGAATCAAAATGAAAGCAGACTTGCTCACCACTCAAGGCATTTGCCTTCTTTTTAATTTCTCACGGGAATGAAAAGTATATTCAGCTTTTCCTCCTTCAGCACCACATTCTGCCCTTGCAGAAGATTACTGAAACATGAATTTGAGAAGGCTGTTTCAAGCAGAAGCATGTTCCTGTGTATAGGAATGATGTTAATTCCTGTCACTCTGAACATCCAAGTGAGATTATTGTTAAAGCTGCTTCTAAAGGACCACGGGAATTTGTGCCATTCAGTTCAATGACTTTCACCACCTCTATCAGACTAAACATAAATGTAATATAGCCAAGCCAGATTCCAAAGGTTAGTCTTTCATTTAGGCAAAATACTGGAGATGCAAAAGCTGTGTAGCATTTACAGGAATCTAGCATGGATTCAATAAACCAATTGAACATGAACGGAGCATCCTTTCTAAATGCAAATTATTCAGGTGCAATTTGAGTTCCTTAAAGGTTACTCTTCAGTTCTCTCTCCCTGCCTAATAAATGAGAATACAGAACAGCTTAGCTTCCTTTTTCAAAATTATTCGTATTAAGTCATTCTGCGGCTTATATTACAGGCCTTTTCTGTATGAAGCAGATACAGACTCTGGACTGCTTCTGTCTTGTGACTGCTGAACACCAGCATTAATATTTTACTGAAGCACTTCTGAGAGGAACTTAAAAACTAATTTAAAAAACAAGTCTAACAACACAAGTACAGATATACTCAAGCCACGACATTTTTTCTTTCATTTTGCCAAAAGATTCCTATATGGAAGGTCCCAGAAAACGTAGCCAAACAACTCTTGATACTACACTCATCAAAGTGTCAACAGATCTACCTGAACAGCTATGCACTGACTATGAAACTTCTTTACGATGAGACAGTGTCTTAAGCGAAGTCTGTGGCCAATTTTTACTTGGTTCCTGTGGATCAGAAAGATTTGTTGTATCAATTACGAGGCAGGATCTTAGGAATCACATGAAAGAAAACATATCACATTATATCTTACATATTATTATATTAAATATTATATTATGTCATATTAGAGATGCTCTCTCCAAGAGGGACTATATTTGTATATAAATTAAACACTACATAACAACAGCCACAGACTAGGAAGCTGCTGTGGGCCCTTTGTGACAATGCACATTCATTAGAGAAATCTGCAACTGTATTTTATACACAAAATTTGCCTTGTTTATGGAAATTTAATTTTACCACAACTCATATAGCAGCTTTTTCAGAACCAAAAGGAATGAGTTAAACTTCAGGGCCTTCAGATAAAGAAAAAGACAGATTGAAAATGGCATTGATTTCCACAAGAAAACAAAAACTGAATGATACTACTGGGAACTACTGCTACCTCACTGGGTTTAGCTCACTGTTAAAGAGAGAGGAGGCACTCCCACTGCAGAAAGAAGCACTGGCAGTTTTGTGGATACAAGAAATACTTTGCATTTTCCATGTTTCTTTTTACATAGGGTTCAAATGAGACATAGCAACTGGTCACCACAGTGTTAAGAGTTTTAGCTGGAATTGTGGCTGTATTTTAGACAGGTGATAGTTCATAACTCTGTCTCATCTCAGCTGTATTCTTTATTTTTTTTAATTGTACCACAGTCTCATCCGGTATATATTAATGGTAGCATGCATGAAATCACTAATGTTTTTAATGTTGTGGGTAGAAAAAATACAAATAATAGGAAGAAATTCAATTAAGAAGAGGAGACACATTCTGGTTTTGATTCTGTGCGAAGACATCACCCAAAATAAAGAGAATTATAATAAAGACTAGTAATAAAGTTCCTAACGAATACCTTCAGCATACCAGGCATAATTTAGGATTCAGTCCTCTCCAAAGAATGTGCCAGAAAGTCCTGATAAAATAGGCTGGATAATAAACATCTACTGATTTTTCTCCTAGTGGAATAAACCAGGACTTCTTGCTTTCTTTATATCTATCATAGGCAGCAGAAATACACTTGTAGGTCACGTATTAGGCATTTGTCTTCTGGAGCCCAGAGATCTTGACTCCACCTACATGTGGCTGAGAAACAACATGAGAGCAACAGACAAGATGGCTATGGCCAGGGGCAGACCTTTTAAGACAAGTGACAGAACAGTCCTCCATCCTGGTTTAATCAGAAAAAGATTCCTCTCATCATGCTGCTGTAATACTGTCAAGAGCCCACCTTTTGTTGTAAAATCATCTCTCTTAGTCTTACACCAGTTGGAAGGAAACTAATAAAATTAATTCTGAGCTAGAAGCAAATAAAACAATAAAACACAGTCTTTTCAAAATTTAACATGAGTTGCTAACTTGTGGTTTTATAACTCACACATGGCTGACTAACTTTTAAAACCTCAGACTTTGCATGTTTTAAGTTCTCATAGAAAATGAGGGCAGAGTCTCAGTTTGAAGATCACATCCTATAGCAAGGTAATGACTTTTTTTTTTTTGACTGATGAATCAGCTGCACATGAACTGCCACTGTACAAAAGCACTGCATGTTGGATGCAATGGCTAGAGCTTCGTCACTTCACATAGCTTCAGGTTTTTTGCACCCTGTTAAGAGTTCTGTTCCCAGCTATTTCACCTACAAAAATAGCTCCTAAAACATACTGTACATACTGAGGATGAAGGTTTGACTCAAGATTTCAAGAAAAAAACCTTTTTTCCTCAAAACAGTCTGCTGTTTCCTCTGCTGCCTTGAACTTACGAGATAACCTTTCCTAAATTCAGAGTCACCAAGAGTTTTCCCTACTTGCACTGCAAGTGACCTCAATGACAAAGCATTCTCTTCACTCAGAGCAGGGCCAGGCACTGATGCACCCCTGGCCATAGCTGGCCTGAATGATACCCATCGGACTTCACAGCTTGTTCAGGGACGCACTTTCCTGGAAGACCTCGGTAGCTTGGGTGGGTGGGGAGATGGCACCTATGCTGCACATGCTCTGCATAGGGATCCACACGTAGGGAAGCAGGGCAGTCACGGCACCTCGGTGGCACCCGCAGGTGCAATGGATGGGCCTGCCCTGGCAGAGGGGTGATGCCACTGCCAGCATTGCACCTGCTTAGCCAAACTAACATCATTGTTGACCAGGCAGGATGTCTCCCTCCCTGCCCCACATTTTCAGGTAGCAGAGCACTCAGCAAGCATTTCTTCAGGATCTATGTAGAAGGAACAGAAATGCTGTCAAAATAAAACACTGCATCACCAATGTAAAACCCTGGTTTTTTAGGAAGGATCTCTTACTATGTAACACTAGATTATACAAATTCATCTACAGTAAAAGTGAAACCGCCTTTTTTAGTTCCTATTCTTTGTCACAGCACTTTGAATATCTTAGCAAAGTTCTCCAACAAACAAACAAATCCAGTGTGCAGAAGTTCATCAGAAACAATAAAAAAATCCACAAATCTATCTACTGAATGTTGGCATATTATACCAACAGCAAAGGTAATGTTAGTATATAGTATAAATCTCTGATAATATTTATTCAGACTTCCACAAACACATACTCCTTATCCACTGAATACAACAGCTAAAATCCAGCTGAAGAGTCAAAATTCAGCCTAAGGCTTAATCTAAGCTTCCTTAATTTAGGTTGCTCTTATGCTCCCTCCCTCAAAGTCTACTTTTTCCACCTCTTCTGCATGGAGCAAGGATACACAAGCTATCCTGACAGAGTTCTGATACTTAGCAAAGACTGAAACTTGTCACTCTACTATTTTTCTTCTAAAAATTTCCAACTTTTAATTAATTTGTTTTTGTCATAGGAGCTACAGTTTTTCAGGAGTGCATTAAATACAAGCACAGCTTTGGTTTGATACAAGCTTATTACAAATGAAATCATTCATGTCACCAAATGTCCACTGTTCCCAGATTAGGGCTTTAAATGCTCACCTCTATATTTAGAAACCATAAACCAAATGGCCAGCTTTCCTGATGACTCAGCATCCATACTGACTGCAGAAGAATGTGGATCCCCAGCAGGCCCCTTGCATAAAAGTGCTTAGAAAACCCAAACATGAAAGTTATGGCTTATACAGTTTTCCAGACTAAGAACAGAAAGATTTGTATAAACTTTTCTTTACTTCTTGTCCCATATGGCAATTTGTTTTAGGAAAAATTTCTAAGCAAACAGCCATTCTCTTTTACCTTATGTTAAATGCCTATTTAAAGAATTTCTTTTTTCTCGTGCCTGGACCGTTCTTTAATTGGATGCCAGCCAACTGCCATTTCTCTACCTCCCAGCCTGCTGATGTTCTCTATGCTCTCATTCTATTTTTATACATACACACACATACACATAGGTATGTAGGTATGTATGTATATAATCTAAGCCCTTTAGGCTTATTTTGGCAATAACTGTTTTGTTGTGGTTTAGTTTTGCTTTGTTTTTAAAAATACTGAAACACTTGGCAGCACTGTCAGAGATAAAAAAGGTCGCTCTAAGCTACCCTGGGGAAAGTTTTCACATTCACTGCTGATCTCACCAAGCAAGCTGGGCATGAATACCAAGAGGCCTGAAGCTGTCACTGTTCACATAGTTACATGTGGTCATACATGCATATATATTTTAAACTTTGTATTTATTCACTTTATGAATACAACCAGTAATATTTAGATAATATAAGCAACATGTAAGTGATACTTACTTACACACCCCACTTGAGAATCTCCAAAAGCTTTATCAACTTAAATCAGAAAGTAGAGTAGCTGGAAATAAGAATGTGAAAATGATAGGAGGTATCCAAACAACATGTATAGTATGCCTCTACTAAAAAATTTGCTGGTATCAGATGTAACTGTCCTATTCTTGATCTCACATAGGGAAGGAAAATCCATTGGAAAAAACCCACTTAGTTAATATTTGCCTGCATTACCTTCAAAAATTTTTTGACTTTCAAACAATGTCATTATATTTGCTTTCTTCTTTGATCTGGTGGACTGATTTAGGAAAAGAAGAATGAACAATTGGGAAAAAATGGAAGCCTAAAGCCAAATATAAGTTTAGATTATATTGCTTTACTGGTATTTCGTTAGAATCATATACCATTACGCAAAGTCTTTCGGTAATGAAATAACACAATTTCTACGAAATCTAAAAACAGAAGAAAATATAAATATGCATTTTCACTTTCTGACAATGCATTTAAAAAGTGATTTTTCCCCTTACTGTTTTTTTTTCAGTTTTCAAAAACTTTGTTACTTTGGACTTCAAAGGTCTTGTTAAGTTTAAGAATCGGCATACTTTCTCACAGGAACTTTTGCAAGTATTTGAGAGAGATACGTAACAAATAAGAATGTGTCTTAAGGATTTTATTGTACATCACTTACTGTACTCTATCATGCTTATCTGGTTGGTTTTTAAGTTTCATAATACTTATTACCCATTACAGAATGTCATAGAATAAAAAATTCCAAATATGCTACACAAAAATATAAATGCAAATATGTCAGCATCTTAAACCCCAACAAAATTGCAGCTCTTAAACAAAGTAAGAGTAGCAAACAAAGTATTTCTGTACTTTTATGTTTGCATTTTTATCTTTACAGCTAATATTAAGCACTGTCCTCATTCAACCCCAGCCAGAAATTAAACACCACAGACCCATTCACTCACTTTCCCCAGAGAGACGGGAGAGAGAATCATGATGGTGAAAGCAAGAGAACTTGTGGGTTGAGGTAAAAGCAGTTTAACAGGGAAAGCAAAAGCTGTGCACACAAGCAAAGCCAAACAAGGAATTCATTCACCCCTTCTCATGGGCAGGCAGGTGTTCAGCCATCTCCAGGACAACTGGGCTCCACCAGGCACAGCAGTGACTTGGGAAGACAAATGTTGTCCCTTCAAATGTCCCCTCCTTCCTGCTTCTTCCTCCCCCTTTATATGCTGAGTGTGACATCACACGGTCTGTAATACCCCTTTAGTCAGTTGGATTCAGCTGTCCTGGCTGTGTCCTCTCCTAGTTTCTTGTGCACCCCCAGCCTCCTTACCAGCAGGGCAGTTCAGAAGAAAAGGCCTTGACACTGTGCAAGTGCTGCTCAGTTAGCAAAAACATCTCTATGTATTATCAAACTGTTTTCAGCACAAACCTAAAACATACCGCCATACCAGCCACTGTGATGAAAATTAACTCTACCCCAGCCCAAACCAGAATGGGTTAATCTGGATTCCAATTGCAAGCAACTAGTGTGTATCTTGAGAACATTCTATGGACTTCAAGAGTCTTCTGGACTTACTCTGACATAAATTATGTTGGAAATTTGGGTCAATGATTCAAAGATTATTTTTTTCTTTCAGAATAACCCTGAGGCCTTTTACTAACATTGTTTCAAAGTAAAATAAATATTTACTGTTTCTGATACTCTGCCTCAAGCCAATTGATGCAAGAAGAAAAGTGTGGTTTAGTAGCTTGTTACATATCTTAAGTGATATAATAATACTTGCATTCTTTTTAGACTGTGTACCATGCAGTTTCCTTTTCTATCTGCTTTCATTTGTTATTAAAATAAGTACATGCAAAAGAAAAAGAAACCAAACCCAACGTTCTTGTTGACTATATTGATTCCTCATAAACTTCAGTAAAATAAAATGTACACTTATTGCCAGGATGATTTTGTTCTTCTTTCTTTGTATAAGCTAGCTCGGACTGTTTCAAATTTAAAAACCAGACCTTATTTCAGAGTTTGGTAACTATCCCTGAGGATTTATTCAATTCACTAATATTCACTCATGAGTAAAAGGATGAAATGTTTTTCTAAAATAAGATCATGAGTGTTTGTATCTCCAAGAAAGTCATAGTCAGTGACAATGACAGCTTTGTCACACCATCTTTTCTTAACACAAACATCTCTGGTTGTTAGATCACAAAAATTTAAAAAGGATTAAATGATTGATTTTGAACAGCATTGTGTGCCATCTTTGGGTTTAGCTCAGCCCGCGTGTAAACAGGCTTAGCATTGTCATTGAGAATTACACCCATTTATGCCAGAGATTAACATGCCAGGCTCTCTCCCTCTCTGAAATCACAGCTCCATTCTAAAGATGCAGCTTCTCACTACTGTTATTTTATTTTCAAGTAAATGCACATTTAACTACAGGCTGCACTGGTAGTTTGCAGGGATGGAGATTAAACCTGAACTGAGCACAGAAGATTCAACTCTGCTTCACTTCAGAGTAAAAACTGTTTCTCTGAGGGATTGTCACCCACATGCAAGTGCTGGAGTGCAAACCTCCTCCCCGAAGTGCCTCACAGTGCCTTTTCACTCTTCCACCCACCACTCGTTCTCATACTCTCACTGTTGAGTGTAATCAATGTCATTGGAAGCTAAGCTGCCCAATTCCTCAGAATGACATCTGACTACAGTGCTTAATAGGGAATGTAGCAAACAGAGTCATTAAAAATGACAAAGCTTTTCCTAGTGTAGAATAAAAGGCTAGTGGTAAGCTCAGATTCTCTAACCCCATCTGCTAAATCCTACGCTGCACAACAACCCTTTTATTTGAGTTCAAAGATGCAGTTCCTCCATTTAAAGAGCACTTGTTATCTCAGAGGAAATGGAGGCTACAGTGTGCTTGATACTAAAGAAAAAAAAAATTAATGTTGTCTCTGCAGTAAAACCCTCCAAAACAGCCACTCTCACCCAAGCATAATTGATCAATTGTATGCTCTTTTAGCAAACCAGTTACTTTTTTTCTTTGGCTTTTGGCTTGTCCACGTGCCAGTTTACAGTCGTGACAGGGAAGTGTGGTAAGACAGATGTCTCTCTCCCTCTCTCAGGCACTGTACTGCATTTGTCATCCTATATAAAATACTGCTATATGATTGCTACAGGACTACATGTCATGCCAATTAGTATCTTCTCCTTTTTTGCTACCTTTTCCCCTCTATCTTGTCTTAATTCAATAACTGTGTCTACTAGACCCATTTTGTATTCAGGCTTATTCTCCAGCACTATTGCTGAGCAATGTTAGGATCTCACAAAAGGTAATGAAAAAGGTTTTAGGATTGTTGTTTGGTTTTGGGTTTTTTGGGAGGCATTTTAAAATCTTTAACAGTAAATATGCAAATTTTCCCTTTCACACATATAAAAATAAAAATGGAAAGATCTAATACAATTCATTTTTGGTAACTCACCAATCTTTTAGCCTCAAGAACACTATGATTCCTTGTGTTTTTATAGGGCACACTGTATACCTTTATCAATGTAGGTTTGTTGCTTGCCAACTTGACTAATTTACCTTCCATTTTGTATCATGTATAGGTATAAACTAGACCTTCTATATACTAAAACATAACATTATATGCCATTCTCACATTGTCTATCATTCATTCCCTAACCTGTCTTCATATGAAGACTCCTAGACACATAAAAAATCTATTTTTACTGTTGTTTTTTTTTTTTTTTCTAGCTGAACAGGACACCTTACAGAGAAGACTATATACTGGATTTATGCAGTATCTATAGAGTGTTCTGGTTTTACATCACCTTACAAATAATTAATATTTTGGTTGTTTTTATAACTAGCAGTATACAGCAAGTCTGATTTTTTAATGAATTTCATTTAATATACAGGAATGCCTAGATTATTCTTAGCTTTTTATTAATTTGTATATGTCATTCACAGGTTTTAGCCATTATTAAGATAATTCACTTGCTTTCTTAATCTTTCATTTTCCCTTCAAAATTGTAGTAACCTGATCAATAAAACAGCCTCTGAAAACGAGGCTATCTCATTGCTAAATCCTTTTTCACAGCAAGAATTGACATGATATCTTTGGCTAACATGAAGTATATGAAGCTTCAGAACACAGCCACTAGCTTTAATATTCTTGACCTACATTATACCTCAAATAAGCTAATTTTCAGCCTCTTGGGTAAGTGCTCCTCTGCAACCATAATTTAAAATAATAAATCATATTCCATCTCTAAATTGTTGTAATCCCAGATAAAGCATATTCTGCTATTTTCCTTTTAAGTTTTATTTCTAGTTTATACAAATTCATTTTAAATTCTCTTGAACAGATGCAAGTATAACAGAAACTGATACTGGGAGGCACTTCAATGTGATAATCTGCAGATATGATCCTGATTTAAATGGGCCAACATCAGAACATATGGAGTAAATTTAATTGTTCTACCTTGCCTGAACACAATCAGGATGCAGACACTTCTGTTATTCTTTTGTATTTGCTTCCCAGGAGGTTAGGAATGTAGCTTCTGTCACTATGGGGTTCTACTTGAAAGAAAGTAAAAACATTGTTCCCTAAGGAAAAAGCAAAAGCAGGTGTATCATACACTTGCCTGCACTGTTGCAAACATGTATATGGCACACACAAACTACAGCAAATGAAACATTCCATCTTTTTAATAAATTGAAATACATTGTGCACATATGGATAAAAGACAAAACCTGTAATATTCCACCAAGATGTGAAAATACAGTAGCACTTGGGAGAATAAAAACTTTGAAGATAACATCTTTCTACCTCCAATCATTACACCCAGGTTGTTTTTTTTAACCCAGTTTTCACCTTATTTCTATGACAGACAGGCCCCTTTCTCTTCTTGTCTCCACCATTTCATTTCACTCATTTCTAGGCCCAATGTCCTCACCCTTTCTCAGTGCCTCCTGTTACACATTTCTATACATGGTGCCCATGGTTTTCTTTCCTCAGTTCCCTGTTCAATTCTGCACCTCATTCTTCTTGGAGAGTCTATCCAAGCTTCCTTCTTATCCTAGTTCCCAGAGGAAACACCTACTCATTGTCTGCCTTTGAGCTGCATCTTCATCTAACCCTAACCCTCCTGCATGTATAGCACTTGCTTCCAAATCAGACACATTCTCCTTTTTTAGTTGCTTGGTACTAGCAAAGGGTGAAAGATGGTCACTCAACAGAGACGTTTCCTGCTCAGCTCAAAGCCCAGTCCAGGAATAACCTTTATGCTGGGAGGAAAACAAAGAATCTGTTAAGACGCCTGTGGCAACCCATGTAGTTCTTACTGACTATATACTAACTATAATTGCATATAGTAGACTTACACTTGTCTGCATTCTGGGTGATTCTTAAGAGGAGGGCAACTGATACAGAAAAAAACCCATGTCCAATCCTTGTTCCAAACACAGAGAGTTTACATATACTGAAAGGCAAAGTGACCTGTATTATTAACAATAGCAATGTTTAATATTTTTATAATATGTATATATGGCTTATTTCCAAGGTTGTTCAACCACCCATAATGAAGATGCTCTATGGAGAAGAAATGGTGTATGTATGAACTGTCTATTGCCACAGACAGCATACTTGTGTCCAAGGCCAGGTTAGATGGGGCTTTGAGCAACCTGGTCTAGTGGAAGGTGTCCCTGCCTGTGGCAGACTGGTTAGCATTCTAAGGTTCCTTATAACCCAAACCATTCTATGATCCTATGATACTTGACTTAAAATAATTTAAAAATGCAGACAATACCATTGTATATAATTTAGTATCTATACAGTTCATTGCATTGACACAATAACAAAACCCAATCTGTACAGAAGGAAATAAAACTCTCTTGCTTCAATCCTAGCAATAACTCAGCCAGCAAACTTTACTGCAAACACTTGTGTATATAGCTCCTGTGGAAACCGCTTAGATGTCCACTATTCACAGGAAACAGAGGAAATAAGCCCTATGTCAACAGATCAAACAGCACACCGGAGCAGTGAATAAAGTTCACACCACAAATGAAAATGAAGTAGCGAAGTTTATGTTAAGTGATTTCCACTGCTGTCTAATACAAATTTTGGGATTGTTAGTTATAAGTTTTTAGTCATTATTAAACAATAGAATCAGGAGATTAGCTGAGCAGTTTCAAAGACAATAAACTTTTCCCTAGTGTTGCTAGAGTTCCTACTGTCTCCTCATCGGACCTGCATTTTGGTTGTCCTTCAGATTCCATGGATCTGTAGATATGACACAAGCACCTGCCTTGGTTTTGCTGGGAAAAAAAATCAGGATTTTTTTTTTATACAGACTAATTGTTATTGACTAAATACTTCAAAAGCAGGATAGGAAAAAAGGCTGGTCACTTTCTTTACTTTATAGCTGTCTTCAACTTGCTTCAAAACTAAGCAAGATCTAAACTAGTAAGTACCCTTCTCAAGTGTCCCTGTACATAAATGTAATGAAATACCAGTGGAGATGGGCAAAAAGTACACACTATTGATAAAGCAAGCCAAAGCCAATGAAGCCAAAGCACAATTCTACCAAGATTACCTTTCTCTAATTGCCATTAGGAAGTCATGCTGAAGAAAAGTATTAAAGAAAATTTGCAATTATAAATTGTTTAGTATTTATAGAATGTGTACTTCTGTAAGTTAATTTTAGGTACGTATCTGAGTAAAGAAGTAACTTCAGATGTCAAAAGTGAAACTTAAAGCCTTTTCCTATACTGGGCATGCTTTGTTTGCAATAAATTATTTTTTTTCCTCCACAGATTAACAATAAGCTATTTTAAACTGCATTTCCAATACAGTTGTTTGCATCTCTTTTCTTTTGGCAATATTGTAATATCAGTTTTTGCAACTACTATAGGTAATTTGAAAGTATTTTAAAAATATGTCCTTGATTAAGCTTTTTGAAAACTGAAATGTCATGAAGCCAAAATACAGAAAGTCCTACTTAGATGCAGAAGTTCTTATTGGGAATGATGTTTTTTTTCCATTTCTACTGCCCTTCTATGAATCTTACAACTGTTCAGACAGTGGATATTCTAAACTCAAAAATAGTCGCTGATCTTATTACTTCTAAAGCAGGCACTATTATTCTAAAAGAGGCAGCCAATACTCATGCTGCAAATTGTGGAAGAGAAACAGCCAATTTTGCTTAAGGCCATACAAAAGTCAGGTTTTGGTTTCTTCTGATGTCACATTTTTGTTAAACTAGCAACATAGCATATTAAAACCTTGCCAGAATCAACATATGCTTGTGAGTGCCAAAGGAAACACTGCACTAGCGCCTACACATGGAAAATCTATGTCACACACGAGTAAGACTGCATGATGCTCAAGAGCTTATCATCATCACCCACCCCACCCTCTCCCAAAAATTCTACATGTGAAAATGATTTGTACTCTACTAAGAGCTATGTCTATTCAGAAGTCACAATTAATAAACAAGGTAGCAACATAATTAAAATATAAGCAGATATTGATTTATATTTCCCATGAAGACACTACAGTCTCTTATGACTTAGGGCTTCAAGAAACACAGTTGTGTTTTAACTTTTGATTTGTATCACAAGAGTTTTACTGCTGGTTACAATAATGCCATTGCTAAACAAAGCTTCCTAAACCTCTTAATTCATAAAACAGTGTCTTACTCTAATGGGAGTTTAGAATACAACAAAGATGCAGGATGTCCCTTTACTTGCACTTCATTCTTGAAACAGGTCTGGGTTTAAGGAAATTAAGCAGGTCCCTCATCATGTTAAAGACAATGAAGCAACTTGGCATCCACGTTTAGATAATTGGGGTTTTTATACAAGACAATCAGTGCTACTCAGCTTAGCAACTAACAACTTGCAAAAAAAAAAATAAAAAAGGTTGTCAGCTGTGACATGTTTACCCTTCAGACTAAAACAAAAGAAGAAAAGAGACTTTGAGAGTGTCACTGTACTAATGGCACTCAAAGCTGCATGTTATAGGTTACATGCATTCCATACCCTTGTTAAAAAAAAGAGATTTATTTCATTCATTCACCTGTTTCTTGTCCTCTCCTCCTTGTGGCTAAGTAATTTAAAATTACATTTAAATAGCAGAAGTGGCATCTTTAAATACAAGCTCAACAGCCTCAGTATCATGTTCTGCATTTGAAAACGGTGTTTGCATTTTGGTTTTCTTCTTAAAAGCATGTGAAGTGTTAGTGCAGTCTTGTCCTTTACTGGATTTCCACCTGGTTAATAAAAAACATTGTGTTTTCTAATATTCAATCCCTAAGAAAGCAACTTCTATGTATAAACAACAAAAATACTTCAGCTGCCAGGTAGATTACCATTTCAGTGTGATTACATTACCCTGTAACAATAATAGCAAAATGTACTCCGTACTACTGTTTTTGCTCCTCCCTCTAGCATATCTAACATACTGTAAAAATAAGGTTTGTATTTATCCAGACAAATATTAACTATTTGGTTTCAACACTGTTTTGGCATTTTGGTAATTCTTTTCTACATGAAACATGTTCAGTTTACAACCTATGGCACTTTAAAATATATGTGTCACTAAGGTGTTACAGAAAGTTGAATTTGGATCTTCCTCATGAACATGCAGATGAAAAGTGGAGACTTCAGGGGCACAAGTCAGTCACAGTGGAGGACACCAATCACTAATCTGATACGTATACATATCACATGCAGTTAGTGTGGAATGATAACTTACATGCAAATCACAAAGTGATTTTGTCCGCATTATTTATGCACCAATAAATTTCCCCCCAAAGAGGAAATACAGTTGCAAGACACATAGTTGTTAAAAAAGACATGACTTGAAAATTAACAGTGCAGCTTGTAGTAATAGTGAGCACAGATACTCTGTTTCCCTACATCTCTGAAATAATTATGTTTCAGTCCAGAACTTTTTACATATTGTGAA
>VWZG01007990.1:79718-97555 GCA_013396735.1 Grallaria varia | reverse complement strand
ACTTTCAACAGGAATTAGATATATAATACTTATTGACTATTCATATTCAAGAAAGTAGAATAGTGCCCAGTTACAGTTACGAAAAGATTACTGCATATCCCTTTATTGTATATAAAGCAGAAGTGAGAAATAGCCTTTTTTCTGCCCCGCCCCCCCCCATATTTCTCATACATATATTTCCAAAGAAAAGAAAGTCAGGGAAAGGTTTTCAGTTCAATATATTTATCCTTTTCAGTGGCTAACACACTTATTAGAAATATACGTACTCAAATTTGATTCAATTTCTGGAGTTCCTTTCTGTACCACATTTCTGGAATACAATTATTTATAAGGGTGCCTTTTGGCGGTTTCTTCAGGATTATGCAGAGACAGGAATGGTTTCTGGAACTTGCTCTGTATCCAGACTCGCTGCATTTTCACTTTTTTCTTCCTGTTTACTTGTAATCGACGATCAACTAAATTCTGTACTTCAGTTAAGCCAGCCAAGTTGAACATGTTCCATACCTCATCTATTTTTTCATAAAAAGAATTATTTCAATGGAAAAAAAAAAAAAGTCATTTGTAGAATTTAGAAGTTAATAACCTTCCATTCAACAAAGACGGAACTAAATCTGTTTTGCAACTTGAAAGATCAAGGACACTGCCTCTAAGAAGTCTTGCTAGAAATTCATTCTCACAGCTCTTGATTTATATTTCAGTAAAAATTGTTATGTTGAGGTCCAAACCACATTGGTTATTAGTCATGGCATCCACAGATACCCTTTATTCAGAGGGTTCAATATGCCAGAGTTGAGTAAACAAATGCATGCCATTTGGTCACTGTTCACCTATTATCAAGATAAAGCTATTTCACCTGCCAAGGGACATTCCAGACTTTTATGCCATATATATACATATATATATACACACACGTAGTTATGTCTTTCTTGCTAGTCACAATTGGAAAATTGTAGGCTTCTTGGTCTTGAGTAACCAAGAAACGACATTTAAAAACTGAAAAGGTTCTTTAAATTTAAGTGACTTCCTATATATATCCCAGATCTTTCTTCTCACTTCTAAAATTACTAAGGCTGGGATAAATCCTAATCTATATCCTTTGCTTACAGTCTAGGTGGCAGAGGGTAAAACGAAGAAGAAAAAAAAAAGTATTGTGATGCTCATTTCCACAATTTTACAATATATCAATTGAAGCTGTCTGCCAACTGAACCAAGTGAGTAGACAGGCAAAGAGCAATAAAATCCATAATCAGAAATTTAAATTTAGCTACTGCATAAAGAGCAGCCTCCCAGTCCAGATTCACCAACATGGCATAACAAAACATCAGAGCACTGCTACAAACTCTTCTTCCAAGCATATTTATCTCAATTTTAAGAAAGAAATCATGTACATATTTAAATAAGAAAATTTGAGCATACCATTAAACACAGGATGATCAGATAAAGAGACATTTCCAGTGATGTCTCTAAGTAATCTTGCAGGACCCCAAATGCAACAAGCATACACATAAAGGAAATTATTTTCTTACAAAAGTTAGCTTTGGTCTTCTTAAAAGCAGAGAATTTTAGAAAAAAAAAACAATAAACCTTTTTAAATTTCTGTTTTAAGATGAGATTTTATAACTCAAATCATCTTGAGAGAAACTCAACCCTTTCTAAAGGTATAGCATTCCATACCTTTGGTAAAGAAATATACTCTGGTTCCATCTCCTCGTACATAAAAATTTTCTGACAGCAATGACCTAAGAAATACGAACAGTAATGAAAAAGGATGTCACCTTTTTTTTTTTTTTCCAAAAGGAGTTAAAATGAACAGTGAACTACAAAGCCATTTGGGAATTACCTTTTTTAAAACGAAGTTGAGCTGTATCATATCTTCCATAGTCTCGAAATAACAACATTCCTCCAGGTTTCAGTAGCTTAGCCAATCTATTTACAACCCCTTGCATCCTTAGAAAATAGATAGGATACTGGTGACATTTGCAAACATAAGCAACCAAGTGTTCCGCTACACACAGAAAAGGCAGCACCACCCAAGAAAGAGACACTTCAAGACAGGTAGTTATGCACAGAATTACAGACTTTGCCTATATAAAAGTAAGTTTTGCACACAAAGAAAAGGATGTACATGCACAAAAAGTGAAAGTGAGAATCTCACCCAGCAGAACTAGAAGACATTCATTATATAGCTTGAAGAAAGTTTAATTACTTCCAATTCTGCAAACAAAGTTTAGAGGTGCCTTCTAGCAGAATGTGTGTTAGAAATCGACTACAAGAGTTGCAGTTATCAAAAACTATATGCAACAGCCTGAAGAGAAATCACTGAGTAACAATTTGCTGAATATAAATGTGTCCCTCTCACATGAATTTTTCATCTTTCACAAGTATGTAAGTTCTGCATCATAGTTCTCTTGGTTTTCTTTTTCATTTCCCATTTTCAAAGTTTCCAGAAAAATATATAATGAGCAAGATGAATCTGGATCATATTTTCGTTTTTGCAGTCATTTCAATTCTATGAGATGGCAGTAATGACTAACACATCTTTGGAAAGTGGGTCTCAAAACACAGATAATTACACGGAAATCTTTATGTGTGTATACACACACATGGACACAAAAGCATCCATGTCAGCCATCAGAAGAAAAAAAGCCCAGCAACAAACCACAAAAAAAACTCAACCACATTCTTAAAAGACTAATAGGAAAAGACAGAAATTCTGACAGAACATCTGAATACTGCTTCTGCAGGCAAAGTGATTGAACAAATGCATCATTATTGTCCAATTCCTTCCTGGCAGCATCAGTGCAGCTACAGAGATCTGAAGTTTACTGCTTGAATTGTTTCTGAAATCTGGACCCTGGCTTTGCATGACTCATGCTCATCTCTGAACAAACAGCAAGAAGAAATATCATGTATGGGAAAGGTTTTTCTAAAAAGCTAATCATTAGTAACTTAGGCAGGGAAACAGTTCTCAGACTTAGGCAAATACTGTTCTGTTTGCCAAGCCCATTTTAATGACATTCTGAGTAATACATGTATTATCGCACATACAGCATGTATTCCCCTTCATAGGATTCAGTTAAAGGAAGAGTCAAGTAGTTTAACTTACATGCCCTCTTATATAATTTTCCCATTTAAAAAAGGGCATTTTCACAATCAGCCAGCCTAAAATAAATTTTGGTTCATTCGACATTGAGAGGCATTAGCAAAGGCTAACAGTACCCAACATAACACTATAAATGAAAATTAGATCAAATTTTCTTAATCCAAACAAGTTAAAAAATTCTGGATTGATTTTGGTTTAACAGACCTGCATGTAAGCATTTGTATGTGGCTAAATCAGCAACTTAAGTCTATATCAACATATTGTAAATTGTTAATTCATGAATGTTTGGTTTTGATGACTAAAAATAGCTTCCTTCTAGAAGACTATCAGTCTTGTTTTTTAATTTGCAGGTTTTTTGAATCCATCACTTCTAATATAGATATGTTCAGTTACAATATATTCCTTGTATTTTCATGGAGACAGGAGATTCACTAATGAATTAGTCTGATCAGCTTTTCTCTTGATGCTGAAAATGGAAAACAGCATTTAAAATACTTTGGTTTATATATATTGTACCTTACTAAAGAATAAATTAAAGGTTCATCATCTTCTTTTGTTATTCTTGAAAACCTCCAGTAAAAAAAGATATTTAAACCATTTGCTTTGCCCTTTAGTCTTCATTTACCTGTCAGGATTAATAGTGGAGAGCACAAAGACAAGGAGAATGACATCCAGGATCTCATCTGGAAAAGGATAGGGTAAAGCATCATCACACACATCATGAACAAAGGCAGAACACCAGGCTGAATTGTAGGACGAATGTGACTGTCAGGAAAAAGATGAAAAGGGGCACAGAGAGAACAGTAGTAGTTAATACGTTTACTGTGACTCAAGAAACTTTTTTTCTTCAATTATTCTGCATTGTAAAACATCTCATATAAAAGCCTATTCTGTCCAGTATCTTACTCAAGCTGAGAAGCAAGCTCACTGATGGTATTCATTCCTCTCTGCATACAGTAACACTTTGTTCTTTGGAATATTGAAAACTTCAGTTAAAAGTTGTCAAAGCCATCACATTCTTTTTCATGAAGACGGCTTCCTGGCAGCCTCCTGAATTACAGGCTTATAAGGTACTCTAAAGTGAGCGTATGAATTACCTTTACCAGCTCCACTGCTCCTGAAGCAAAATCACAACAGTACAGAAAGGTTCCAGGTGTATTGCTAGGAAAACAAAACCAACATCAGTTAAAAAATTATTATTGTAAAAGATGAAAGTCTACATCTGTTCATGGAACCACAGAGGGCCCTTTGGGGTTCTCCACAGGTTTGATCAAGCATGCCTTATTGATGTCTAGCACATGGAAAGCCACATAGGTTGTAATGAACCAACAGGGCAGACAAATTTGTAAGAATACCAACAGGCAGTTAGTATAAAAAGAATGATAGCCTTGTCAGGAAGGAAGCAAAAAGGAAAAGAAAGAAGGTCACAGAGGGCTGTCAGGACTGATGACAATGTCCTGGTGTTGTAATGCATAAATGCACATTAATAGGTCACCTTTTCTTACAGAAGCATTGCATTAAGTCCCTATCATCAGCCCATGCATGTAGTTTAATTAGCAGTATGATCTGGGCAAGCGTGGGGTGTTGAAAAAGTCATCCAGTTTGTAGATGTTTCTGTTTCCACGTGTCACCTTGCTGTACTTTTTATTAGATTAAGTAGTATTGGGTTTTTTCCCTCCATTATCCCCTTTGTTTTGTAAGTCAGGATGAATAAGAATTTCCTGTAGCACTGTTTTCTCTTCCCTTCCCATCCAAGACTAAGCCAGCTGCAAATTTCCTCATACCATTCATCATATAATAATAATTCTAGGGAGAGGTTTTTTCCACCTCTGAAAAATTCTTTTAAGATAAACTGAGCAAGCCACTCAAAACCCACTGAAGGGTGATCTCATGATCAATTAATTTATTTTTTAAAAATTTGGATATTTTAGATGGATGACTTCTTTAGAAGGAAATAAACTCTGCCAGTGCCTATAAGACCTCACAGTATACACAGCTGAGTATACACAGCTGACTTCTCTGAGGGCTTAAAAGGAGAACACTTCTGGAACAAAATACACTCCATGCTCATTGCTGAGAAAAACTAATCAGCTCTGTGCCCACCATGAAAACTGATGATTTTAGATATTTATTACAAATGAGGAGAAGCAGCCATGCTTTGGACCCAGCCAGTCCCTTGGGAAAGGGTATGCTGATTACCTAATTGACTTGTCAGAATGCTATTTACTTTTTTTCAGAGCAGAATAGAAACCAGGTAGAAAGTCATCCTAAAACAAAGACATGGCTTGATCTCAATGGTGTTCTCATGATGTATTGTATTAAAATGCAGGAACTTAAATTTTAAGGGAGGCAGGGGGAAGCAGTTTAAAAGTTACATTACCAACCTAAGTAAAAAATTTTTTGTAGCCAGGGTACACTCATGCTTGACACTGCCTTCTTTTCATATGCATACAAAAGGCAATTTTTATATTGCTAAATTCAGAGTAAACTCAACTGTTCTACAAAGCCAGGCCTTCTAAGAGATAAGAGATGTTTCCACTTGGTCATATACAAGACAAACAAGGTAACTGTTCAGTGTATTAACAAATGTGATTGACTGAAGGATTTGTGTAAGAATAGAGACCTCCAGGAAAAATACCAAATGAGTAGATTCTTAATTAAATACCCAGTGAGTAGATTCTTAATGATGAGCAATGCCAATCTATGACTAATGCCTCCTGTGAGGAAAACACAAAAATTTGTCTCATCGTTTTTAATACAGCTACATGGAATCTTTTCCTATATAATTTTACTTTTCAAAGTTTTCAGATGAAACAGGGCTCCCCTTTCATTACAAGCTGTCTGAAGCAAAGCATTTCCTGTGGGATGAAGATGCACTGCTAACAGTTACAGTTTTCATGTATGACCCTGGTGCATCACTCGATTCCTCCTGCTGTGTTTCCATATCTGCAAAATGGAGTATTTTTGTATAGTGGTGATACTAGGAATAAGAATTCATTTATAGAATAATGAATTGTGCTGTACTCAAGCTCTTAAAAGCATGACTAAATAGAAATCTATTTCAACCCTTGATACATAGTCTCTCCAATAAAACTTACCTGCCTACATAAATGGGAGGACAAGCTGTCATAACAGCTTTTTTTAAAGCTGGAAGCTAAGTGGATTAAGATGTTTCAATGAATCAAGTAACACAATAGAGGACTTGTGCCTTCCTTGACACTAAAACCTGAAGCAATGTGACAAAGTATACCAGCCAATTCAGAAAAAATACAACCTCTTTCCAGTAGATCACATGCCATTATCTACTGCCTCTGATTTTTGCCTTTTTAAGAGATACCTGGTAGCTTTACAGTGGCATATAAGAGAATTATTTCATCTGCCTGAGATTAATTACAAGAAATCAGCCTGAATGCACCTGAAGACAAACTCTGTCGGCAAATATGGTCTCCCCACAACCAGGGTTCTGCAATATGAGGAGAATCCTGTACTGATGCTACCAACATTATCTGTGGTCTGGACACAGTAAGGATTCCAGGGTTGTAAAATGGTCCACTCAATGCTTTCTGCAACACTGGTCTAGTGCCAACATTTGGAGAAAATGAGGAAGCTGAGGATACAACTCTCAAATTTGAAAATCTGACGCTACGTACCATAGAACTTTTAAAATAGGAAAGACACTGTTTCCAGCTCCACAACCAACCTAAAATCAGAAGAGAAACATAAAGTTAAAACAAATGAGCAAATAAAACCTTTTCTGTTATTTTTGTTTTAAATTAGTTAGCAGGTAGGATCCATTAGACTTGAAGGTACACTGGACAAAAAAGATATAAACAGCTCATACCATAATTCTCAAATCATTTCCTCCAGGGTTTCTCCTCAATGTCTTTTTAAAGTTAAGAGAGAATCCACCTCTCAAACTGCATAAGAAAATGCAGTATTCTTGTCCAATTTCACCATTTGGCAAGAAGGTGTTGAGTGCTTGCACTTTTACACAAAGCACTTAAAACTCTAAGTTTCCTTAGGAAATTAGAAACTCAACTTCCAATGAAAATTCAATCTGTCTAGCCCTATTCTGAATTGGGAGAAACTCTGAAGGGAAAACACAGTCCGTATTCTAGGTTTCTCTGAAAGTTTCTGTCATAAAGGAATATAGCATGGTAAATTCTAAATGCTTACTTTCATGATACTTACTAGGTGTTTTTATCAGATTTTTGAGCAATTAAGTGGAGCTCTATATGATGAGGAGAACATTTGCAGTGCATTACCTCTAATATTCTGTAAGTGGCATCACTACCAGGGAAAGATTCTGGCTTGCCAGGCTCTTCTCCACAGTTTTTACCCTGAGAATTGTCAGTAAGAGTTCTTGCTTCATTTTTATTATATACATGGCCTTGTACAGCAGCAGAAGCATCTCCATAATTTTTCTTCCAGTACTTCTCTTCTTCTTCAAACATTTCACTTTTGTCTGAAAAACTGTTGGCACTACTTATTCTTCTGTGTTCTGTAGATTTTTCTTCTGTTTTCAGCTCTTGTCTCTTGTTTTCTGGAAGAATTTCTGGAAATTCCAGAAACAACCAATTGCGATTCTTAAAGAAGTTATCTTTATGGGTCTTGTAAAATTCATTCCAATATTTACTGGCTTCTCTCTCATATTTATCTGAAATTAAAACAGAACAAAACCTTGGTGAATATGAGCTTAGCTACTAAATATTCTAAAGCGACATGGAATTTGGACCTCAAATATACAGTTCCACGTTGCACATTTAAATTAAAACATACAGATTTTGAATTTACCTTCATCTGTGCTCAGAATAACTCCCATGAAGGTTTAATTATATTTTATGCCACTCAGGAAGGGGCAGACAGGCTTTCTGCATAATTTTTTTTAAATATAGTGACATAATAGAGCAGCATCGCCAACACACACAATCTGAAGATTCTTTGACACGCTTACATGTCTCACATTATAAAAGAAACGCATCTTTTCAATTATTTAAGGAATACTAAATTGAAATTAATTTCATGCTTTATGAAATTCTGTGATTAATTGCAAATTTTATGGTAGCTCATCGTCTCTTAAAAGAACACAGCAATTAGCAATCGAGTTCTGTGAACATGAGTGATAAATGCTACTGCATAGCACACGGACATTAATGCATGCTTAACCATTCAACAATACAGTCAGAAGGAACATACTGGCTTTCTTACTTTCAAAACACTTCAGAGACTTACAATAGACCTTTGTGTTAACTTTTAATTCACAAAGATTCTAACTGAATGTTAGAATGTCAAAGAACAGGACTGGAAGGGATTTCACCCAGTCAGGGAATTCATGCCCCTTCTCCACAAAGACCTGTCCAACTTATTCTTAAAATATCACCTTTCATATAGGTTTGAAAACTTTCTTCAGTAATATATTACAGTCCTTAACTTTCAATACAGTTGGAAATCTTTTCCACTACCTAACTAAATTTTCTGCATTGCAATTAGGTCCAGCAATTCTTGTCCCATTAACCAAGCAAATAAAGCAAAGATTACTCACTTATCTCTTCACAACACATATTTACATGTTTGAAGATCTTTACTACGTCTCTCATTAAACAACCTCTTTTCTAGATTGTCTAAACCTAACTCTCTTCATTTTTCAATAGAAGTCATGATTTTTAGACTTTGGATAATTTTAATTTTTCTTCCCCAGATTCTCTCCAATTGATTTACTACTTTTCAGTGCTGTATTCTGGTAAAGGCATTATCAACGCAGAGCAAAAGGAGTATTTTATGAGGCTCACAGGCTGTAATCCTGTTTATAACTCCCAGCTTGCCATTTTGCAACAGCATGACACTGCTGATTCAGCTAGTGATTCACCACAACCCTCACATCTTCTTCTGCAAAATGACTACCTAGCCAATTGTTCCAGAGCTTAGTATTTTTTTCAAGGAATTATTTCAAAGCACAGTATTCTGCATTTATTTTTAGCAAATTTATATATTTCAGATTCTTTTTTCACTCCATTTGTCCAAATCTTACTGAATCTTAATCCTGTCCTTCACCATACTTGAAACGTCTCTTCACTTAATATCATGTTCAAGTCTCTGATTTCCTGAGGTCACTAACGAAAATACCAAGCAGAACTGGACACAGAATAAAACACTCCTTGCCCAGCACAGTCTTCTGTTCTGAAAGGATTTCTCTAGGCATTCACGCACCCAAAAGCAGTTCCATTAGCTCTCACTTGCCTAACTTGCTTATGAAAATGTCAAGTAAAGCAAGTCAGAAGCCTGACTAAGGATAAACTTCAGGACGTCTGCTGTTTTTCCCTTATCCCCAGGGCTTGTAACCTTCTCCAAGAAAGAAATTAGCTTGATTTTACATGATTTATCCTTGAAAAAATATTTGTTGGCCAGTATTCATCTCCTTTGTTCTTTCAAACACAGTGTCTGCAAGCTCTGGATGTACTCTTCCAGTATTTTTCCAGGAACTGAAACTAATTATCTGACTCTTCTTTTTTTCCCACCTCCCTTTTTAAAAAAAGTAAATATTCTCTTTTCTGCTTTTCCAGTCATCCATGTACTCTATGGATGTACTTTGTAACCTGTTCTTTCTCTGTTCTAGAACAAGATCTTTCCTCCTTCTCACCAGCACTAATTGTGCTACCCACTGGACTGCAGCTAACCCTTTCAAACGCAGGCTGATAAAAAGATAAGAATTACTGTTTTTTCAATGTCTCTTTTGTTGATGGTTTTCCCTTCCTTATCCCTCCGAACTACCAAACTGAATTTTTTTTTGTTTTTCCCCCCTCATTCCCAAAGCATTTCCAAAACTACCTTGTTACCCCTGACATCTCTTGCTGAGTGTACATCATATAATGTGTTGCCTTTTTTATTTCATTCCCACTCACCATGACCCATTAATTCTTTCAACAAAAAATGGACAGAGTAAATATATGGTCCATTTCTCCTACTACTCCCATTTGAATCTTAATATATTATTTCCTGAGAATTATCATTAGAGGCACAGACAGGCAGTGGAAAGTGGGAAGGAGGTGGCAGAATGCCTTGTCCTAGAAATCTGCATAATGTTTTAAAATTAACATTTAATACATCCAATTGTATTATTAAAGGACAAGACCCAGCCATGCAGGGTAATTGTACAGACTTGTTTTATAAGTTCAGAGTTGATTGAGGTCGTATATATCAGATTTCAATAGTGTAAGTTGCACATTCATAGACTGCTCAGTTTCAGTATAAAGACCAAAAACCCTTCTAGTCAAAGGGTTCTCAAATCATTGTCATCCCTTTTATAGTCACTATTTTTTTAAAAGCCTGTTCAGAACCCTTGTACTTAAATTCACATGAAATTTTCCAGACTTGAGAAATGAAGGAAAGCAATAGCAAAAGTCAGCCTTTTAAACGGTATTAGGATTGAATTACATAGGTTCAGGTGAAAGAACACTTTATTTTGCATTGTTTCACTGGTCACTCCTGCACCACTGTGTAATAACCATGCATGCAGTATTATTATTAGATTTTTGCTTCATTTTGTATATTTAAATAGCCTACCTACTAAATTTTACCAAAGCATGTGAAAATGACAAAACTAAAAAACAGAAACTTCCAAGGCAAAAAAAAAAAACCAACCTTGTCAATTGATTTTTCTACTTAATATAATCTTTCATCACTAGCAAGCATGCCTGAAAAGAAACTACACACGCTAATAAGTAAATCAAATTCCTAAAAGCAGTATCATGAGTTCATTCAATTTAACTTCTCTTGCCTTAAAAAGACTCATCAGAACTATTCTAGTTTATTGATACAATAATATTGTTGAAATCTGTCTTGTCTTTTCCCAGTTACTGTAGTTTCCAAGGCCCCAAAATAACCTGCTCATTAGCTTCAGTCCAGTTCATTGTTTACACAAATAGGCCAAAATGTACTTCCACTTGCAGAATGAAGCTGAAGCTTTCTGAAGGAACACTATCAGCAGTGCTTACCTATTCAAGTTCTAAACAGAGGGGCATTCATAGGAAATGTCCTTGGATTCTTGTATTTCTTGGCAATAGACAAATGCCTGATTATTCCATTTCTCACCAGCACAATCTAAGTTCTAATTGATTGTAGATGAAGAATTAAAAGTTCCATGAGCTACATGGTCACACAGCTTACTTTTCAACCATGAGCTCTTTTTCAGCTTTCAATACAAACCCAAGGAAAATATTAGAAGAAATTTTTGAAAAACAAACATTCTACTTAGATAAAGAATATGAGAGGTAACAGAAAAAGGCAGTTTGACGATCCCAGAACATTCAGAGTGATGAAGGGCACACAATCCAAGGCACATTCTCTGGTAATTCAAACTCCCAACACGTGCCATAGTTATATCAATGAAACTGAGCGTAGGATCATAATGACACTATCTTAATTTGACAGATTCAAGACACACTAAGTAAACTGAGGGCCAGGATACCCAAGTAACTGCTTTCAGAATATCTTTCTAACAGAGCACTAATTAAAAATCCAGTCTTCTATGCCACTATCAAGTTGATACTTCGCCTTTAGCACACATAACAAACCTAGAGTTTAGACTACAGTTTAGTTTGCCAGTTTGAACCTAGAGCTATCATTCTGCAGAAACTTAGCACACATGAAACTTCCCTTCTGAAGACAGACAAGAAATTCTTTAATCATTTACAGAGCAGACTGGAACACTTCCACACGAAGTGAACATACTGCTTCCTGAAGCACTCCCAGCTTAGCCTGGCAAAGAGCAAGGACCAGCTGGGAGCAGCACAACTTTCATGGCACTTAACTGAAATACGGTGCAATGCACAACCACAAGCTCTCTAAATAGTCCACAAATCATTAAAAAGCATTTGAATACTGTACATGGGAACTCTCATCCCCAGCACCGTAGCTGGATGCAAATTCATCCCTTTGATTCTGTGAAAGTCCCATATAGTAGAGTTTTATTCTGAAGAACTGCAAAAGGAATCAGAACAACCATATTGATCTACTTGTTTTACATAGAGCCTATTGGCCCCTCAACTGCAAAACTGTTCAAATAAAGTAACTGAACTCCTAGAAAAACATACTTTGATCTCTTCTGAGACAATAAAGGGGAAAAATCCAAAACAAACTAAAAAAATTAGACAAGAGAATGTAGAAATGAAGAGTATTCCTGGTTCCTATAGCAATTTAAAATGTTTTAATAAATAGCATTAAAATAACAATTTTTATGCCGTTAGGAGTTTGTTACCTTGGTCTTCCCACTGAACTTTCACAAGTGAGTTCTCTGCTGCTTTTTTCTTGGCACTCTCCTCTTCTTCTTGTGACCACTGCATGTGGTCCCTGCAAAAGGCAGTTGAAGAACCAGCTTTTTAATAGGATTTTCCATAATCGTTTTTCCCGGGAAAAACAGTCACGAACAAGCTACATTGTTTCAAATACCTTTTTTTTTTTTTGAGTGTAGGCAAATAACCACAAGAAGACTGACAGTTAAAACCCAAGTTTCAGTGTATGACAGACAAAAAGTAATTATTAGTTAGGTAAAGCTCAAGTGATTCATAAACATCTCCCAACTGCAAAGAGACTGAAGTCATATGTATTTTTTTTCTTAATAATATTATTAATATGTATCTTATAAATTGAACGTGTTTATAGGAATGCATTTTGAGTGTCCCCTTAGAACTGTGTTTAGTTAAATGTAGTAATGGACCTACCAACACACACCCTAATGCAAGAAACTTCTCACATCACTACTGTTTATGATGAAGAACTAAGGTCATTTAGCAAAGAAATCAGCTGTTCCTGAAATAGAGGGCAAAATCCACCTATTCAACTGGAACCGGTGGAATTGATGAAGAGGATTTTATTTATTTGGGGAAGAGAGACAGGTAACATTTAAAAAAAAGAATGAGACATTCGTAAGAAAAAACAAGCAGTGCTACAATGGTTCCAAAGTATATGCCCTCTATATTTGTGTAAAGTGGTTAACTAAATGTTATGTTAATCCATTAAATGGTCACAGAACCAAGCCCAGATCTGACCCTGATGACAAAACTGCCTTCCCTGCAGATTCTGTGTTTGGACCAGGCCACAACGGGATTGCCCAAAAATGTGCTGCTGGCTGTTTTTAAAAGCCAATCAGCTGTCCCTCCAAATCATCCAGACTGAACACATTAAATTAGATAATATAATTCAAGTGATCTATTAGATTCTAATCCTACTGAAATCAACTAACTGAAAGCCCGTAACTAAAATTCCATTGGTTACTATGGGAAAAGGGACAAGGTGCCAACTTGAAAAGAGTTGATTGTCTCTAAAAGCTAATGAGCATCTTCCTGTTCCGTACTTGGTGACATATAGATAATCTAATTCTTAGACCTCCACTGTTCCTCTTTTGTTAATTGTGGGGGACTAATTGGTATGTATTTGTCTGCTTGCCTCAGACTTGATTTCCGCATCTCTACTGAAATATTTCTCATTATTGTCCTTAGCAGGTTGCCTCTCCCCTTCCTGTATTTGTTCATATACCAAATGTTCTTGTGCAGTGTCACTGCTCTGACAGACATGCAGCAGTAGAGCAAACTGAATGACCAAAGCATTACTAGGCAGCCATCCTGTTGGAAAGACCTGCTTCCCTCACTGTTATCACCGTTTTTGAATTTGCCTATTCCAGCAAGCTGAAACCAAGGACTATTCAGAGGGCAATAAACACAGCCAATGCTTCTGAGAGATGACTTGCTGTGGTATAATCTTCAGCCGATTAATTTTAATCCATCACTTTGTGTCTGTCAGAACCCTTAAGGGGTACTGTAGGTACCTGAAGCCCTCCATCTTCATCAACAACCTTTTTCTTCCCTTTTTACCTTCCTTGGAAATTCATAAAGCTGAAGAAAGATATTTGGGCTCTTTTCTCTATGGTAGATCCCAAACAACATGACTGCAGCAGCATTTCCTGATCAAAATCTACAGAAGAGGGGACATAGCACAGTTCTTATGCAAACTATTTACATAGTTTGCATGCTTCAAATGAGGCAATACAAGCTGGCAGGAATACAGGACACAGGAGAATCCTAAGCACAGAAGGGTTTAAATACGAAGTGTTTTAAGCTGAACATGGACAGTAGCAAAGCAAGCTATCCATTTTAGCCACACCAGGAGCTGTTAACATGAGTAGGCCTGATATGAGTTCAAACAATGCTGCTTTCAGTTCAGCTTAGTCAACTTAGTCCTTTTCCACCAACTTGTTTGCTAACATAGGGTTTAATTATCTCTGTGATAATGCGAAAACTATGCCAACTACTAACCTGAATAGAAGCAGACATTTTTTGCTCCGATGTTTAGCATCATTCATTACTTCTCTCTCAGAATGACATAAAAGCACCACAGCAAATATCTAAAGCATTAGTTCCCAAATTTAATTTGCTTAGTATGTCTAGCAACAATGGTAGCAGCTCTTGGCTCCCTGCCAATTCACACACAGACAAAAAGAATGCCAAAATACGAAGTACCAAAGATGATGAGTTGAAAACAAAAGGACATCATACATCAATGCTAGAGAAGATGAATATCTTATGCTCACCCTGCATAATCTATTTAGCACTACCACCACTCATCCTAATTCCCCTTATCTCCCTAGTGAGAACTAGGGAAACTCACAATTCAGTGAGTTTCACATCCAAGAACCTACCCCACTTTATAGCCAGGTTCTTGATTTATGAAGATCATCACAACTTCCAAGCACCTCTGCTTCATCTCAGTTTCACCTATTTTCCCTTCTGAGCTACATAGATTCATCTGCAGATCCATTTCTGAAGAACAGTTTCTTTCACTCCCATTTTCACAATCCATCTCAACCACCTGCATCATAGTTTGATAACTCTATTAGACTGTCACCAAAGACTAGCAGGAAAAAGTGAAGCTACACATGATCAGTTTTTTGCAAGGAAATTAAAAACAAAACAAACAAAAAACACACCCCAAAACTGGATGTCATTGAGATAAAATGTTACAGAAAAAGAGTGGCCTTTCTCTTAAAATCTTTTCCTACCCTGATTATATAGCCTTCACTTGATTAAGCATTCACACAAATAAAGGATTTTTCCACCTAGCATGAAACACTAAGCCTGGAATATGCTAAAGAACTACACTGCATATAGATTTATGAAACACAGAGATAAACTGTATACTCCAAACACAATAATCAGCCAGCTTCCAGCTTTCTTGACCAAGGAATGCACAGAAGTGTAGTTAACTCCAAATTTGGCCTTAAGGAGCCATGGCTCAGGGACACCTAGTTTAGAAAACACTAATGAGTTAAGCCCAAATTTAGAGACTAAAAAGATTAACAAAGATACTAGCATGTTAACCAGAAGACAACTTTGTGTGTCATATTCTTAAGACCTTTTTATTTGTCAGAATTTGATTAGAGAATCTTTTGAAATAATTTAGATTAAAAAGCAAAACGGACCAATAACAAATAACATGGACTTCTAAGAAGAAAAGTACTTTAAAAAAAAACAAAAGCAAAACAAGTTGAAATTTCACTTCAGAACAAAAGCTTGTCCAGTAACTTCTCTGACACCTGACAGCAGAGGACACCTGAGGAAACTAAAAGAACTGTAGATTATTTCTACAAAGTAAGCTTAAGGCCTGAAACTTGTCATCTGTTACTTCTATGTTATGTTACCCATTGGTTATTATTAGCCACATCCAGTCCCTTTTTCTAATTTTGGTAAATCTTTGCTCTCAAAAAAGGTGACAATTCAAAAATCCATTGAAAAATTATGTAGAAAGTAATTTCTTGCATAGCTTCTAAATTCCCCACTTCTCATCAAATATTTCTTGGTTTTAAGTTATGAACTACAGGAATAAAATTTCCTGGTTTCTCAAATATGTTAGGCAGATATTCTTCTCCTTTCTAAGATTCAGATACTCTTCTATCCTCCTAACGCTTCCTGTATCCTGTACTGTTTTGTATTCATCTCCATTCCATGGTCAAAACTCTTAGCCTTTTCAGTCTAATTTTTCCCACTGTGCTGACTAACATTTTCACTCTTTTCTGAAGACCAATTAACCACAAAAATACCTTTTAGAGATCAAGATGCACTGCTGCAATTCAGGACAATTCTTTTTCTTGTTAACATTCACATATTGATGTCTTCTCTGCTATTACATCACTTATTTATGTTAAGATTCATAATAATTGCACTCTGAATAGAAATCTCTGCTGAATTATCTGTAACATCTTGAGTATACCTTCGGAAGAATACAAGCAATTTATGAGTGTCTTTCAAAGTAGTGTCAATTTTAGACTAGTGTGCTCATTCAGTGTGCAACATTATTGTACCTAACAAGTACCTTTTGCCATTATAAATAACATGAACTATCTTATTGCTACAGTTTCTGTCTCCTAATTAATTACTGATCTATAGCAATATTTTGCATTTCATTCCTTGACTACTTGCTCAGCAGCTTTTTATGTAAGTCACTGAGGACTCATAACAATCAGATTACTTGTGACAATCTCAGGTTCTCTCTAGTGCTAACTTTATGTCTTTTCTGTCAGTATATTGTTTTACACACACATCATTATTCATCACAGTAAACAGTATACAAAGTTATATGAAAATCAGCTTTGAAGAAACATCTCACCACATGTTATGCTCAAACACCTTAGAAGGATCAGTTAAAATCCGTGATCCAAGTGGAACAGCTGGTCGTCTGTTACTTTGGTGCCTGTGTTGCAACTTGCTTTTCCGCAGACATAAGGCAGAAAGCCTTGTAATGAAATTCATTCTGTTCAGAGACCTGAAAACACATTTAATTCAAATTACAGTTTGGCTGTAACTTAATTGTTTATGTCACTTACATGAGAAACAGGTCAAATAATCAAGCACCAGTATCAGCTTTAGTAATAATAATCTACTACAATATCAATATAAATGCTTTTTAGAAAATAGCAACATCCCTTCAGTGTGCTGAAAGCCCAGATAGTACCAAAGTAGGCTACTGGAATGAAACCAATTAAAGGACAAATTATTTGGTACCATTTCAAAGTTGTATCAGACAGGGGGGAAAAGGAAATAAACAGCAAAACAATAACCCAAGTTTGACATTGCACCTTTATGAAGACAAGCAAGAAATGAACAGTAAAGAAACCACTTGTTCTAGTGGGTACAGACTGTCATTAAGATTGACATTTTCCACCCCATTCACTGTCTTCAAAAGATTTCATTCTAGAACAGTGGCTCTGATTTATGCTTTTAAATAAGAAATGAAAGATTTTCTTTTTTTTTTGAAGTGTAAACATTATGCACCAGAAAGCCTTCCAAAATTCCTGATCTCCATTTAATGCCCTCTTTGAAATGAATGGTCTTAGAAGTTAAATTTCTACTTATGCAAATTATAAAGTGATTGAGATCTTTTTATTACATGTATAATTCCGTCTTATATAGCTATATTTTACTTTACTTGTAATTAAAAATAACTAGTGTGTGTAGCTAGTATCAGCATTTTTTTCTTTTTCTTTTTTTTTTTTTTGTGAGGGTTTTTGGTTCTTTTGCATATTCTCGTAAATGTAGGTTTTCTATGAGATAAATACCCTTCCTCCTCCTACTTTTACCCCGATACCCTGATGTGTCTTTGCTCTTTTTTTCTTCAAATGCTCTGCATGACTTTAAAAACTATTTTTAATCCTATTTTTTCTGCCTTTTTTTTTTTTTTTTTTTTCCTT
>VWZG01007990.1:52206-79710 GCA_013396735.1 Grallaria varia | reverse complement strand
TTTTTTTTTTTTTTTTGGAGGGCTGCTTCTGTAAAAACCGCACAAACAAATTCAATGTACTGGAAATACAAAATATAGTTAGAAAAGAATAGGCACAAGACACTACCAGAAAACATTCTGTGCCAACTGGTTACAAAACAAAGATTTTTGTCTTAAGGAAAATAGTACTATTTGATCACAAGTCTTGTACTGTGAATCAAGAATGATTAATTTGTACATATCAATACAAAGACTGGCAAAGGAATCACTTCAATTAAGTAAACAATTTCTCATTTGAGGTGTACTTCTGAATGCATAATGCATTAAAAAGGGCATTGTTTATTTATTTTAAGCCTACATAAAAAAAAATTAGAATTTCTTTTTATTTGTCAAAGATTAAATAAAATGAAGTTTGCCTTATGGTTGTCAGTGCCAAATAAAACCTCTGTTAACTTTTGGCTGCTGAGACAGCAGTGTTACCAGGGCATGGGGGTATTGCAATACAGTGAAAATGTAACATTTAGTCCTATTAAAAAATCAAAATTATTCTAAAGTTACCAAGTTTATTACGGGGTTTTTTTCTTCCATGTAGCTCAGCAACTAAAACAATTCCAGTTTATACTTCAATTACTACAAATGGTTTATGCTTCGTATTTGAAAATACACATGCATTTTTCCTAACACAGTGCATAATTATTAACATATATGGGATATAATGAAATAATTATTATGAGACATGAAGATTAAGACATTGTGACAATGTCTGCAAAATGTGTAATTTACATCAAGGCAATGTTCTTAAAAACAAAAATAAATAGAAAATCCTCTAAAACTCCTAACCACAATCTGTTCTAAAATTACTATTATTAAATTAGAGAAATGCCTGGATTAAAATTTCATTATTACATTGCAAACTGTTTACAAATCCTCTTCCTCCTTCAATCATTTGAAAAGACCTGAGTTAGTATCTTGCATTTCCTGTGCCAGCATTGATATTCACCATAAAATATGATTCAGCTGCTAGGCTAGTCACATAATTCTTCCTAGCTTTCTACATGTCTCAATAAGAACATGAAAAGATGCACAGATGGCAATTATAGTCAGATGACTAAGATGATGTTGCATCAGTAAAATCCAGATATGCAACTCTTTCTATGAAAATGTGACCCTTTGAGTGGCAATTGAACAATTTTAGCTGATAATTTCTGAAAATGCAAGGAGAGTGAGGTAGATGGGGAAGTTAAATTTACTGTTGCATCCCATGTTAAATGTGAATGAATCCCCTGGAGACATGCATATATATCCCTGAGAGTTAAAAGTGATCCACGGTTCATGAGATTAGTGGACAACCTTGCTACTAAAAGTCCAAAAAACATCTAAATTACTTGGAAGCCTAAATTACATTTTCAGAAGAGAGTCACTCCTCAATTGTTTCTCTAATTGATTTTTGTTAATGAAACATGCAAACACCTTTTCTCTTTTTCAGGTAAGATGATCATACCCCAGAGACATTACAGCAAGAAATGTTGTCTGAAACAATTAGCAGTTATTTCCTTGTTCAGAGCTACAGTCAGGAATACTTAAAAGTTTGATTGTTAACCAAAGCAATTCAACGTTCATTTTTAAGGAAATTAACATGGAACTGAATTACATTAAAAATGTCTATATTTTGTGGCACCATAACTATTTTTCAGATTAAAAAAACCTTTAAAGAAACAATGCACTTGATGACCACGCTGAAAAGCAATATGGAAGACTTTTTTCTCCCTGTAGAACACTGCCTTTTATGCTTTATAATTCTGTCATTGTTACAAGTACCAATCAGGTCCTCAGTTTGGTTGAGAAATTATATGAAATGGCCTTAAAACGACTCTCCTCTTGAAACAAGCTAACATAGTATTTCTACCACAGCTTTTTGAAGGCGGGCATGCAGAAAAGCATATAAGCATCAACTGCTAGCTGGACTTGAAATAACACATTTCTAATTGATGTTGCCATTAAAACCACTGAGTAGTCACACCCACAGAGGAAAAATTAAAGATACAGGAGAAATGTACTGCTCTAATTTTTTTAATCGTGGATTATACCCCAAAACATATGCAAACCACTTCACCGATAAGTAAAATCCTTTAAAAGTATCAATTCTGAGGACAATGTTGTAGGAAAAAAGAAAAAACAAATCAAAAGAAAGAGAAATAATCTGTTATTTCTGTCCAAGAACCTCATTTAATGAACTTATTAGATGAAAATATTTTGCAATTTAACTGATCTACAACTACAAATCTAACAACTTCTTCCATCTCCAATCACTAAGCCTACTTGTAGTCTCTGTTATGAAGAAAAAAAATAGCCTATATTAGGAAGAGTATGTGTATCTTATGTTAACATTCCTAGACAGAAAAGTATTCTGGAAACAATTAACTTCATATAGTCACTTCTGCTTGGCACCTAGAAGCTTATCTAGACACTTGACCGTTAATCCCCAACACTCTCCTGTAAAGCATTGCCGATCTATTTTACAACCATCAAACACTACCAAAAATCAAAACACCTTACACAAACAGATACAAGCAGCAATCATGGACACAAAGGAAAAAAAATCAAGATAATGGTAACACAGAAGGTACAACTACGAATTACCAGTGGTTATTTTTAAAATATATACATATTAATATTTCTTAATATTTCAAATCCAGGGGGACGGGGGCGACTTTACTGTCAACCAGACTCATTCATCAACTGAATGCTTAATGCTATTCTATTCTACCAAGTGAATAATCATGCCCTCTTGAGGCCTCATGATAATTTTTTCAATTATATACTTCCAAAAAATTATGCACATTTGAAACAATAGGATATTTCACAACTTTCCAAACTCAGCAGATCTAAAATTTTCAACTGTTTTTCTTTCTTATGCATAATAACCAGGAATGATGCAAACCGTCCTGTGGGCATACACAAACTTCAGTAAAACTGCTGAGAGCACTGACTCCCAAAGGGAAAAGAAAAACAAAAGAAAAATTATTTTGATTTATTCTGACTTCTACACAGGCAACACAGCTAACACTGGTTAAAGAGCAAAGCAGATAAAAACAAACCAACCAACCCCACCAGAGATGATTTCAAAGACATGTACACAAATGTTGAGTGAGAAGTGACTGTTCTTACAGCAGCTGCCCGGTAACCCATCGAAAGTAGTCGAGGAAAAAGAAAATAGTTTCTGCAATGGTAGAGGGAGAGAGAAGGGGTTATCAACTCGGCTGCTTTACTGAAAACCTTTACTTGAATCACCGAAGGGTTCCTCGCTACTCTGCACACCCTCTGCTGGCTGCTGCTTACACAGGAAGGAGGAAAAAGAAGAGGGGGGCAAAAAAAAAAAAAAGGAGCTACGGTGACTTTATGTATATGTAAGAGAAGATACATCCAAACCTCCAAATGCAATCACTTAAATTGTTTTAACCCTATTTTCTACAAAATATCGAATATTAAACTGTATTGTCTAACAAAAGATATTTTGTCTTAACACAAACTGTTTTCCTTTTATTGAAGATGATGAGAACTGGGATAGAGCAACAAGATTTTTACTCCTGTCTACAAGGTATATACAAGAACCCCGTTCACTTACATTCCTGCAGGCCTCTGGATGTCCCTATGGGCCTTGCTTAGCTGCAGCCTGCGCTGGCAGCTCTGAAGTCACTGGCAATACTGCAGATCCACCGGGGCAGTACACTCCTACTGTCCTACCCAGGTCTTTGAAGGAGCAACTGCAGCCACCGTGTTTGTGGGTTAGCTCACTTCATGAAATAATTGCAAGGCACCAGACAATTAAAGGCCTCTCTCTTTGCTTACAGTATCAGTGAAGATTAAGGGTTCCACTCAGAGATCCTGAAGTGACACGAAAACACACAAAAGATCAGTAACTTCCACATTACCCCATGTGGGCGCTTGGCCTCTGGCAAGCAATGGAGGTGAGTTTTTCCGCAGACTTCAGTCGCTCTGCTGGCAAGTACCGATTGATGAGTGTGGCAAGTTTTTGGAACGTGGCTCTAAAAATACAAAAATGATGTGTCATACACCTTAAGGGGTAGCTGTTGACCTTGGAGTTTTAAAAAGGGTTAAACAAATCCCCTAACCTTCCCCCAAGGCCCGGTGCGCGCTATCCATCGCACCCCGCCGTGCCCAGAAAGGCTCCTGGGCGCTGCCACGGGCCCTCCGGCCGCGGGGGCTGTGCTCTGCAGCAGGAACGCTACAAAAGAAAGACACCGCCTCCCTCTTCTCCTTTACTACCTATCGCTAGCAAAAGTTTCCTGCCTTTGTTTAAAACCAAAACCAAACCGGGTAAAACGCTCCCATCAGCACGCCCCGCACGCCGAGCACACCGCGGTTCCTGCAGCGCAGGGTCGGCGTGGCGGCGGGACGGGCAGCGCTGCTGCTGCCGGCGGGCGGGCACTGCCGGCGGCTCTCCCCGGCCCCTGCGCTGCCCTCCCTCCTGCCCGCTGCCCCGAGCGCCACCTCCACACCGCCGCAGCGTTCCCGCCCCGGGACCGGCCCCGCCGCCCCGGGAGGTGAAACCCGGGCACGCCGCGCGATCCCGCCTGGGAGAACTACAGTACCCGGCGGGCCGCGGGGGCGGCGGCGGCGGCGGCGCAGGGCCGATCCCGCTGCGTCTGCGGGAGCTCGGCGCGGGCAGCGGAGCGCCGCGGGGAGGCCTCGGGTCGCGTCTCGGGCCGGTCGAGGATCGAAGGGCCGCTCGGGCCCGGCCCCGCGTCGCTTCACCTCTCGCCANCCCCGCAAGGCTGGTGGACCCCGCAGCGGCGAGCCTGGAGCGGCGGCGGCGGGCGCTCCCGGAGCGGGGCAGGAGGGCGCTGCCGCCCCGCCGGCCCGCGATGTGCCCGCAGGCGGCCGGGCGGGCCAGGGCCGCCCCCCGCGCCGCCGGCCCTCACAACGTGTGCCGCCTCCTCGGCCGCAGGGCCCACGGCTTCTATGCCAGGGATGCCGGCGTGGCCCACAGGAACAACCTCGG
Source organism: Grallaria varia (assembly GCA_013396735.1). NCBI lineage: Eukaryota > Metazoa > Chordata > Aves > Passeriformes > Formicariidae > Grallaria > Grallaria varia. The sequence goes on along the minus strand of VWZG01007990.1, from coordinate 74,708 downwards.
GCTCCTCCGAAAGATCATGTGTCAGGTAACAGCGGCGCTGCCTGAGGCCCCGCGGGCACTGCCTGTCAGCCGGGCGGGCCGTGTCAGTCCTCAGCACAGGTGTCTGAGAAGTCCCCAGCCACGCTGGAGAACAAGTCTGGGGAGAAAAACAATCGGTAGTTTTACTGAAGAGAGTTAGAAAAATTTATTTCACGAGGCTCAGACCTAGAAATGTACAGAGGATGATGCTGTGCGAAAACTTCAGAAGCACCTGTAAATCTAATGTGTTAGAAGTAAACTTCTATGAGATTTTATATAGTTTATTTCCCTAAGATGGGTTCATATTTAATACCAGTATTAAATTCATAGTGCTTCAGTGAGCATCAATGTTAAATTTGAAAGGGGTTCTCACAACTACATAAGATGATCAGCAGAGATCTTCAGGTAAACATAACCCTAACAAGTCAGTGAAATTGATGGTACAGAAAAAACAGTAATGAAACCAATTACAAACTAAAGTGAACTATTTTGTTAAGAAAAACGGTTACTGCTGCCATGGAGTAATTGATGGGAATACTCTGGAAATGGAAAGGAATTGGCAATTTTATTATATTGAAAATACATTTATTGGAAGTCAGCTCAAGCATGTGCTTATATAACTAGATCAATGGGCATGCAAGGTTTACTGAAATAAAAATAAGTACATTTGACTTAGACTTTTTTTTGTAATACTGGAACCTTTGCTAATGGTATGGTGCTTCTGGTACCTCTAATGCATGCAAGAAATTTTTATGTAAGCAGTTTATCAAAATAACCATAAACACATTTTTCTGCCTCTCACACTAAACACCACGAGCATAATGGAATTAGATGTTCAGTAAATCCAGTTAATTACATATAAAAGAATTCTGTGCATATTTAAACTTTGGGGAATTTAGTCCTCGATTTCAAAAGTCACCATGAAAGTTTAGTTGCCAGCTTTAATGCAGGTAAGTTAATGACAGCATATTCCTCACCCTTGCTGTCCATTATAGGTAATAAAAAATATTTTAATTCGATTTTTAAAAAAGACCATTTTTCCTTAAGAAAGCTCTTTTAATCTGGTTTAAAAAAACCTAAGTAACATTGTCTTTTTTGTATTCCATGGTCAAGTTTCAATTAGTGTAAGTTGTTAAGCTGCAGGAGCCAAATGAAATATTTTCCAGAAGCAAAGTTTGTTACAAAACCCATCACTATTACAACTACTGTGTTTCAGGAAAGTACTAAATTCAAGAATGTCTGGACAACTCATTCTGCATCTCCTATTGCATATGAGAGAGGAAGAATTTACATGGACAATTATCAGTGCTGTATTAGCAGGTAATACATTTTCAGTTATAAGGTACCCTGACTTAGAGTTCTGAGGCTGTGATTCTGTGTTAGATATATTGCTAACTTTACTCATTCAAATAGCTGCTGTGAATTGAGTGGAATTTACCTAGGAGCAAAAAATAACCAGGTGCATAAATCTCTGTTGCATTACATTTAGAAGCTGTTGTATTTTAATGTGACACTTGCTTTGGTAAAAGAAAGTCTGATCTTGCTGGTGCTGTATTAACTTCAGGTTTCAGAGTACTTTAATAAGAGTGGAAGATTATCAGCCTTTTATAATCTGACACTGAAAAGCCCAATGGACAGTAGTTCTCTGTAATCAAGTGACTAGCAGTGTGCTAAAGAGTATGTCACAAAATCAGCCTATGCAACAAGCCTGGTACTATGTCTATGAATTCTGTATAAAATAAGTAAATTATTGTTCATGTGACTGTACAGCGTGCACAGTATGTGCTGGTTTTTGCAAATGTATTTTGCAGATCAGTTCTCCGATCTGATGTATTCTCCTGTCCATCAGCAGTTGCAGAGGCACAGGTTAGGAGGCAGCATATGGCAGGATAGAGGACAGGAAATCTGTGTACACCAACCTTTGTCCTTGCTCATCCCTCTTGTGAGGGCAGTTCCATGGACTTGGAGAACTGCATTGCTGAGTAGGTTGTGATCAGAGGCGTTTTGAAACAGTGTCATATGATACATAAAAGACAAATTACTCTGTCAGTGTAAACCACTGAAAGTTAATTAATCTATCACTTAGAGCTGAGATCTAAATCTACTTTTATTCCTACATTGTCCGAATGCTTTCAGTACTGGGTTAACCTGTCTCACATCTTTCAGGTTTATCTTTGTCTCATCCTTCCAGAGGGGAAAACTATGCACAGTACGAAGCTTTTATTTTAGTTAGTAGGATTTTTTAAAAATATCTGAACATGATGCCACACCTTTATGTTATGAAAGGCAACACTGGAAGAACCTGGGGAGTTCTGGGATGATCATTAGTTCCTGAAATTGATTTCTTTTTAATGTGTATCACTAAAGTAAGAATATTACTATTTAGTGACTAAAAAACCCCAAACAAACAAATAAAAGCCCTTCCCAAATCATAGCAACAACCTGCAAGATACAGAGATTAGCTTTTAAATGTTACATTATGTTAACTATTCCTTATTAGGCCTTATTTTGAGAACAATTTCAGTTATATTTACAGGCTGAAAATGTTTAGATTTCTGACCTATCTAAGGAGAAGGCAGGATTTCTAAAACTGCATTGATAGAATGTGGTGTACAAAATAGACTAATGATCAATCATTTTCCTCTTAGCATTGCACAAGCACCAAGAATACTTTATCAAAAGTCAAAGTGTTCTAAGTCAGAAAAAATAGAAGATGCTTTATTATTGGAATGCCCGCTGGTAAGATTACTTTTTACTAGAGCATTCTTGTGCAAAATGCTAAATATATTTTGGGGAAACATATTTAGAATAGAGCACTCTTTCCCTGCAACCTACTTTCTCAATGTTTTTATGGAGTTAGGTCATTAAAAGTTTGCAACATATGCTTATGTATATTAACTGAACATTTAGAGATACACCTCTCTGAATTTGTAAATAGTGCATTCAAATGTTTTTTTTTGTAAGCTGTCATGGAAGATTTTGTGCCTTTACACTTATGCAACTAACTCTTAATTCCTTACAAAATAGATTCTGTTTATATTTTTCTTTATTTTTTAAATAGCAAGGACAGTAGCTGGGACTTCTAGTTTTTACCAGATCTGTCGACACTGAAAAAACCAAAAAGCAGATACACTGAAGGTCCAATGAAGCAACTCTGCCCCAAAACTGTTCTGTTTCTAACAAATGTATTACATAATTTCTGTCCTCCACCAGGAGTTTTTCTCCCATCCACTGTCTACAGAGCTTAGAAATATCAGCCCCATCCTTGAAGTGCATAAAAATAAAGCAGTGTAATTACCATTCTTAGCAGTTACTGTTGAGTTACTACTGAATGTCTTATTTCGCAATACTTAAACAATTTTATCTTCAAGACTGGTATCAATTAGATCAATAAGCAGTTGTACTTGATTTTTTCAAGGCAAGAAAGTTTTAAAAGATGTCTTTTCTAGAAAAGGTAACTGTCTTGCAAGAATTGCAGATTATTTATGTGATAGGTGATTATTAGGCATGGACATGATCTTAAGAGATAGTGATGCCCTTGGCAGCCTGCTTTCCTCCTTTAGTTTTTGAGGACTGTGTATTAAGTTGTGTGTTCTTCTGACTGTCAAAATGTTATGTATTCTCCTGGTACAAACATTTTTCTAATGACCTTTATTTATGTAGGGGGAAATGCTACCAAGTCCATCAGATTATAAATCTTCACTGATAGTCTTGACAGTGCAGAACTGGCTTCTGCGTCTCTCTGCTGATAGTGGAGAAGTACTGGAAAAAGTATACCTTGCTGGTTCCTGTTGCAAATCCTTCAGGTATTAAACAACTAAACTTTATATCGTTGACAGTCATTTGTATTACAGTGGAGAAGGGGAATCGTGTTTATTTTAGTACTATCCTGTGGCTGACTACAGGTTTGTTAGTCTAGAACATTACCTAGAATGCTGCTCCTGCATGCTCTTACCAGTAGAAGAATTTCATCAGCTTAAGTATTATGGTCTTAAATTCGGTATCGAGTTCCACAAAACCTAGGCTACTATTTGCTTTTCTCTGACAACTTTACAGTTTTGAATATTGCAATGGCAACATACCAGGAAAGGACCTCTTAAGAGCTATGAAAACTTCAACAAACATACAAAAAATACGTTTAAAGTTTGACCTGTTTTGACCTGGCAAACATTATTCTGTAGCGGGTAGCCATTTTACTCTTTTAAAGCAGAGTGGTTACTGCTTTTGGTAAACTGCTTCTTTTTTTTTCACTTCTCAGAAGAAATTATTTCCTTTAAGATGAAGGATAAGAAAATAGTGATTGTGAAAGGAAGGAGAAGAATTAAGATGGTGAATGTTAGTGCTTTCCAAATTTTTCTCACAGTTCTGTATGAAATAAGCCATTCCTGGTTCCATGGGTTTTACATTATTGCAAACAGCAAATATCTTGAGCACTTCTTCTGAATGAAATACTGAAGTTTGCCTGGGCACAGGCATCTACCTGGTTATAGTAGATTATATTTTATGTGAAATAATGTATTTACTAATAAACGGTTTTTTAAGTGATTAAGCTAGGCCTTTCTTGTCACAAATAGGTATCTGAGCTGGGATACGCCTCAAGAGATAATGGTTGTAAAGACAGTTCAGAATAAGCTCCCTGCAGCAGCACGGCAGGTAAAAACTCTGATTTTTACAACATTGATTAAAAAAAATTCCCAAGTACAACGATGGAGACATTATAATTTGTTACTGTGGTAGAAGATAAAGGTGTGCTACTGTTAATAACTATATTAAATGTTGTTCCTTTCCAGGCAGGAATCCAACAGTCTGTATTGTTTTATCTTGCTGTATTCCAAGTTTTACCTCTTTCATTCATTGGAATGCTGGAAATAAACAAAAAAGTAAGTTAATTTCTCCATTAAAGTTGATCTGTAGTTCTGTGACAGTTCTAGTTTAGGCACTTGTTTCAGAATTTCAGAAGTCATACTTACAGCTTGTTAAAACAACTCAAACATTAATTAGCAAGAGTGTTCTTGTGTCTGATAGGGGTGTTGGGGGGATGATCCTTAATTCTAATGACCAGAAGAGAAAATACAAATGAATTCTTTCACTGGGTTACTCTTTGACATGTAAAAGGACTTTAGCCTTTACTTAGAGCAGTCATAAGAATTAGGGAATCCTAAAGCAGACTTCTTTTCACCTCCTTAAAGAAAGATATATGTGTCTCTGACCCACTCCTAGTAATAGTCTATGAATTCTATGTGCAGTTGCAAATTTTTCAAACTTTCATTATTACTATTACTGAATAACAAATGTAAATATGTCTTGCTTTATCAGTCAAGGGCAAACAACCTTTCTGAGGTCAGTTTGTGACCTGGTAGGTAAGAGTGTATATACAAAACATCTGAAAGAGTCCTGCTTCAGTTGGGTCTGTATTGAGTACTTTGTCAGAGAAATTGTTACAACTAGGAATAACGGCAGGGCAGAGTTTGACATGTGAGAATACAGCCAGCAGAAGAAGCAACCTTGAATGTAGTGCCAAACCTGATACAGATCAGTGGAATACAACTATTAGATGAGATTAGATTAGGGTTACTGTTTAACACTGCAGAATGCACCTCGTGCATCAGCTTTACTGAGATAGTGCATCCTAATAAATTCTGAGTTCAGAGTGGCTAAGGTCTCAAGCTTAGAAAGAAGACTTTAGGGTTTGAAGACTACTAGAGTTTGTGTCTGGAAGACACTGGGACCTAAGCTAACAAATGTATTGAGAAAGGGCCATAAGATTAAATGGAAGGCAAAGTCTCAGGAGTGAATGTATCTTTCAGAACCAAATAGATCACAAGATCACTGATAGTACGAAGATGTAAGAGTCCTACTGCTTTTGAGTTTCTTTCTCTTTTTTTAACTGTTTAAGCCTGTTTTAACTGGTTTAATTGCTTTTTCACATAGTGGTTCAGATTAAAGAAATGAAGACCACATATCCAAGCATATCTAGTAAAAAAACCTATGAACTTCACATGGTGTTATTTGTTCAGTATTAAGAATCAGTTTGTGGCGTTTTCTCAGTGATGTGTTAAGCAGTGGCACAAATGAATACTGCATAATTATTAAAAGCTTCTCATGTCTGTGTCTAATTTGGATTCAGAGGATCCTGTACGCTGTGACAGCGGGATAATGTAGTTTTAGTACAGCTGTATGCCATCACAGAGCCGTGATTAGACTAGTATTTAACCCTGCTGATAAAAGAAAGAACAGAAGATCTGAAATAAGGATTTTTGGATAGAGTTACTAGTTTTGCTAACGTTCCTGTGGATGCTGGAGAATATAATCTATTCATGTATGATAATAACAGGGTAATATGGTATGAAAAGATACTGAGAATTGATTAGAGAATGAATCTGCTTGCAGAGTATGACAAATCTAACCTCAGGTGTTAAAGCAGTGCAAAGTATTACAGAAACTCAGCAGAACAGATGAGTTACAGAAAACTTCATCAACTTAGTGATTTGGTTTGGACAGAATAAAAAATTTAAGTGACTGCAAAATTAAGGACATAATGTCACTATTTTGTGTTGTCTTAATTATTTCTTCTCTAATAGAATATATTTTGCTTCCTTTTATTGCAGATATTTGGAAATAGTGTGACAGATGTTGCTGTTTCTAATGGAATCCTGATTGTAATGCATAGCATGGGTCTGGTCAGACTCTATAACTTCAAGGCAATTTTGGAACAGGTAATGAAATACAAAATTTTTCATACTGTCTGTGCTGTTTTGGGGCAACAAATCAAAAATATTCGTGTAATGCTGCATAGGTACATGGAGAATGTGTCAAAGAATAGAGTTCTTCAAATCTATTTACAGTCAGAAGATACAAATATATACAGTATCAGAAAATTCTACCTGCACCAGTTACAGATGGCAAAACATAAGAGATACAGGGTCAGACAGGCCCTTCAGAGGAGTTACTTAAATGTTAGACCAGATGTGCTCCTTACACACCTAGTCTGTAGTTTTACATGATTGTTAAGGCCAGAAACTGGTGGGCATGGAAGACTGATCTCAAACAGAACTGCGGTGAGATTTTTGAATTTGTATCCTTACAATCAAAAATCAAATATTAATTTAAAAGTAAGACTCAGGCAGTATCTAACAAGATGAAGAATGTGGTAGTAATAGAGCAGTAAAACTAAACAGTAAATATGCATCAATGAAGCTAAATTGTTTTGTGTTACTTTAGTTCATGGAGCAGCCATTTGATTTGGGACAAGAATTCAACTGGAATGGTCAGGCGGGAGTTGTAGGAAAGTATCCATTTGGTCTTCCATGTAACATCAAAATAACAGGTAATTATGATCTTTGTATTATCTTGCCTGGTGGCTTTTATGAATTAATTATTACTTATTTCACACCAAGAAAATAAAATTACTATGCTCATATTGTGCTATAGCTATATTTCTGAATTTACATTTTAGTAAAAATGTGTTTTGTTTTACTTTTAATTACAGTAAAAATTATATAGAACATACCTGGAAAACTACTACAGCAACTAAGCTATCTGAAAAACCTCATAAGCAATGCATGAAATGGAAACCTCTTCCTCATTTCTGAGGCACAACTGCTCTCAGGAAAGAGGAAGGGCTTAGGAGAGCTGTTAATAGCACCCAGAAACAGTGTATGGTATGTAAGCAAAAATGCGAGAGCATTTAATCTAACTTGCAGAGGAAATTCAAGGAGACTAATTACATTTTGTCTGACTTGCATTTTGATAATTCTAGGTTGTCAGAAATGTGCCAGCTTCAATAAAATTAATTCCTGAGAAGAGAACAAATTACTAAAAACAATTCTTATGTCTCAAATCATTAACTTACAAATGCTCTGCTTTATGTAATAATTTCTCTGAAACCAAACAGTGGTTTCTCTTGGTGCATTTGAGATTAGAATTTGGTGCTAAGAAACTTAATGAATGACCAAAGCCCAAGACTTTCTTTGAAATTTCTTTTTTTACTTTAAAAATACATTCTCACAAGTTCACACTGAAGACATTTCCAAAAAAAAAAAGAAGTTAGTTTCATGAATATCAAATAATGTATGCTTTTATTTCTTTAATTTTGAATGTTTCTGTATTGAATGTTTTTACAGGTGTTTATCCACATAAAAAATGCTTTTCATCTTTATGTTCTCTAAGTGTTAGATAATAAGAGGCAAATCAATGCAAATTTACATAAAAATAAGGGAATACATAAAATACAGGCTTATATAGTCGAGGTTTTCAGTTAAAATGCAATGTTTTATCAAAACAAAGTGATAGGCTGCTCTAATCTCAGTTTTTACAGAGGGAAATTTTTCCTCATTTTTCTATCTGTCTCAGTCTGCGAAACTACCGTTTAATGTTAGGGGCCCTGTGGAAAACATGCTTATAGATAATTGTAGTTTTGAGATTTAAAAGCCGTGAACTGGAAAAAACATTTTCGATCTTGAATCTTATTCAAGAATTTGCGGTTCGGAAGTTCTGAACTCACGACACACATTTGCCGTGGCTGCTCTTTGCAGACAGTTGCATTCCTGTGGTTTTGGAGTTGTTTTCTTCTAAGATCGAAATGGCCGAATGCTTCAGTGAGCAAGATCTTAGGATCTTGTTTCAGAGTTTAGGCTTGTATTTACTATAACTTAACTATGTGTAGTTTTCCTTATTTAGTCCTAGCCTCCCTACAGAAATTGCCTGAAGGGTTGGCCATTGTTACGGTATCGTTTTTGTGGTGTGAGGTATCCAAAAGGAAGTGTATGGGCCACTGTGTACTTAGCACTTCATTTACAACTGTTAACTGGAGAGGAACTTGATTCTGGGCACAGTGGAAGGAAGGGGAAAGCACCTATAAGTCTTCATTATGTAACTTTCTAAAGGAAGTTAAAACTAGTTTGATTTATTGTTAGAGGATACAGTAATTTCATGGAAAAGTGAGAAGGAAGATACTTCGTAGAATTTTTTTATTTTATTTTTTTTAGGACAAATACTCAGTAGTGCTGCCAGGAACAACTTTTTGACTTTATTTTAGATGAGTCTGGAAGGTTTTAAGGAATTGAACCGAGAAGCTGAACTGGAGATTGAAAACTGGGAAAGACTTGCAAACAATCAAACAGGAGGTGTTAAGGAACAAGAGCAAGTGACACACAGCACGAAAGTGGGAGTTGAGGCAGCAGAATCATATTATCACAATGGTTTAAGTGGCTATGATCTTGCAAATCTTTGCCAAATGAACATCAAAAGAAAGGCATATTTTATCAGCAGCCTGTACTGCTCAGGACTGATTTATTATTTAATCGTACCATACATACATATATTTAGTTGTATTATTTAGTCCATCTACCAGTTTTTGAGGGACCTTACTACATGTTTTATTAAAAAAGTTGATAGGATAAAATGTTAACAAATTTTCTGAACTCATTTTTCATTTTCTGACTGATTTTAATATCTGTAGGTCCTCTGCTTGTGCTTCCATTTTCAACATTCTCTACATTTTCAGCAGATGCCCAAATTTTTTATAACTTTGTTATATCTTGCACAGAATCTCGCATTTCTTATGTGGTAGTACAAAAGACAACTAGAAGACAGCCACTCTCCAGCTTAGGGAAGACTTAATTTCCAGGGACAGTGATCTGATTCCATTCAATCTAAATGCTGGAAACATGAACAAAGGAAGAAAAGAGAAGCACTCTGTAAGCAGAGTATCTGATGTCATGTGACACCTTGGCACCCTTGGCTACGACCTGGATAATTATCTAGACTAAGCAGGATAAGAGCAAGTCAAAATTTGGATAAGACCTTTGGGACATAAGAGTCCAAATAAGAACCTTGTTCTCCTTACACTAATTCCATTTGGGTTTTTATATTCTGCCAGTTTAAATGCCCCTTGTAATTGCAGATTTTCGCCACATTTTGTTAATTTTCCCCTTAGCTTTTCTCTGTACTATTAGTGCTGATCTTCAGTCTAAAATTGATTCAGTTATAGCAACTGTAGAAAAATTGCTTTGATTTAGCTAGCTGGAAGAAGTTGTAAGATTCTGTGCAGCCCGTTTCATTCAAAGATGCTTCTCTCATTTAGTAAACAGAAGATTTGTAAGAATGGCACATCACATCTCTGTAATTTATCCCAACCAAACTGAAAGGAAAACCAGAAAACTTTAGCCATTAATTACAAAAATTTCCATATTTTGATTGATTTTTATAAGCTCAGCTACAGATTGCATTCATTGTGGCCCACACTATTTTGTTGTATTACACAAAAGGAGTAAGAATATTCGGATTCTGCATTTAATTTTGTTATTTGAGATTGCTGCTTGCTGTTTCCAGCTTTTTATCACTGGTTTTCCCAAGAGAATAATGACCCTTTTCATATGGTCTTTTGATCTGTTCATGTTTGCATCCTCATTTGGAGTCAAAGGTACTAGAAGAGCATTTCAGCATCAAGATCTGAGAAGCCAGTAACCCTCCCCAGGGAGCTGCTGGTGTGTGCTCGGATGCTAGAGGAGGTGGAAACAAAGTTCACAGCCAATGTATTTCCACCAGTCTTCAAAAGTTCTGAAAATTAGTAGCTTTACTGGAATTTAGAATTGTAAGGATCAATGGAATTGTGGTTGTTCTGCTACTAATGGTGTTAACATTACCGAATATTTGCAGATACCCCACCTTTGCTATTTGAAGCATCTTCTCTGGAGAATGCATTTCAAATTGGAGGTTACCCTTGGCATTATATCATCACACCTAACAAGAAAAAACATAAAGGAGTCTTCCATATTTGTTCTCTGAAAGACAATGCTTTGGTAATATATTCAGATAGCAGCTTCTCTGAAATTCATGTGTATCATGTTTGTCTTCATTTCTTATCCTGAGTAGCATTTGAGGTAATAATACCCTTAATTTTCCAGTGTGGTGCTTTCGCAGGGATCACCCAACAGTATCAAATCAGCTATCCCATGGAGTCATGTATAAAATACTTTCTCCCGAGTTAGTACTGCTTCTCATATTTCCTTCATTCCAATATAATAGTGGCAATGTCAGGTCTACACAGCACTGTATTCGTGACTTAAAAGTTAAGTCTCATTACCTGATTCCTTGCATGGTGACATCTTAATGCACTTCTGACTAGTCAGCCTACCAAATACTGACTAAAGAATTATTTTAAATTTTAAGAAATTGCAGAATAAGTTTCCATAATGTTTGTAGTTTATTTTTGATTTGTACCTTCCCTCTCTCCCTAGAAAGATTTCATTGCTCAGTTTAATCCCTCTCTATTAATCAGTTTAGTCTAGTCCTAATTGTTATATGTATTCTTTTGTGTGAGCTCTTCATCTCAGCTTTTATTTTGAATCTGGAGTTGACCGGAAGATCATTCTGTAATACAAACAGCTTCTAGGCCTGATCAGAGTTCTTGACTAAATAAGTCTCATCTGTAAATGTCCTTATCTCTTTTGCTAGCCTGATCAAATCAGTGATTCCCCTCCTATGTCTTATTTTCAAAACTGTTGTTTCACAACTGTAGCTGATCGTTTTTTTAATTAAAATGGATTTGTATGATCCTTTCTCATCTGTTTTTTTCTATGTGGGTTCATATATTTGAAAATTTGAATGAGCAATAACAGCTAATTTAACATCAAAAAGTCACTGCCAAAATCCCAAGTTTTTGACCAGCTTGCATCTGATTGCTAAAATCACAAGCTATCGCAGGCTTATATGCTCCACAAATAATTTGCGCAAAAGAGGCTAAGCCTGAGATTTGAAGCTCAAGTTAAACTTTGTGCTAATGTTTTTCTCATGTCTTGACACATCCCATGTCTTGGATACTCAAATTGCTGGAATTGTTGAAGTGTTTGCAGAGTGTAGACTAAATCTTCATTGTGCTTAGTTTCAGGAGAGATAGGACTGTATCTAGCTAAGGTACAAGGTCATTGCTTACTGCATATTAAAAGTGTTGAGACTGTTCTGTGGAATATCTTGAGAACTGAAAATGAGTCTTTTTATTATTGTTGTTGTTATTATTGTTCCACTGCCATCTTTTCTGGTCATGTTTAGGAGCAATACTTAAAAACCTTCAGAGGTATGTAGTGAGGAACTCGGTATTTCCTCTTCAGTTAGATCTGTGAGACTTTCAAAATACTAATATTCTAAGCTTCCCTTTTCTTCTTCAGGCAAAAAATGGCATACAGGATATGAAATGCTGTTCACTTGAACCTGACTGGATATATTTCCATCCAGATATGTCAGGTAGAATAATCCACGTGGGACCAAATTTGATAAAGTATGAGCCTTTTTTTTTTTCAAATCTTACTTTTCTCCAGAGAAGAAGTTGCATAAGTGCATAAATTCAGCAGTTTTGACAATTTGCAGACCCAAACACTCATGAAACTATAGAAACTGTAGAATTTATTGATTTATCAGAACCAGAAGTTCTGGTAGAAACATCTGCAGATTTCTATGTAATTAATGTCGGCACTGGAGGCCACAGTCTAGATTTTTATATGAAAAATGTGCAAGGACCACTGTGTTAAAATTTCATTGATAAACATAAATTACAGAAGTAATTAATTTCCATTTCACTTATTTCTGATGTTTTAATGTACCTGATTTTAAAGAATTAATAGAAATGTTGTAGGCAGATTAGAATACATGACTGACTTTGTAATTTCTGTTTCTTTTGTAGAGTCTTGAAGCTTAAAGAAGTTAAAAATCATGCAGATCAAATGGAGATTGCAGAAGATTTTACGATTGTCGCCAACAGAGAAAACTGTGTGAGTTTATTGTCTGAGATCGCAATGTATGATTTTGAGCAATACACAGAGGTTTTGCACATATGAGCAATCCTTGTGTTTTATGGGCTTCATTCAAGACTTACTGAAAGACATTCTGTTTTCATTGGACTTTAAGCTGTAGGAAAAAAAATATTGAAAACAGTAACACATTCAGGATAGATTTCTGAAACCTCCGGTCTTCTCTTTAGTTTTCAGCATTCTTTATGGTGTGCAGTATCACACGTATCATGGATATAAAACATACTTAAAAGATGGTGACAGATTTCTTTCAAATGAAGGTGCCACCAAGTGATAATTCTGTGCCTCTCTGGTGCTCTGGTGAGTTGATCATGCAAATGTTAGAAGTGTTTCAAGTCTCTCATAAGTTAGGGGTAAGTCTTCACAAGACAAAAAAGACCATACGTTGCCTCCAAAAGTCTTATTCTTTTCCTGGCCGTGCACACCTGTCAGTCGCTTGTGACAGGTTTGGCATTCATCTAACCCTTAGTGAGCCAAATCAGTGCACTAAAATAATAGAAAAGGTGAGAGCTTTTCTGCTTACTTGGTGAGCTGAACTGCAGCAGAACACAATCACTGGATCAGATGAGTGCAGGGAGGTAGAATCAAGTGGTGAGGGGATGATCTAAAGCCACTGGTAGAATAGAGCTCTTAAATCACCTCAGTTGTTTTGTAAAGTCTTTTGTGAAACGAAATCACAATCTCACATCAAGAAGAGCACACTCATGAAGAAAAATTTTTGATAGTGCCTGGAACTGTCATTTTGGTTCAGCAGACAAAGTTATGTCTTATCTAAAAGCATGTTTTTATAGATTGAGTGCTGTAAAATGCCTGGAAATCAGTGATACTAATTTTGAAGCTTTTGCAGAAGCAAGGTTTGTGTATTAAAAGTCTACACAAACTCAAGAATAAGTCTTCCATTGAATTCACAAACTGAAAGCTGTCATCTAACGACTTGCCATACTGCCTTTTCAGGGTTTGTTTCGATAACTTCTGTTACAATACGAAAAAAGAAATAAGAGGTTTGATCTTGTTTGTACTGTGACTATTCCTTTTGACTTCCATTACAACACTGATAACCCAGTTTTGAATGTTTCTGGTGCTAATGAAGCCCAGTAGAAGCAGCTGTGGCAGTTTAAGATGTCCCTGTCTTCTGTGAGTAAGAGTTGAAGAAACGAATTGGTGGTGACTTAGCTGTCTCAGTTCTTATTTTTGGTTCCAATCACTTCTTTTCTAAAAATTATGGTAGCTGAGAACCTTTGCCTCCTCTGCAGGACTGAGAACCTCTGAATATGAGAAAATATTGATAATATTTCAATTAAAGTCACAGAATTCATAAAGAAGACGTGAGGGCTATATGAGCATAGCTAATGAGCGAAACAAGGTCCAAGAGATTAAACCAGGATCAGAAAGCAAAATATATGAAGTTGTCAAACAGATGGAAACTAAAATGCTCTGAAGTCTAGAGACACTTCTTTGTTTCTCCAAAGGTGAACAACACTGTTACAGTAACAGCTTCTGGTCGAGTGGTGAAAAAGCGTTTTAACTTGCTGGATGATGACCCAGAACAAGAGGTAAGTGATGCAGTGAGTAAGACCACTTCATGGATTATTTTAGATGCTTAGCTAGCCAGAAGTCATTTCAGGTGCAGTGGGTAACCAGTAGCTGTGTATATCTTTGAGTTCTTTATTCCTCTTCTCTGGCTGTCTTTATCTTCTTAACTTCTAATTGCTTCAAATGCTCTGTCATCTTTTCTCCTTAGTTGACATTTGAGCTTTGGATTTTATCTTTCTTGTAAGAAATGACGTTATGCCCCACGATATGATCATAACTCCATGTGACTTCAATGGCACAGAAAGGAGATATTAATGTGACAAACCATTACTCTTTTCTCCATTCAAATATCTCCTTTAAACATTTCTTATAAAGCATTTTATGAAATGAAAGAAAGGTCCTTTTTTTCCCTCTGCTTTAGCTTCCTCCTGTCTTTCATGTAGTATCTCTAAACTTCATTTTTCTCTCCCAGTTACTTTGAGTGGATTGGAGGAAAAGGTATTTAACACTTTTGCTTTAAGTAACTGCTTCCTGAGAAGGAAAACACTGCATGCTATGGTGTTGATTTCTCAAGAGATCATGAAGAATATTTTTTAGCTCTCTGTCCAGAGCTGGAGCTGTAATTGACATAAACACAACAGTTAAAATGCATCAGTTTCTAGCAGTCACTTTTTTTTTTTTCTGAGAAAATAGATTTTACTATGGTAAAAATACAGCAGAGTCCAATATAACCCTCAAGGGTCTGCAGTTCATTTCTATCCACTTTCAACCATAATAAAAATGGTCTGCACGCTGTTCTTTTTCTCCTGCTACTACACTTCACTTGTGATTCCAGTAGATGTTTTTACATTATGGAAGAAAAAGATTGGCTTGAATTTAAAGAGTATGTCACAGTGAAATAAAGGCAATTAAGCTAGTTCACAATCCTTACATTTTGGTCTTAGTTCTTCACAGACACATACTCTGTGAAGAGAGCTCTCTCTGAGGAAGAGAGAGCTCTGAACAGAACACACAGGAATTCATGTGAATGGAATTACCCTAATATACTCATCCTCTCAAAACCGGTGGAGGTTTTAAGCTACACTGTCTCTAACATGTCTGCTTCAAGAGCTTAAATATATTTCTTCTACCACTTTAGAAGTACTTTTTTTCTATTTCTTGTATATCGTATATAAAATACATCTACCCTAATATGCATCCAGGTTTTTCAGACTATCACTTTCTTTTCTCCTGCTTAAGGAATTTCACTGAAATACACTGGACAGCTCATGTTGGGAAAGATGCCTGATGGGTATCAGGCTCTCAAAATTTTCTTTATCAGACCAGAAGACATAAGAACTAGAATTTTTCCCATTCTGCTTTCACCTGAAAGAAAAAAGAGCAATCCAACGTAGGCAGAGGGAAATGTGAATTTATGTTTGATTTCTAAACTTGAGGTTTTGTTTTTCCTAAGACATTCAAAATTGTAGATTATGAAGATGAATTGGATTTATTATCCACTGTGGCAGTTACTCAGATAGGAGCTGATGGAAGAGCTCACCTTGACTTTCATTGTAATGAACATGGGATTCTACTGAAGAGTATTCCCTTCCGGGAGTCCTGGGATGTGGTGAGGAAAATTCCTGTCTTTTGTTTACAGTCTCTTCCCCATACTCATTTACCTACCATTCTTGTTCAGATTTGAAGCAGATATATAAAGTGTTGCTGAGGGATGAGATTTGTATAAAATTATAATCACAAACTCTAAAATTATGAGTATTCCATCTGACAGAAGTTAATTTATCTGAAAGTCTCCACTATTTGAAATTAAGATTTTTTTGTTGTTCTTGATTTATTTGGGGTTTTTGTTTGGGGGAAGAGTTGTTGATACGTATTTCTGAAGTATTTATCAACTGAAATACTCACCCTATGGCTAGTTTCATCAGATTAACTTCACAAGTTGTAAATAATTTCATTATCATAACTTGAACTGCTCACGCATGGAATTAAGCATGGACTTCCCTGTGTCTATATTTGGAGAGATGGAATGGGCTGTTCATACAGTCCAAGTTCAGGTGGACATATAGCTTTGATGGTCTGAAATTTTCAGCACCTTAGCACCTCTTTTATCAGTGACTGCATTTTATTGTTGATTACATAGGCAATTTGGGATCTTAAATCAGATGCATGTAATTGCTGCAAATGCCTAAAATAGGTATACGAGAAACCTCTCAAAGTTTTAAAATTCTGTTGTTTATCTGGAAGGGCAATCTCTGTGTATCCACACAAAATTCCTGTCCGATCATGGAGGTCACAAATGTTAAATGTTTGGTTCCTCATGGAAAAGGGTATGGATATTATAAAGTTGTGGAAATAGAAACTAAAACCTGAATTTTTTTTCTCATTTCAGACTTACAGTCATGAAGTTTACTTTGACAAAGACCTTGTATTACATATAGAACAGAAGCCTAACAGGAGATTCAGTTGTTATGTTTACCAAATGGTCTGTGATACTGCAAAAGATGATTAATGTTCAAGCCATGAAAAAACAGAAGGTGTTTTGTAAAAAAGAGTGGAGAACTTTTGAATATATTCAAACCATAAACAACAACTACAGAGATTTCAATTTGGTTGTTACTTAAGGACTCCATACATAAGAAGAAGTCAACTACTATTTTTCGGGCAGGATTTAATCTTAACATTTTGTACTACTACAAGAGGTTTTGGGTTTTTTTCTTTGCAACACTGTGCACTTGCCTGTAGTCCATAATGGCTTTTCATGTATTCACCAGTTCCTCACTAATGCTAGATGCAGCATTTATTGCTTCTCTTCAGCAGTGGGATTGAAATACTGGACATCAAGGAGATGTGGGCTTACTGATCATCTACCATCTGCTGTGATCTGTCTTATGTAGTTTTACCTATGCAACTCTAATATAGACTGTCAATTAAAGTATGTAAAATTGTCTAGGAGAAATTTTATATGTAGTATGAAAATTGCAGTGTTACCTTTAAACCACTTAGACAAAATCCTTCTCTTGGTTTTCTGTGAAAAATAAAATCACACAGGTTTTCTGATTGTGTATGTGTTGGTTTAAAGAGAAATATTAATAAATTATGTATTTTACTGTCTTTTTAATATATCTTTTAATATATTTTTACAGGTATATGTATGTATATGTAACACCAAGCGATGTTCTCATTTTCCCTGTGTCAAGGGTCAGAAGTTGTTCAGTCTGAGCCAAAGCTCCCAGCTGCTCCCCCTGACACCTGTATGCATCCTGTCCAATACATGGCAGTGCCATGTGGTATATTCAGAATCTGCAGAATGCAAGCTTGCATTTTAAAGATAAAAAACACCCACAAGAAGACACAGGCTGTAGATTTCATGGTTGATGGAGTGTTTCCAAATGCAAGCCAAAGCTGGGGTCAGGAGAGTAGCTTTCGGAGGGTATGACCAACATCTAATTTTTCACTACCACCACCATCATCATGAGCATAGTAACTCTAAATGCAAATACTATTTTTACTACAAGCTTTACTAATTAAGCATGGATCATTCTAGATTATGCAATATCAAAGAACTCCAGAAGAATGATAAAAGTTCTCTGTTGTGAGTTTTTAGAAAAAGTGTAATGCACAAGAAAAAGTGAACTACAATTGTGGAAAGGCAAAACAACACAGAAAGGACATTTAGGAAGATAACGAGACAGCAGTAGACATGAAGGACAGCAGCAACACCCAACTTCCACCCTACCTTCCGTAAGTTTTCACATACTGTCCAGGAAAGAACACCTGTCCATTACCTGCTATTTTATAAGTAACTACGTAAGTAATAAAGGAAGGTAAAAACTAATACGAATTTATGAAACAGAAGACCCAACTCTTAAGCAGATACTTAATTGTGGTTATTTCTGTTTGGGTTATTGAAGCAGTTCCTCTCAGAGAAAGACATTTAAACTTCATTGTTTATTCAATAGTGCAAGTACTGCTCATGAAGATCAGGTCTAAGCTTTCAAGAGTTTGCTGAAGTTCCCAGTGGCTTATTTCTGAGTTACTACAGACTTTTGAAGTGATATTCTGCTAAATCTATACATGTACATCAGTATCCTTTTTTTTTTTTCCTAAACGCAGCAATTTGTAATGACCAAAAGGCAGACCCAACTCTGATGAACATCATGGTGTCTTGTGTAAAAAATTCTATCACACTGTATGTGCACTGTGTTGCTGCACTACAGATAATAGCAGATGTTCCATTCTGGGAGGTCACACAGAGACATTTTCATTCAGAAACAGGAGAGTTTTCTATTTACTTTAAAACACCTTGAAAGCTATTCAAGAACAGAGAATCCCCAATGATTATCCCTGAACACGTCTGTCTTCGCATCCTACTTACTAACGGGCTGGAACACACCCAGGAAACAGAATCAAGCAGTGAGTTGCCTTCTATACTTAGGCAGAGACCCAGAAAATTCTAAAAATAAACTTCTGTTTAAATGAGAGGAAAATCCTGACCACAAACCAGTAGTTTTTGACACTGTTAAAAATAACTGTATCTAAACCAAACACAAATACCCGCATGCTTGGTGGCAGCCCACCCGAATCAACTGCTTTTACTTCAGGTTACATTTTTAAACTCATCCACCAGAAAAAAACTTAACTTTGCGAGGAAAATTTGTATGTAAGCATTTTTTGGTCACTGTTGCTGGCAGGAGTGTACTATTGTGCAGTGTCAAAGTGATGTTTTAATTTGAATTAATGCATTAGATCTGACTTGTAGACCAATAGTTTGATGTCCATTTATGATAATTCTAGTGCACTTACATTTCTCTTTTTCATAATGTAAATTATGTACTTGGAAATCTCTTACACAATCTGAATAATTCATTATGCTAAAGAGTAAAGTGGAGAAGTTCTGAGGATACCCATGTGGTTTCCATTACAGAGATAAAAAATATTCTTGTGCATATGCCCAGCATAATTATCTGCAAGCACCAAAGTGTGATAATAAACACCCACTGGCACAGAAATGAAACCATCCTAGGGCTTTCAAGGCTCTTGGATGAATGAGCACCTGCTTTTGTTAACCATTACTGTAGACAGGTACTACAGCAGTAGAACCCATTCTTTCCCAGAGCCTCCATGTCCTAGAGACAACAATTTTTTCCAGTACATTACCAACTCTGTCAAGTGTGTGCTCCCCCTTAGCAGTTCTGCTGGGACATAACCTAATATGCACATTGTAGCTGTGCTAAGGATTGCTTCTGATTCTAGACCGATCTGATATCTGCATCAGGTGGACAAGAAGAGGTGGAAGAACAGGAGACAAGGAGAAATACAGTACAGAGCTGCTAATTGTGCTGCCTGAAATCTCCTCTGCATTACAGATGTTCCATAAAGAACATTTCACGTCATCATGATTTATTTTGGATTTTCTTCTTGTTTGGTTTATGTAACAATCTGTAAGCTTTTGCATTCAATAAATGTTTTTTAAAAAATTAATTCATGGTCAGTAGACAAAACTGGACCTCATTTTCTAGTTCAATAAAATGTTGTGTTTGCTCTTGTTATTTGCTGCTTAACAGGGTAAACCGGTTTGAGCCACAGGAATTCATGAAGGTCTTCTGAGAGATACAGTTTTAGGCATAAGTAAAATCCACTTGAATAGAAGGTTCCTATATGGGACTGATGGCATACGGGATGTAATGCAAGCTTGTTGAAATCCGTGGGAACTGGAAGCATTTTGCAATTGTAGATTTAGGTTCGTAGAAGGTAAATTAAACATTTATGTCAGTTTTTAGGCTTTACAGAAACAAAAGTAATTTTATTAGACCACCCTGTATAACTGGAAAGAATGGACACATTCTAGGGCCTCTGAATACCTCTTTTTTTGAATTTTATGTAATATTTTTGTGATTTCTTGCAGGGAACTGGCAAGTACCATAAAAACGATGCTTTGCAATCTGTAACATTTCAACATCAATCTGAAGGTTTTACAATGCTATTTAAGTAAATACTAATTTTTAAAAAATATAATAAAGATTATTTTATTGTTTAAAAGACAGTGAGTAAAGGATTCCAGATAAGTAGAAAAAAATACCCCAAAACTGATCATGTATAAATACTACTATTTTTAACCCACATGATATTTTTTGTGCATACGTAGGCAGATCTATGGTTTTATTATGCACTGGTTTGCATGTAAAGAATAAAAATATTCATTTAGTAATCCATAGAAAACTTAGTAAAATTTTAATGACCATAATATTGAGATGACCTGCATGCGTCATAAACTAATGACAGTGTGGCATCCTGGAAAGTTAATGCATGAGTGCATTCATCAGAAGATTCAGTGCTTGGATCTTTACTTCTCCTAGATGCTGTGACTTGTGGAACTTAACAAGATCAGTGTTACCAGTTCTAGTTCCCATGGTGACTAGAATGAGCAACCACTTAAATCCTGAGGGTAGGTCACACCAAATCCATGCAAATTAAAGCTAAACATTTTTATACAAGTGATGCTCAAGTGAAGCTTTTATTTAAAATGTCAGAGCCCAGCATCTATTTTCAGGAGATTAGAGAGAATAATGAAGAAATATATTTGCATCCCCTTCCAATCTGGCCTGGTCTTCATGTCTCTGTGTAGATGCTTCCAACACTTCAGTAAGTATGGTGTTTGAATTGGCAATATTCTACTGAAACTACTTTAAGTTCCATAAAACCGTTTCCTTTAATTTTTTTTTTAGGCCTCAATTTGAGTGTGAGATACCAGACAGCTCAAAGACTAGCCAGAGTAAATAGTAAATTTTTCTCTCAATCAGTTAATGAATTTCTAAGTCATATGCATTTCAATACTATATATATTTTAAAAGTAAGCTAATGAAATACCAGAAAAGTAGTGCTGAATATGTTTGGGCATAACCTTCTACTGAGAGGAGACATTGTTCACAGCTCTCAGGAATGCCCAACAAGGAGACATTTAATCTTAGAGAAGTCCCAGAGAATTAGATAAGGGCTGTAACTCAGCCAAACAGGATGGAAACTAAGCGGTGTCAAGACGAGCTAAAGAACAAAGGTTACAGTTTGTGGCGGTGAAAAACAATGATGCTGTGCCTGAGCAAGAACCAAGGTCAAGATGATGAAGAAGACCCGGAAGGATCAAAAAAAGGACTTCCCATAGGGATGTGACTGTAAACCAAACTCATGAATACGTATTGAGACTATCGAATGAATATGTAAACAACACAAGCAACAAAAAGCCCTGCCTCTCTGTCATTTGGCAAGTTCTATTAGAGGAGCGATCCTCCAAACGTCAAGTGCGCTGAATAAAGAATTCCTGCTTTTTAATACCTACAAATCGATGTTAAGAGTTTGTTTCCGCCGCTTTTTAGTATCACTACATTTAGCAGGCTTCAGAGCCAGCTTAATGTTCTTAAACAAAGCCAAAAGTGACTGAATACATGATTTGACAAAACTGGTCTAATCTATGATGTTATATTTTTGGCAGGTGCTGCCTGGTGCATCTCTTGCCATTCTGTCTTACTTCCTTCTGTTTCCCTCTTTAACTTCCCGGCAGTGCGCCCTTCCATACCTGTTGGAATTGTCTTACATTTCATGCATTCCGTTTCTTAGCTAGTTGATATATTTATGCTATTCAAGAGACAATGTCCACATCCTCCTGCATATTGAGGCCAGACTCCCTACACGAAACTGGTTAATATCTGTCCTGCATGTGCAGCACTCAGTGAGTCCAGCGGGAAGGGGGCGATCATGAGGTCAAGCCGCGCTCCCAGTACACTCGAGTCCACCAGCATCTCTAAGTGCGCTTCTCCTACTCTGCACTTTCTGTATGCTCTGCCCGCCTCTCCGTCCCAGCAGCGCTCCTGCTTTATCTCCAACTGCTTATGGCTGTAGCGGCTTATCTTTATGGCAGGTCTGTAAATTCCCTCACCCCCGCTACATCCTCCTGCACAAAACCCGCGACCATCGCCGGGGGGAGCGCGGCGGGGCCGCCACCCCACAAAGGGACATGCTGGCACAGAAAATGCTGTTTTAAGGCGGAGTTCTGAAAGCGAGGGGACACTCGGAGCTTGTGAAACTGTTAAAAAAAAAAAAAAAAAAAGAAGGCAAAAACTTAATCGTGAAAAAGGGCGCTGAGAGCGCGGC
>VWZG01007990.1:22242-51239 GCA_013396735.1 Grallaria varia | reverse complement strand
GAGCCGGGGCTGTCCGGGAGAGCCGGGGCTGTCCGGGAGAGACGGGGCTGTCCGGGGGAGCCGGGGCTGTCCGGGAGAGCCGGGGCTGTCCGGGAGAGACGGGGCTGTCCGGGGGAGCCGGGGCTGTCCCGGGGCTGTCCGGGGGAGCCGGGGCGGGGAGCGGAGCGCAGGGAGCGGCCCCGGACAGGGCCGGGTGACAGCGGGAGGGCAGCGGCCGGTCCGTGGTGTAGGGACGGAGCGGTTCGGGAGAGCCAGCAGTGCCCAGCAGTGCCCAGCAGACCCCGAGAAGGGACAAAGAGCCCCTTGTAATAAGCCAAAACTGCTACGTATGGGTTTGGGGATTTTTTTCTGCAAGCACTTGTTTACCCTGGCCTGGGACTGCCGTGCACTTTGAGTAATACTTGGGAGGGGTGTTTTCCTAAGCAGCCTGAATTTATACGAGTTGAGAATCTAAATGCCAGAAGGAGAAAGGAAAGTTCAGTACCACAGGAGCTTAATCCAGGAAAGAGGTTTGTGCCAGACAAAACGTAGCACCATCGGCACCGCTAAAATGCAGTTCTTCAGCCCAGACTTAGCATAAGTTCTTTTGTAAAATACATCTTTTAAATTAGTTCTTAATTCTGTTGCCAAAATAACATACAATTATTATGATGCAGTGTTGCTTTTTTGTTTTGTCTTTTAGAGAGTACTTTTGATTTCATAAAGTTCTGCCTTGGACTGACGTTTAACTGTTTCCCATTACACTTAGAAAATGAACAGTATGCTTGTTTCCATCCCACACAATTAGTATGTCAGGTCATGGGTGCAAGAGTTGTTCCTTGAGGCCAGCAGGAATACTGGAGTTGGAACTGTGTTTTTGCTGTTGGCATAATTGACTAATTCAAATAAAACAACTAAATTAGACACACTGTAGTTGATAAACTGTCAGTTTAGGGAAGAAAAATACAATGCTTTCAGTAGAGTTTGAAATACAGATAATGATAGAGCACCACATAAGTCCTTACCTAGCCCGTGAATATAGTCTAACTAGAGCTAAATATTGCAGAAAATATGATCACTGCACTGTACCTTTAAAATCCTGGAATTTGGGAGTGTAAATTTATGCTAATGGCATTAAAAAGTAATGGGAAAATTTAACAGAACAGCTTCCAACAGTAATTTTTTATAACCCTAGTGACACAATTTTTACTAGTTTCAGTATGAGAACTAAGTGAAACATTAGTAATGGCCCCAAGAAAGGCAAATAAATACTACAGAGAACACTGGTTTACTCCCACAGTTTTACCACTGAGTTTTAGAGGGAGAGAATGGGAAAGATTTTACTGGTTTCTAGGAATGAAGAACCTCTGGAGACATACAGTATAAATGTAAGCAGGAGTATTTTTTCTTTGTAATAAAAGAACTCGAATTTTGTCTAGGCAAACTTAATATTTAATTCTTAATAACCTTATTTACATTTGCTTAATTGCTGAATCATATATTGCATTCATCCAGCCAGAAAACTTGTCCAGCACATCTGGGCAACCACTTCAGTGGAACATGTTTGCATCACATGTGTACTTGCTTGGTCTTCAGCAGGATCCAAACCAGTCAAGAGGTTGGAAGATGCTGAAGGATGTTTAGTTCTGGCGATGAAGGGAATGTTGTCATTTGAACATGCACTGTAAATTTTTTTTCAATGGGAGTGGGGGTGTTCTCAGTTTTGTGGCTTCAAGTTACAAACTACTATTGAGCAATAAGCAGTATTTTGAAGTTGTTCTACATAATATTGCTCAATAGGAATGTAATTTCAGGCTATAAATAAGCAATGAAAATCACCTGTTGACTTCACTAAGATCTATACCAACTGTGCTCAAGCTACTGTTTTTTTATATAAGCATGGAATTTTTGAAGAAAATGGGAGGAGGTTTTCTGCAGCTTTTTCCTATGTATTTTCTTTTTTTTCATCCGAAACTCAGTTTTTTCCCTGTGTCACAGAGAAAGGGTGTTGCCTCAAACCTTTTGTAGGTAAGGATATATGTAAAGTAAATGGAAGTTTACCATAGCTAGAAAAACCCACATATATAAGGAATTCACTTATAGTTATTATTTGGGGAGGAAATCCTGTAATATAACATGAAAAGCAACTTTGGAGACTGAAGGAGTATTGTAGTAAATCAGATGAAATATCAACAGATAAGATATGACCATGAATCTGATTCAAATTTGACTGACAAAAGTCTGCCACTGAATTCAAAGTAATTTGGATGAGACTGGAAAATCAGATACCTCTTCGGACACATACAAGAAAAACATGTCTTGAAGTAGTTAAAAGTAGGAGTATCTAAAAAAATCTTGGTTAAATTTTTGTGGAGGATTTTAAACAATAACAAAACCAATTGTTTCTTGGGTTTGGATAGAAGTGTTGCATTGTTGGTCTGTAGGAAGTAGAAGGGATGACTATAATCTAATATGCATACTGGGAAGTAGATGTGCCCTAATAAAAGTGTTGTATTTATCTTGTCAATCAAATGGAAAAGCTGTAGGCATGTTAATATTAAGACTTACTATTTGTGGTTCAGCACCTATGGGTAAAAAATACCTGACAAAACACTGTCAGTGCACAGTAATTGTCCGCAAGATTTTCTAGACTAAAAGTGGGAAAAACACAGGCAATAAAACTCTGTGTGCATATTAGTACAGCAACATTTTTGAAAATATTAAGAAAAAAACCCATAAGGAAAATTGAGTTTTAAGAAGAGCTTGAAGGAATAGTGGTGTGATAGGATGGGTTAAATAACTTAATAAACTTGTACAATTATTGAACAGTGACTGTAGACTCAAGGCATGCTCCAAAGAAATATTTGCATGATAGTTTGTATTTGGCCTGCAAATGATTAGTCCTCTCATAGGACTAATTAAGAAACCCATCAAGATGTACTGTGGTATAATTGATTTGGGGGGATTTTCCATTACTCACTTTATAAAAGAATATCTTTTTTCTACAGAGATGTGACAGTCTCTGTTGCAGACTGAGGAGCAGCATGGTGGTTTTTGGGGTTGTGGAAGATTGAATAAAGAGTGAGTCAGAACGAGGAGGGTGGGGTAGTCTTTGTCTCCGATCCTCAGATCAGTTTCCTAACTGCTTATGAGTCACATGTAAGCTCTATACAATAAAGTTGTAGGTGGACACTAAGTCTTGGAAGGTGCTTGGGACACTAATATTACTAATCATATATGATTTATAAATATCATATAACTTGTATTTTAAACAGTATTAAAATGAGGGTGTAGCCTAACATCAGCAGTATATTAATAAAGGAATACAACAGGAATGATACTTAAGAGTGCTTACACAGAAAAGAGAAAGAAAAATCCAGGTCTGCCACATCACCATGTGGTTTTATAGAGTCAATTAAACTTCATCTGTATGGATGAAATTACCTAGGTGGGTGAAACAGTCTAATAGCTTGCTATGGCTGAAATATTTCTGCTTTTTTCCTCTTACTTCTCCCTTTCAGCTCTCTCCTTGACGCAGACTTCATACTTGTTTGTTTGTGCCAGCTCTGGCCATTATCAGACAGCTGGCCCTTGCCAGACACATAAACTGAATTAACTCAACTNCCACCCTGCAAGTACATTTTTTACTCAAATAAAAAGTTGAATTGCCTGGATGAAGGGTTTCTGAAGTGGCACAGCTGGGAGAAGGGAGATGGTGAACAATGTGCAAGAGCAAGGAGGAGTAGTGTAAATCTATTTTAAAACAAGCATGGTCTTTCATCTTGAAATCACAGCTAAGGATAATGCTTGCTCTGGGTTATCTGACGCACATGATTACTTTTGCTTCAAATGTAACAAAACATTTGTTCAAAGGAAAAATAGTTAAGTGCTGGAGTTTCTAACATCCAGTGGGCTGCAGAATTCTCAAGAACTGGAAGGGAAAATGACTGGTGATCTGGAAGGGTCTCATCAGAGGCAACTTGTGAAGATGCCACTCTCATGATGAGCTTAGTTTAAGTCCCTTTGAAATTATAAAAGGGCTCTTCTTGATTCTGGTGTTAAAGTGGGCATTCAGAAATTTGCAAAGGTAAGAAACAGGATCAGCCAAGAAGGAGCAGAAGAGGAAACAGGAGGAGTGAAGAGGACCATTCCTTTATGACAGCTGTGAGGTGCTGTGCAGTGCATCCCCAGTGCACTCACAGAGCCATTCTGTGTATCTTCTGAGGTGGAAGGCATCTCATGAGTAAACTGTGACACTTCCCCACAGTGCATGAAGCACATGCCAGAACTACCAAAAAGCAAACTCTAGAATTCTGCCTTGTATATTTGTCAAAGAACAGGCGTCCCATGCCACATAAAGATGTTGCAAGATCACTCTGCCCTGTGTGATGTGTTTTAAAATCATAGCACAAAATAGGAGTGAGATCTGAGTGAAAAAGTTCAGTCTAGGATGCCCAGACTGTCAAATCCCTTAACAGTACTAGACATGCTGTACCTAGAGGAGGTTGTTCAGAGGGCTGCTTTACCATGTCCCCACTAAAAATTTCATAATCATGTATGTGCTTTTAACCCAGGCTGTTTTAATTTTTAAATTATATATCACATCTGAGTAAGTTTTTAAGAGCATGTACCATTGAAAGACAAGTCTTTCATCTCTCCCCTTTGTTCTGCAGATCATCTTGGTTGCTCCTGTAGGTCAGAAAAGCACTAGTTATGAGAAAGGCAGGGAAAAGCACACAGAAGAGGTGATGGGGAAATAGGACTGCATCTTTTCAGTTATAAACAGATCTGCTGAAGTTGCAATGTGTAATTTCACATATAGCACTCACAGAGGATTAAAACAAATTGTACTATCATGCATATGTCGTGGGCTGTGGCATGTAACATATTAATGCATGGTATTGTTAACAAGTGTCCAGACCATTAGTCTGTATTCCTTAGTTTGCTATTGTGCTGTTTATGGGAAACAGCCCAGAAAATTCAAGGCCTAGGTGGAGATTTGAGACTATGTGGACCAGGGACTAGCAAGTTTGATAGTGACTTTTGAAGTTAAATCAACTAGATGACAACAGAAATGTATTATACAAAAATTTTAGTCTGGACTTGAGCCAATGAGATCAAAGACTGAGAACTAAGACCAGGACCTATGCTCATCAAGTTTTCTTCAAGACATACAGAGTCCACTACTTTGCTGCACTTTGAATACATGGTTGACTATACTGTAGGCCATATGGTATGGTGGATTTACTGGGAATAATCCTCATGGGATGTAGAGGCTTGTTTGGAGCATTTTGACATACCTGCTTTACAAAATTCGAAATCATTATCATTAGTACTAAATTGATTAATAATAGTCTAATGCAGGATATTATTGGCAGCCAGCTGAACACGAGCCAGCATGTACCTGGGTGGCCAAGAAGGCTAACAGAATCCTGGCCTGTATCAGAAATAGTGTGGCCAGCAGGACCAGGGCAGTGGCTGTCCCCCTGTACTCAGCACTGGAGAGGCTCCACCTTGAGTGCTGTGCTCAGTTCCGGGCTCCTCAGTACAAGACAGACATGGAGGTGCTGGAGCAGGTCTAGAGAAGGGCAACAGAGCTGGTGAAGGGTCTGGAGCACAAGTCTGACAAGGAGCCGCTGAGGGAGCTGGAGTTGTTTAGCCTGGAGAAAAGGAGGCTCAGGGAGGACCTCACCGTTCACTACAACTACTTGAAAGGAGGTTGTAGCGAGTGGGGTTCGATCTTATCTCCCAAGTAACAAGCAATGGAACAAGAAAAAAAGGCCAGTTGCATCAGAGTAATTTAGATTGGATACTTGGAAAAATTTCTTCACTGAAAGGCTGGTCAGGTATTGGAATAGGCTGCCAAGCGAAGTGGTGGAATCGTGGTCCCTTGAATTGTTCAAAAAACACCAAAATGTGCTGATCAGGGATATGGTTTAGTGTGAACCTGGCAGTGATCAGTTAATGGTGGAGCTCAGTGATCAGAGAGGTCTTCTCCAACCTTAATGGTTCTAACACTATCCTATAACTTTTGGGGAACTGTTGGAAATGATCATAACCTTGGTATGTTGAGTCGTACTTATGTAAGACAGTAAAACCATCTTAAAAACGAGGTTTTATCTTCCTGATTTTGTAGGATTTACTACTGTTGCTTTTTAAAGTAGAAAGCTGATAACTGCTTAAGTGCTGTATACATTTAAATATTCTAAGGGACACTTTCATTCCAGTATTATATTTTCACATGGTGTGTAAAAGCATACACTGATTTAAAATCTGATCATAGTCTGGAAATTTGACTCTTGAACAGTGTTTTCTTTGTGAGTTATTTAGTGCAGTACTGTATTTACTGGCATGCATCCAAGTTTTTTTTTTAAAAGTGTAATTTTTATTATTCATCAGAACATACAGAAAGAATATTCTATTTATTTTCCATAATTATGCTTTTTGCCTAAAAAGCTAGGGGTAGGAAGAAACAGTGAGTAAGGCACATGAGAGTCATTTCAGAAAACTCCTAATCTTTCATTTATCAGCTAATACTTTTCTATTCCTTAATGGTTGGAACATGAATTTTATAAAAATCTGAATACAGTATTATTCTTTTGTTTTAGTATAGCTAATTATATATAAAGATTTCAATGAAATTCCATAAGCAGAAATCTTAAATGAGGATGTGATGAATCACTGAATGGAGCTTGGTCTTTTTGCTCAGCCAAGACATTATGGATGTGGGCATTAGCTTTTATTGGTCAAGTGATCAGTTGTCCTCATAAATATTTGTCCCCTCTTATCTAAATATACTTATGTGCTGTCACATATCCAGAATTACTACCTGGTTTGTAATCAGAGGTGCCTGGGGCTTCAGTGATCTGATCTGGTCTGTTTGTGTCCCCTGTGGAAAGCACCTGGGTCATATGACAGGAAGGGGACAGGTGTGGCAGGGAAGGGGCAGTGGGGACCTTGAAGAAGACTTGGCAAACAGGTCTAGGCTAAGTTATTCTTATGGACCGTCTGGCTTTAGATCACTGGATACTGTTGTTTTGTTCAGACTGTACAAAACACTGTCTGCTATAGTTACTAATGCAAGGATAGGCAACGCCCTCCCCTACAATCATCTGTCAGTGGTGGAAGAGTTGTATTTGCCAAATGCATTTGTCTGTTAACAGATTTTGATTCCCTTATGCTGAAGAGCATTTTCCCATTTAATATCAATGCAACAGACAGTCTATAGAAATATCTATGCAATTAGAGAACAGTATTATCCAAAGCTGGCAAAGAGAATACATATTAGAAAGTAATCTGACACACTTTCTCAACCAGTGAGGTCTTCTCAATATCAGAATCAGGCTCTATTCCTCCAATCTGACTAGGGGCAGAAAAATCAAAAACCTATGCAGAATTCTTGTTACATCAATTTAATGACTGAGGATAAGATGACACCAAGTTGTTTACTGCTTTGGTTTTTATTGAAATATACTTAAGATTGGTTTTTTTCATTAGGAAAAAAACCCCCTAAAAGCTACATTTAAACCTTAGTTTTATATTCGGAATATGCTATGCTATGTGTATGAGAAAAGGCCTTTTAATAGACTTTTTTAGTGGATTAAAGGTCGGATTTTGCTGTAATTTACAGTGGAACTATGTGAATTATGCATGATTATTAATATCTGAGTGAAGTTGTAAGGCATAAAATCTTGTTTCTGTTCTTTCTGCAGCTATTATTGTGTACAGATTGCCCTGGACCTGGAAATGCAGCAAACTCCTAATGAAGTTCATACACGCTGGATTAAATACCATAGCCATGATTCTTGCAATTGTTTCTATGGTAGCTGTGTTTGACTACCACAATGCCAAGAACATTCCTAACATGTACAGTCTGCACAGCTGGATTGGACTGGCTGCTGTTATATTTTATTCTCTCCAGGTCAGAATCTAACTGTATTTATAAACAGGTGATAAATCTGAAGAATGTTTTGAGTAATTTAGGCACAATAGGCCCTCATTAGTACACTGTAATTAGTGAAATAGCCATTTTACATTTTGTGATTTGGCAAATTAACATGTAAGTGTGCAAATAGTGGATCCTTGATTGTGAAGAAAAATGCATTTTAAAGCATATTTTGTTTATTTGCTGGGATAGTAGCCATTTATTTACTATACAGTTACACAGTAGTGTGTTTCTAAGCTCTATTAACTCCTGAAGTTAAAGCAAGTTATTTGGTTTGCTGGAAGCATGTTTAAATACAGTTAGAACTTTTATTCAGGAAGTCTCAAATGAAGTAACTGCTTTTTTTTTTTTTTTTTTTTTTTAGCTGTCATAATTTTAAGTAGTCACTTCTGGGCCTAAAGACTTTTGTTAATCAGCAGAACAAGTGCTGCAGGGAGCAGTAAAGATCTAAAGGATCTGACATCTTAATGAGCTACTACTGGCTAACCAGTTTTCCTGAATCAGCACAACTTTGATGGATATTTGTGGGCATGCTTTTAGCTGCTCCTACTCGCAGTGAATTAGTGTTACCATAATGTAAAATGGGCTACCTTAATATGCTTTGCACTTGGCATAGAAGAAGGGCAGCATGCCCTGACATTTACAGTACACGTACAGATGTGATGCTTCTGCATATACATTCTGAACTCCCTATATTGTGTTATTACACCATGGAAATTTATTTTGGTCCTTCAAATATTTTTTTTTGCCAAAACACTAAAAAGAAAAAAAATACTTCATTATGTGTAATCAAGCACAGAAAATCCTTAGCTGAGGGACTGGAGTTCTGGACTTCTTTTCTTCACTGTAGAGGTACAGGAAATAGTGTTGAAATAGTATTTTTAACACTTAGAAAAATAGAAGGCATATTGCAGCATTGTTGGATTGAACAAGTTAATAAGAATGAATATGAATGAATAAGAAGGAACAATGCTAAGATATTCCTTGTCCTAATCATGCAGCTATTTCAGGGAAATCTGTGCTGCCACTATACTATCAGCATTTTTTCTAATGGTTAAATTAAGAATTGTGAATAAGGTCTTCGTTCTACTTTCCATTTTGCTACTGTAAACATGATCAGTGGCACTTAATGCACCACATCAGTGGTGTTATTTCCTCCAAACTGGGATATAAGTCTCCAGTCAGAGACTGATGTTTGTTAAGTGACTGAGCACTATTTAAAATAGTCATAAAGTAGTATCTCTGTTGGTAGGGAAGATACCTGGCATCATCCAGAAATGGCATGTCAGTCTTATGCTCACACAACACTCTGACTCCAGGAACAATAGTGTAAATATATTGTATTTATGCCAAGTGTATGTTAATAATTATAGCACACAGACAAATTTAAGAATAGGGCAGAAATTT
Source organism: Grallaria varia (assembly GCA_013396735.1). Lineage (NCBI taxonomy): Eukaryota > Metazoa > Chordata > Aves > Passeriformes > Formicariidae > Grallaria > Grallaria varia. The sequence goes on along the minus strand of VWZG01007990.1, from coordinate 41,908 downwards.
AAAATGGAGACTGTCTTGGAAAACAGTGTCTCTGGAAAGATGTAGTCAAAAATGACATTAAGCTCAAAATTAGTCTCCCTGAGTTGTGACAAGAAAAAATACGGCATTAACGAAACTAATACAAAATCCTATGGATTTTTTTTTTTTTAAATAAAAAGAATGACCAGAAAAAAATCTGGGAAAGTGATTTGAGAGTTGAAAAAACGTATCTTCTAGTGCAAGACTTAAAAAGCTCTAACTGTTTAGCAAATCTAAGGAAGATTAAGAGATGACCTGATTACAGTCTATTAAAAAGCTTCACAGGGAGAAAGTATCAGGGTCTTTAATCTGTCATGGAAAGACAAAACAAGGACTAAGACTGGAAGTTAAAGCGAGATGAAATACAAATTCATGCACTATTTCTAATTTAGCAGCAGGGGTGAGTAATGGTAGAACAAACTAAAGAAGGGATGCAACCTCAGTATGTCTGGGCAGGCCTGTGACATGATGGGTGGTTTTTCATCACAACATTAGTGCTAATTGGAGGACTGATGTCCCCTGAATAACTTGACACTACCCATACACATCTTCACTCTGTAAATGCCGTCTGATTGATATATTGAGAGACGATTCCCCTTCTGGAAAGATGTACTTTAACTAAAACTCTTAACAAGGTAAAATTATTTAACCCACTCAAATCAGAAGGTTAGACTGCCTTCTGATCTTCATTTATGTGTAAATCTGGAACAGGAGCAGAGAACAGGACTTAAAGAGACTGTAAAAAAGTAGCTACTAACACCTTTAATATATTACTGCATTAGTGATACTGAAAACTCGTGTTTTCAGTACTTAGTTTGGTTGCAGTTTTAGCACTGCCACTAGGTTTGGACATTAGTATTAGGTAGGATTATTTTTTAAATATTTAATGTCTCCTTCCCAAATGCTAATCCAAATTTTGCTTTGGTTTTGAAGGGAAACACATTAAAAATTTCTTCTCAAATTTTTACCTGAAGCCATCTGAGAATGGAATTTTTATGATTCTTTTTAGTGTCCTTGAGAAGTGCAGCTTGCTTTCCATATTGCCTTAACTGAGAATTTGTTTTTTGTTCAGCTTTTCCTGGGTTTTGCTGTCTTCCTGCTCCCTTTTGCTCCAGTTTATCTCCGAGCACTTCTCATGCCAATACATGTTTATTCGGGTCTTACCATCTTTGCAACAGTGATTGCAACAGCTCTCATGGGAATCACAGAAAAGCTTATATTTTCATTGTAAGTATATTTTCCACTTGTGTTTTTAAGGTCATTCATTAGAAACTATACTTCCCTTTGCACAGAATAATAAGCATCTAGTATTGGGACATTGTTTTGTTTTGTTTCAAAAAGGCTACCTAGCAGAATACTGCTGGCTTTAGACCAGGATTGTCTTTAAAAGAATATTTTCTGACCTTTTCTTTCTTTTTTCCCCTTTCAAATGAGAAATCGTGCATACAGTGGATCCCCACCAGAAGCAACTTTGGTCAACTGTCTTGGTCTTTTGCTTGTCGTATTTGGTTCACTTATTTTGTGGATGGCAAGCAGGCCCCATTGGAAGCGCCCACTAGAAGAGCACACTAAAGTTCTGCGGCCCATTGGAGAGACTCCTGAAGGCACAGAAGTAGAATCCACAATGACAAACAGCAGTAATGCAGAGAAAGCTGATTTGAGGGTCAATACTGAAGCAGCCAGAAAACAAAACCTCAAATTTGATGAAGCAGGCCAAAGATCAACTATGTAAAGAAAATACATAGAACAAAAGTACTATTATACTGCCAAATCCCACCCCTCCCTGAGGGGGGTCCTTCTGATAGTTTTGTTGATATATAAATTGGGGGGTTATTTTCAGTATGGCTTGCTCAAAGATACTCAAGTTTTGTGCATATGAGTTTAAATTCCAGTAAGTCCCAAACGTAGTATTTTGGTTCATGCTCAGTCCTCATTTCAAAAATGAGAGCATGAATGACATCACATAATGGGAAAATCACATACTTAGAAAATGTTTTCCGTATCACTTCTGAATGCCTGTACCTCTTAAAGCCATGAAAAATTAACAAAATGGAGACTAAATTTTGCTCTGAGTGATTTTGCAGGTTATGACTCAGTAATGACGTATACCAGACAGAAGAATTTAGTTGTTCGAACATAAACTTTCTGGTAATGCTCCCTCAGAGCTCTGATTTCTCTAGCTGATTAGCCCCCTCACCAGCTGCTGAGATCTATGGAATTCAAGGTAATTCAGCACTTTGCAGAGTTGTTCCATAAAAATGTTTCATGTAAAATTTTTAATTCAAAAAAAGAAAAGTTTGCTTGATATCTTCATAAAATATTAAGTTTCCTTTAAAAACTTGTGGGGTGTTTTTTTGTTTGTTTGTTTTTGAATCAGAACATATCTGTTGACTTTTAAACAAACTTCACGAAATATATTGTATACAGACAACATTTGACTTTGGATTATGTGCAATCATTACTGAAATCTAAGGAAATGGTAAGACATCCGAATGAAGAATTTGCCTTAATTGAAAAGCTATAGAAACATACTTAGAAAAATACGTATCACTTAAACCAAGTCTTCCTTTTATCCCAGAAGGCAGCATCTTACACTCTTCATTTGATTGCACAGTTCTGTTGATTTATGGCACTCTGTGCTGGTTTAAAAGTAAACCGGCAGGAGTAATGAACCCAACTCGAAAGAGTTTAGAAGTCAGAACTACAATTTAATAAAAAGATTACAGTAGATACACTGATACAAAGGAAAATTGGTTTTAGCCCTCAAAACCCAGTTGTACAACCCAGCCCCCTGGGGCATAAACAGAATGGTGCTCACCAGCCCCTGTGCTGAGCACCATGTGGTCCCCCTGAGTCCAAAGCAAAAAGAAAAAGGGAAACCTGTTTTCCTTCCAAAAGATTGGTGGTCACAGTTTGGTCAAGAGTGGTCACTGCAGTCCTGTTGAGGCTCTGGTCCTCCTCTCGATCTGAAGAGTGAGAGCCCCAAGTCCCCAAACCCCAAACTTATATACGCTTGGGTTCAGATGGGAATGCCTAGTACCTCCCCCAGGGTGAGGGGTTTCACAATGGGCAATTTAGTCTGAGTCACAGGACATCTTGGTCTACTTGATGGTCCATTAGCAGACATGACCCCTTAGGTTGGGTATGAAGGTGCTAATGCCTCCCTGGAGGGGAGTTATCACACCTGAATCATTGGTGTGAAGACAGGGAACCCTCTTAACTCTGTTTTCTCAGCATCCAGTTCATAGCCTGAGGTGTCAGGTGTGTCCTGGGCAAACAATGCATCATTAACAGTTCATGATAAATGGCAGAGAGGGTATAGAATACACAGTTCCAGTTGCACCCACACAGTGATAAACTGGTCCCAGCCACTATAACTAGGACACACTTGACTAGAAATTAGGAGGTTAGGAGTCAGAAAAGACTACCATCAGGAAAAAAAGGAGGCTGAAATGAGAAATGCCTTGTCCAAGAAACAGCTGAGCTTTGCTGAGTTGATTAAAATGTTACCTGTTAGCTGAAAGCCAGTTTGGGTATATCCACACTGATGTCAAAGTCACTACTGTCACAGGCATGAAGACATAATTCAGTCTATAAGCAAACTATATTAAGTCTATGACTTTTTGATTTGAAATTAAAGTGTTAAATAATGCATTCTGAGTCTCTACTGGCACTTTACGTTTATAGCTCTTTCTACTAGTTGAAGTATTAATGTATTATGCTCAATAATTTCACAAATATATTTTTACTACTATAGAAGAATAATTATAGTAATTATTTTGACTGCACATGACAAAAATTATGAGCCTTTCTATTTTAATCTTTTGTAAAAGCTGCAGAGCCCACTACAAGTCCTAATTTACCACTGTTCATGTTGAAATATAGACAGTTTCATACAGTATATAATTTCCTACTTTTTAAATACTGCATAAATTTTTATCTACTTCGGCTCCTAAAAATGTTTAAACACACTGAACTTCAACAAATATGCCATTTCTGTAGTTCAGTGTTGTGTTAGTACAAACTGTTTCGTACATGAGTTATTTTGGATCTTCCCTGACAAGAAGCATCTCAGTTCCTGTTATTTGATTTGTAGTAACATTTAATTATTTGGTGAATGCAAAACAGAAAGCTAGCACAGTAAAATATTATAAAAACTTTTATGCTGTACCATTTGGTACTCAAGGACCACATCCCAGAGTTCTGTGTTTACCCTTACATGCTTGTGGATGACTAGGACCTATCATCGATGTATTTTTTCAGTGGAGAAAATACCTGCTTTTAAATGCCTTACTGTAGAATTCAGGGATGACAGAAGGAGTACTAAACTATTGTGTGAGCACTCCTCCAGTCCCACTATGTGCAATGAGTCAAACAGTGAAGACAGGGGAAGTGAATAAATTAACTCACCTGTCCAGTAATTTACTCTGCAGCTTTCTATACTACACTCACACAGGCAACAGCATTTTAACTTGCTACATATCAGTCTCTTACTGTGTCTCATCCACCTGTGAAAACGAGCTCGTTCCATCCTTGCATAGTACTAAGTCATCTAATAAATGTGTATGTTTATGTGGAAGGTAGTCAGTTGCCTAAGGATTGTTCTGGGAGAAACCAGCTGTACAATGTACTGGAAAAAGCCCCACAGAATCCTCACCTTCTTTTGTTACAGCACTTACTTGGATGTATTGAAATGAACAGCTTTTAGATGACTGCTTCTATATGTGGTTACCTTTAAGCTATAGTAACCAGTATGCCTTCTATTTTAGATTTTATTCCATGTACTGTTCAAGGGGAATGACACTTGAAAAAGAATGGTGGCCCTTCTCTATTCTGATGATATAAAACTAATTGAAAACCAAGGATCAGCAGCCTTTTGAGGGGAGAACATAATTTTGTTTTTCAACTTAGAGGTTAAACATGATAGTAGAAACTCAGTGGAAGCTGGAAGATTCCGTTTGGGGAAATCATCATAATCAGTGATATCTCATGTGCAGGAACTGTGGGCTTCTGGCTCCTGGTCTGTGGAAGATCCTAATGAGGTGCAGCAGCTCCTAAACCTTGCTCAACCTTAGTGCATGCAGTTTAAGACTGATCAAAGATACTACAGACTTTTGGCTTCATTCTAAACTGATTTAAAAGGTCTTTAAGTATCCTTGCAAAATACGAGGTTAGTTCAAATGCTAAATTAAAATACATATGCCTTTGGAAAGTAATAGTCCTAAATCTGCTTCTCAGTGGGCTTCCATTAACTTTGCTTTCACAGAACTTTTCTTACCTGTATTTATGAGTAACAGTAGCAGCATAGGAAATAAAGTGTATTTTCAAAGATAAAAATGGAAGGTAGAAATCTAGCATTTTTATCAGTATTTTTCTGCATGTTTAGAAATCTTCTACACTGTTGTTTTTCCAGTGACATGATTGTAGAGCTTATATTCCAAACTTTGACTCTTGTAAAAATACAGGAAGTTGCGAAACCTAACATTAAAAGTGCTATTTTCTTAAGATGCCTGGGGAAAAAAAAAAAATCAGTGTATTTACATGCTGTCATGCAGTATGATGCACAGAAGCAAAACAGTGTTTTTTACAACATCAATGAAACTGAGAAATTATGATGCAAATTAGATTTTAAAACTGAATGTACAGCAATTACACGTATGTGTCTTACTGCATGTAACCAATATCATTGCATATGATATTGTAAATATGGATTATTTGTTTACATGGATATTTTATTGAGTGACTAACAGATATTGCCAAATATTTTCTATTTCAGAAGTCTCTTGGTTTTATTCCAGAAAACTCCTTCCTCTGTTTCTAAGTGTTCATAAGAACTTAAAAAAATATTTTGTTTTGTTACTCAATGTACTTATTTGTAGATGAAAGCAAATGTTTAATTACAATGTCTTGTTTCCATATTCTTTTTTGTATGTTAATAAAATGATTTTTCAAGCTTTTATAACACTGAGAACAGATTTTTATTAGGGTTAGGTACTAAAATACAAATTTCTAAATTTGGGTAAAGATCAAATTATCCTTAAATTACTTTCAAGTATTTATGATTATCTTTCTGATGAAATTTATGTACCCTGTAGTGTTGGAAAGATAATTAGTATACGATGGAAAGTGAAGGAATTCACTGTAAAAACAATCTGTACTTCACCTTCTGATCATAATAGAAATTCCTCATTGCAGTTGTTAGAGGGGGGAACAGCCAAACCAAAAAAATCCTCAGTCATGAGACTGCCATAGCAAATAGGAGAAGATCATGAATTCTGATATATGATGGTCACCTAAAGCACTCTGAGATCCAAATACCCTCAGATAAGTAAAAGCCAGACTAAACACAGACTACATGGAATCTTCTGAGCCAATTTAACATCTGATATCAGGTTACTCATGAGTAGGTTATTGATCAAAAATGCTATAAATGGTAAAACCATCTATATGAACATGTGTAACAAGAATTAAGGTATGTTCTTGAGCTTAGTATGATTAATTGGAAATGCTTCTAAAAGTGAAAAGCATAAATTGATTATTCCTGGATACCATACAGCTGTTGGCTAATAGTTTCCAACACTGTCATTATCATGGAGTAATAGAAAATACTATTACAAACATTAGTGTAACAGAAAACCCACTGCATTCAAACCTGACAATTCCCTGTTGCCGATAACTTCCCTTACCTGTCACCTGGAGGCTGGATGTGTTGGGAAAGATTCTGGTAAAACAGTCCATGTTTTCTAAATACATTGATTATTACCAAATTCAATAAAAGCTCAATTGTATTCAAAATTGAAAGAGGGGACTCAAATTTTGGCAGAACTGCATTTGTGTGAAGAAGTGGTTTTTGTAAGTAGTTGATAGAACCCTTGTAACTCAGGTACAGGTTTTTGCATTGTGTGACAGTGTGAGCAACACACTGATCTCTGTAAGATTAGTGGGCAGTAATGAAAGGTAAATTATTACACAGGTAGAAACTCAAGTCCAGGTCAACAAAATGGATGACAACCATTCCAAGTGATTTAGCTAACAGAAGAGAAGAGGTAAAGTTGAGAAAATCGAGTTACTACTGTACACCTACCAGAAATCTAAAAAATGACAAGGCCACAGCTAACTCTTACTGAAGAAGGAAAAACAACTGGTATGAATCTCATGAGCTCACTTATGTTCGCAAATTATAGTCATCATAGAGTGTTAGCTCGGGGCTGAGCTTATAGTTGAGTCCATGGCCACATATACTGACGACTCACTGGGTCTTAAATTCCATATTTTGTCACCAACTCACACCACAGCTACATAGAGAGCTATCAGGAAATGGATAAAAGTTGTGAAAATGTTTGCAATTTCTATTTCAATTTTCACTAGCATTTCATTCCAACAACTAAAAAAATCTACCTAGTAGTACTCAAATTCTGCAGGATATTATTAAGTAGTGTGATTAATATTTGTGGCAGATGATCCTTCTCATATGTGTATTCAAGTAGTAATCCACTAGGTGGCAAGCACTACCAAAACGGCCTTTGGCAGATGCAAGTCTAGCGTTGCTTTTGATTATACAATATGATGAGTCATATTGTATAAAATAAAATTACAAGGTTAGTACACATAAAACACACAGTCATGTCAGAATTTATATATTTACTTTTCTACTCTTTTAAAGGGCCCACTTAAAATATAGCATTTCTTCATCCCTGATGTTGGAAATTGTTCTTTATTGTGCTTCACCTCAGAGCTCTTAAACACCTGTTTGTAACTTCTGCGCAAATAGAAGCTTGGTTAAAAGATACAACAAAGACAACATAAAGATTAGGGATAAACTCATACACAAGACATGAAAGTAGCAAGAATTAGGGAAAAAAAAAAAAAAGAACTTCCAGAACTTTTGCTGTTTGATCTTGCAGTCTCACATAAAATTTGATCCTGAAAAAGTGAACATTACTGCCAATTTAAAACAACAGAACAGTACAGTTCTGCCCTCTGATACTTGCTGACAGCTTCTGTTCTTAATTTATTCTATTGGTGGATACTGACTTGTTTTCTGATATATTCCACTGGATATACTAGTTCCAGTACTAGTGAGAACTGTTTTGCACATGGTATGCTAGTGCTGTTACCTAATCTTACTTGCTTGCCTGTTGTCTCAGCTATACTGGAAGGTATTTTGTCTCCTATAGCTAACTGCGGCAGTGGTTTCATAGTGTTAGTAACAGCGGGAGTACTGATGTAGACAGGGCACTGTGGTTTTTCACAGAGCTTGCTATTCATGTTTAGGTCAGCAAAGTGGCAAAATTCAGTGTAATTCTCATTCTCTAGGACACTACTCTCATTATTGCAATGACTATTGGATTGGTAGAAATACTAGGTTAAAATACCCTAGCAATTCAGCTTGAGTGCTTGACCTTTTTGTTAAAAATAGCAATTGTTGTTGCAGTTAAAGGATAGATCAAAGATCACTGTGGCAATGGGAGTACTAATACTGTCTGTCTCCAGTTTCTATACAGGTATAGAGAACAGGATTAAAAATACCAAAAAATTTACATGATGGTTCATTTCTGTTATTACTGCATTTGTAATCAGGAATTTCAACAAAAGTTCAGTAAGGCACAGCCCCCTGAAATCAGTTTTGGCTGTTCCAAATGCAAGACTGCCAATGGATAATAATTTAAGTAATGTTACAATTGTCAGGGCCCTGAACATGCTAATAGGCCTTAATGGCCCTGACCAGCCTCATCTGGGACCCTCACTCCACAAGTCTGCCTGTAAGTCCAGTGGTTCTAATTAAGTTCTGGCTCAGCCTGGGTGTTTCAGTGCCTGCCTGTGCCGCCTTGGACCTGACTTCCTGGCCTGATTTCTGTCTGACCCCATCACCCCGGACCTGCCCAGTGACCACAGGACTCGACGCTCAGCGGGTTGGGTTACAACCTGTGGATTGACTTTCCAGCATGACTGTCAACCTGCCTCTGCAGTTGAACCTGGCTGCCATTTCCATGCCTGCCCTGCTCTCAGCCAGCCCTCACTGCAGTCTTGTTGCATATTCTGGATAGATCAGTCTTTATGGAGTATTTGCTGTAGACATGCAGTAGTTTCTCCATTAATAACTATTTTTCCTCTTCATATTGTTTTATGGAGATCCTTTGCTTAAAAAACCTTAAAATTACTTTTTGGTTATAATCTACAAATAACAGACAAGGTGCATGGAGTGAACAAAGATGTTTGCAGGACAGTTATTCAATAAAGCAATTTTTTTTGTGCATTTACAATGATATGAAATGATACCATCACTTCACAGGTCTCCATACCTAACAAGAGTAGCATCTGGAAATACATTTCCATGTAGAAAAGTATGCTTCTTAAAATCTGTAGCAGTGTAAAATCTGGAGATAAATCTTGTCCTCACTTTTTTGCACACTGTAAGCAGAAGTTGCAAGGGCCTTGCAAAACAGAACCACAGCAGCTTTCAAAATGTACGGGAGGTTATACAGCTGGTGACTGGAAATAACAACTGCAGCCCTGCAAAGGAGTCAGCGTTATACAAGGATTTGGGTGAACTCTTCTCAGCTACCAAGCAGTGATGGTAGCTTAATGATAGCACTGCAAAAGCCTGGGAAGAATTTGCCTCTAAGTGTATAATCACAAGCACTATTTCAGTTTGCATATGGACCTAAGCGTCCTCAAATAAGTGACAGAAAATTCACAGGCAATACAGGCAGTCAGCCATTTGCACATCAACAGCTGTTCAAATCTCTCAGAGTACTGTTACTCTACTTTGAAATAAATTGTCTTTAAGTAAGAATTGCTTCTAGAGATTTTAGTTGACTTCAGAGACAGTAGAGTTCACCGGTATTCCAGTCTCTGATCTGTACCTGTACTCCATTTTTACCTGTTTTTAATGAGGCAAATATTCTGGCACAGAATCACAGAGAGTGCTACTTTTGATTTCTTCCTTTGCAAGCCTGCACCAGCTATAAGGGAGTCTTGTGTACTCTGAACTTCTTGCCTATTTTCAATTGCTACTCAGGTACTAAGTATTGAAGGCTCTATCAAGGCATCTACACGTGGTTTGAGCTCTTCAGAGGGATGGACAGATCTTCTTCCTAAGTGAAGAGGGGACTACAATCCTGTGAAAGTTCAGACATTTGTTCACATTTTCCTACAAACTGGATTATTTTGCACTTACTAACCTTATGCTTTCCAAGCTACTGTGTTACATATGCTCCATTCACTAATGCTTCCTTCTTATTTCAAACTCCTTTCTCCATTTCTTCTAAGGACATTTTATTCCTATCTTTTTGTTCCCTGAATCTCAGCTCTAGCAACAAAATCTTTATATCACTAGGTATGTTTTTTCTGGTTTGTAACCCCAGTAATCAAGCACTCATTTTTGGGAGGCAAACTCCATTTAGTGTAAGACAGTTCCTCCTAATGACTTAAAGGATTAATTCACTCTGAAGTAAAATCAGCTCTTGTGGAATGTAATAACTGGATAAAAAGACATTTTGCACATCAGGCTAATATGTAAAAATTCAAGTTATACTACAAACCACACTTTTAGTTTTATTATGCTGTTGACATGTTTATATGATAGTTATTGATATTACACTTAGTCTTCCTTTGCCTAGCTATAGACGTTTAAAACATCCCTAATCAAATTACTACTAATATTTTTTAATATTTAGGACTGTAATAATAAAGAATATCTTGGGGGTTTGATCTAACACTTTGAATTTCCAATTAAAAATATTTTTTGCTGCTTCAGAGTCAATCTGTATGTAAAATAAATAAAATCCATCCCATCAGCTACACCCAACAATTTTTAGTTACTTTATAATTTAAGATCTGACTCATTTTGAGAAGAGAAAGCTCGTGTAGCCTCTATGCAGAATACCAGGAAAAGTAGAAACTTCAATTTGTTCTCTTTATAGATTTGTTTATTGAGAAAGAAGCTTTGAAATAAAAGTCTTTGAAAGGCTGGCAGGCTTGCTGAACAATGAGTTGTTATTCTTTGAAGGCGTATTATCTTAAAAAATACAAGAAAACATGAGTGTTTCTAATGAGCAGGACTCTAATTTTTGAAGCAAAATAAATGGAAGAGTTTGAGAGGATTTTTTTGTTGTGTATATTTTTCTTCCTCCTGGGGCTGCCTGTTGCTCTTATGTGGAAATTTCCTGCTGCTTTGACTTTTTATTCTGCTGTGAGACTGATGTCAAGATTTACATGATTGCTGTGGATAGAAACTGTATTTAGCATAAGGAAGATAACTGCTTTTCCCCTAGGGAGAAACAGAAATAGAAGAGACAGAGTGGGGCACATAGACAATATTATCTGAAGCTGTGTTCTTTGTCAATTATTTTATTCAGCCTCTATTTTAGATTATGCTGCAACTAATAAAAGGCAAGAAAGCTACTGGTCTCAAGTCAGGAATAAGATAAGCAAGGAAACTATTTGTGGTTTAATGCAAATGTCCAACTATAATGGAAGCAATGTACTGGTTTTATATAGAACTGTCACAGCACATCTTGCAACATAAATGTAATTAATAAAAACTCTTATCAGAATGTGCCAGGCAGTGATTTGCCTTATGCAGGGTCCTTCTGCAAAGAGAAAAGGGTGATTGTAGAGCCGTTACAGCTATTTCAGCAATTCATTGTCAGTACAGTCTTCTGCACATTCTTTAATTTTGAAGTACATGCTCTGAACATTTAAACAGGAGTTCAGATTCTTGCTTCTAAGGCAGACTTGTATAACTTGAAATCATTTACAGCCAGTTGGCAGACTGTTGGTTTCTGTCAACCTACAGTATCTATGGAAAATGCAATGTTTTGAGATGCTGAAAAAAGTTTGCATCACATGTAGGAAACCACAAGCAAAGCAAGACTCCACAGCAAGCACACAATTAATACTGAGGGCAGAAGGCAGTTTGAGGGAGTTTGCAACTGAGAGGATATAGATTTTCAAATGCAATTATTAACAGATAATTTAACCAAATTTTAGTATGTTTTCTAATTAAATAATATACACCAAATAAATACAATTAAATACCATACACTCTAGAAATAAATATTATTTACTTGATCTAAAAGTTTAAATTCAGTAACTGGAAGATCGTATCATATCACTAAAGCAAATATTCTGGAGTTCTTGAACTAGATGCATATAATAGAAAAATGTGTGGGAATTAATTTTATTTAATTTTTCTTCTGTTAGTTACATGAACAACAACATTAAAATCAGCTTATCTAACTGCAATGACTGATTTTATGTTTTCATATTTTGTTGATTACAAAGTTATGATTATCTCACAAAATTCAGTTATTTAGAATAATCAATCCTTTAAATTAAATTATGCCCATTACAATGCTGGTTTTGCTGCTAGAAAATAGCATACTTGAGATACTCAGTTATCATCTGCAAAATCTTCAAAGGACATTTCATTTAAAAAGTGCCATTTTAGGGACACTGATAATTGCCTGGTATTTTTGCATATGCTGAAGATTACCTTTAGTATCAGTATTTCTTGGATAGAAATTTTAGCAAACTTTGAATTTGGGGTATATGGACAAGCTTCCTGGAGTTTAGAAGTTGATCTGAGCACCCAAAATTTTAGTGAACCCACCCTTCTACTGACTCACCTAAAACCAGAATTATTTTGAAGAGAAACCAAATAATCTGATACATAGCCAAAAAATTACCATGAGGGTTATGGTAGATTCATTAGCACTTATCTACCTTCCAGAACCATCTATTTTCTTTTCAAAACGTGGTAATTTGAGACTTGGTTTGGGGTTTTACATTTTGCCCCCTCTGCTTTTAGAGTGGGATGTTGACATAGAGGTTTTTTGCTTCAAAACCTCTTATTTTTTTACTATCTCCTGCTATGTCACATTTGATTTTAATTTCTCTTGTATGGGGAGTAGAGCACTACGATGAACAAGAAGTGTCTTAATTTTCCCCTCTCTATTTTCCATGATTGGCTAATGAGATTTATAACACTGAAAGTCAGGGCAAGATGTCTTACTAGGAAGTTCAGAGAGTGTGAAGTTCAGCCTCAGTGAACTAGTCTGATCTCCTACAAATCAAAGATTGTAGGTCTTTAATCAATAATTCTGAAATCAGAAATTGCACATAAGCATACAGAAAAACTGGCAATTAAGCAACTTTGATGATGGAATATTCCCCTTACTCTAGATACATTTTTCCAAATGGTAATTAACAACATTTTAAGTACCTAATTAATCTATTAAGTTTATCGGTCTTCGATTCTTGATCATTGGATTTTATGCTTTTATCTAGGAACTAAATGATCCTCTCTTATTAGCTAGTCCCTTCTATATAGCTATTTATAATTATGACTCATTATCTTTTCTATGAAGCTAAATGAGGAGACTGCATATTAAGAAGGCAGACTGTAAATGTTCATTCTTTGGCCCAAAATGAAAGAACCCACCTCACAAAACTGACTACACAAAGAATCACTTTACACTCTTACACAGGGCTATAACCAAGACAAAACTTTAATAGCTCAAGCTTGGGCTTATCACTGCTAGCTCAACCTGTCACCATATTCATTGTGTTGCAAAAGAGTCCAGCAGGCTTAGTGCAGCAACAGAGCACGTTCACATTTATTCCTACAAAATACAACATAAAACTATCCTATATATGACAAAAGTATCTTATTCTTAGAGATATATGTGTTCACATAAATTCTCACAATTTCATCTGAAAAATAAAGTATTAGATTTGGAATAAAACTGATTTTCCTAACAGGATAGCGAGTCAACTTATTTCTAGTAGCTTTTTTGGCCATTCCATTCATTCATACAGCTCAGTGCAGGACTGGGACAAAACTACCAGCAGCTGACAGCAGTTCTTTGCCTCACTTTTTTGCTACACTTGCAGCACAAGCCAGGGAGGTGACATTATCAAGATGACTCATCAGACTAATCAGAAAGACAAAACATCATATCCTATTTTGACCCAACACAGAAACTTGTCCAATGAGATTTTTTAAAAGCAACCAACAGGCCATGATTAACAGCACCATAACCAGGAGAGACTTTCTGAGAGGAAAGGAAAATATGCCAACGAAAATGAAACAGTATATGCAACTACAGATACAAAATATCAGTGAAAATGAGTTAAAAATATAGTGTTTTCTTATAAAATATGAAAAAAATCCATATGCAAACTGGATTTCATGGAGAAAAACAGAAGTCTTGCTGACAGCTTCACAGCTTTCCAGGCTACTGCTTTATTAACCAAGTCCCATTGAGCTATTTTTGCAAAATGACAAGAACATTGCTCTTATACTTAATAATATAGTATAAATAAATACATTCTGCAATAATATTTTCAAGACTATTACTTTATGTTGTTTCATACTGGATAAAAAGTACCTGCAAGGTAAACATGAGTTTATAACAGTATATATAATGCCTTCTTCCACTATCACTGTCATTTGTATCAATCATCTATACAACTGGAAATTTAGAGCTGACAAATGATGCTACATCAATTGATTACATAAATGTCAGATCTTCCACATTAATTTTGCTTTGTATGACCAACACACCTCTGGCAAAAGACTGTTCATTCTAATATATTTCATATGACAACTCATCAAATGGCCCTTGATTGCTAAACTCCACCTCATATTCCTCTTTCTCTGCCTGGCTGTAGCAGTTGTCTACTAAGTAGGTCTGGCGTCACCTCCTGCCAGAGGCAACTGAGTATTCAGATCTGGATGGAAGAACTACTCCAGCTTCTGGCAGAGACATAAAACAGGTAGCAGAGATGTTTCCTGACATACTTGACTTGGGTATATTTTCTTCTGTATTTGGAACACAGATTTCTTCCCCACCAAACAAACACTTATGTGTCAAAGATGCTTGGAGTATGTTAGTAATTTTTCATGCTCCTCAACCCAAATGTACAAGCTGGATAGTGTCACAAAACAAGCTTATCTGCTCATCATGATTTAATTTAATGGATTGTTATCATGAAGTTTTGCAATGAAAAAGACTCACAACTGAGGTACCCATGCAATATGAAACCCTATCTATATATAGGCAAGTGGTCTGTGGATAATGCAGAATGACATGGAAGGACAATAAAGTGAAGAAAAGTAAACAGGTAGGCAACTTTTACAGTTGTTCTCCATTCCAGAGCCTGCTACTCTCTGAGATAAATACTCGTTTGCAGTGCCATGACTGCTTTTCAATTCCAAAGCAAACTGCTAATTAATAGTGGTAAGAAAATCTTATGTCTCATGAAGACATTCATGTATCACAGCCCCTTCAATTCAAGTTCACACTGGAGTTCCAGCCTGTCCTACAGCAGCACAGAAAACAGCAGCAAAACCCTGGTCACTGCCAGCACAGGCACACGGCCATGGCTGTTACCAGAACATTCCCAGGCACTACACAGTGAGGTGGTCAGCAGTACAGCACTACGGCAAGCAGCGAAAGCAAAAAGCAGCCACTAACAAGCACTAGACTCTAATATATAGTCAAGAAAGTGAGCTCCATGGCAAGCACAGGAGCCTGCTAAACAGCACTAACATACATAAATTCAAACTAGTACATCCCAGTCAAATCTGTCGTTATCTCAAACCCTTTGAGCTGCTGTTCAGGTGCCAAAAAAACCCTGTTGTGGTTTAAGCCCAGCCAGTAGCCAAGCCCCACACAGCCTCTTGCTCACTGCCCCACCAGTGAGATCAGAGAGAGAACCGGAAGTGTAAAAGCTGGAAAACTCATGGATTGAAATACAGGCAGTTTAATAAGGAATGCAAAAGCTGCACAAACGAGCAAAGAAAACAAGGAATTAATTCCCTGCTTCCCATGGCAGGCAGGTGTTCAGCCATCACCAGGACAGCAAGGCCCCATGATATGTAACAGGTACGTGGGATGACAAACACCATCACTCTGAACAGCCCCCCTTGCTCCTTCTTCCCCCACTTTATATACTGAGCCTGATGTCATACAGTTTGGAACATCCCTGTGGTCAGTCGGCGTCACCTGTCCCGGCTGTATCTCCTCCCAACCTCCCATGCACCTCGCCCTTCCTTGCCAGTGGCAGTATGGAAAGCAGAAAAGGCCTTGGCTCTGTGTAAGCCCTGCCCAGCAATAACAAAAACATCTCTACATTATCAACCCTGTGCTCAGCACAAACCCAAACCATAGCCCTGTACCAGTCACTGGGAAGGAAAATTAACTCTGCTGCAGCGGAAACCAGCACATAGTGCCAAGTTAAATGTACCATAGGATATTAGAGGAAATATACAGAAAGCAAAGCAGGTACTACTTTTTATATTGAAATTTACAAGTATTAAGACTCACTGCCCTTCTTTGGACACATTCCTACACCTCAAAGTCTTTCTTTGGTAGTGAGAGGCCCAAAACTGAATACAGGATTCCAGGTATGACCTCACCAGTGCTGACTACAGTGGGACAATCACTGCTTGGTCCTGCTGACCACACTATTTCTGATACAGGCCAGGGTGTTGTTGGCCTTGGGAACTCACTGGCTCATGTTCAGCTGCTGTTGACCAGCACCCCCAGCTCCTTTTCCACCAGGCAGCTTTCCAGCCACTCTTCCCCAAGCCTGTAGCATTGCATGGAGTTGTTGTGACCCAAGTGCTCCTTACACAGCTTCCCCTCAAGGCCCTTCACCATCTTCACTGCCCTCCTTTGGATGATCTCTAAAACCTTAATACCTTTCTTACATTTTGGCACCCAAAGCTGCACACAGTATTCAAGGTGAGGCCACCCCAGTGCAGAGCAGAGTGGGACAATCCCCTCCCTCGCCCGGCTGGCGATGCTGTGCCCAATGGCCCCAGGACACAGTTGGCCCTCCTGGCTGACAGGGCACTGCTGACTCAGATTCATCTTGCCATCAACCAGGACCCCCAGGTCCCTTTCCATGGCACTGCTTTCCAGCATCTCATTCCCCAGTCTGTCTGTACATCCAGAGTAGCCCCATTCCACGTGCAGAATCCAGCACTTACCCTTGTTGAACTTCCTATGGTTGGTGATTGCCCAGTCCACTAATTTGTCCCGGTCTCTCTGCAGGCCTCCCTACCTTTGAGTGTATCAACAGCTCCTCCCAGTTTTGTGTCATCTGCAAACTTCCTCAGCATCCCTTCCGGTCCTGCATCCAAGTCATTTATGAAGATGTTGAAGAGCACAGGGCCCAAGATGGAGCCCGATGGAACCCCACTGGTGACAGGTCACCACTCCGATGTCACCCCATTCACTATTACCCTCTATGCACAACCTGTGAGCCAATTTATATCAGCAATACAAATATAATAAGAAAGTTTTTCACTGAGGACAGCGGAAAATGCACAAAGTATTGACTTCAACTGAGCTCTGTGACTGAAGGTCTAAAGGGATGAAGCCTAGATTTATACAGTAGAAGTGTCTATATATCCACCCAAAGATGAAATTATGAATAGTTCTGCTTTGCCTGAAGTAATGAAAAATCTAGGAAGTGTGCTTAACATTCCACAAGTTATTACCTTGTTATCACACACATGCCCCTTTGTTATAGAATAAACAAAATGAACTTTTTTTTAATGTTTCACTGGGTCAAAAAGCACTGGCAAATGTGCTGCAACTCATTACAATGTCACTGGAAATCTAGCTTTCATAAACATGAAGATTCTTTTCTGGATATATAATCAAAACACTTTGAATTTGATGTCAGAGAGCTCATCTAATTAGTTTTCGTTGACTTAAATATATGTTTATATTTCTTAGCTGTTGTTGTCAGCTTTACAACAGTGTTTTTCATTAAAGACTGGCAAAAAGTATTTAACTGTATCTTAACTGGAATTGTCTGCACAGTTCTGTTTGCTGGGATATTCTGATAAAATCTCTTGATTCTTCAGAAGAGTTTTGTGTATGATGGACCCTAATCCACTATCTTTACACAGCTGTACAATGGATCAAATCCAAATCAAGTTAGGGAGGCTTGCAGAATGAATCACCAAACAGTGTTTAAGAGAGAACTGAGACACTGTGTTTCTAAATTAAAAAAAAAAAAAAAAGAGCTATCACAGGTTTCCTGATGATATGAGAAGTACAACACACTGTAGTAAGCCTACCATCTGAATGTGTGTCAGGACAAACACAAAACACAAAGTTTAAAAAATCCAGAAAATTGTAAAGTCTTTCATAGTACCTATTCTACAGATCCCATTCTCTCTCGAGGTCAGAGACCGAACCTCATAATGGGATCCTTTTCCAAACAAAACAGATGTCCAAGTAAAAGATAGTGTGCTTCTCATCACAGTTTTTAAGGAGACTATTGACTTTGTATGTGTTCATTTACATTTGTCTACCTGAGATGTATTAGGATGGTATTTTTAGAACTGTTGAATACCCACAATTGACTGTTGAGGTAATTAACATTCTTGGTGTTCATTTTAGCTCATACACTTAAAAATCTTAAGAGTATCCAATTTCTCATTATCTTGTTCAGCAGTTCTTTTTATTTTCTATATCATATTAGCAAAAGTATATAAAAATCTTTTCTCTTTTCAACTCATTATCCATGAATAACTTATTTGCGCTGGAGTGGTCTAGCATGATATTCCAGAAGTTGTTTGAGATCTATGCAATATATATATAGGATGTTCCTGCACCAATATATTGTAGCATCATCATTTTGGCAGATCCTTCAGTACAAAATCAGTTCTAATCTATATTTAATGGCTTTATTCTTAAGTCTCAGAAGTTTTGTCCTCCACATTTCCCCAGTCTCCTGACACATAGTTTTGCACATCTGGTTGTCTTTCTGTTATTTGCTTTGGACAGTCTCTTTCCAATTCAAGCTAAATATGGAATAAAATATTTTGCTTTAAATGCTTACCCTTTCTCTTTTTCTGTGGTTAGTCTGCACATTTGGTAACATTTTAGAACCTTCTATTTACCTTTCAAGCCATTTCAGAACATCACAGCATTTTCGCTCTTATTTTAGAACCTTTAGAAAATCAGAACTTCTTTCCTGCATTCACATATAAAGCAACAGCAAAGAGAACCTAGCTGTAGTTTTCAAAACTCAGAACGTCCAGGTTTGATTAGCATTCTGAAAGAAGTCCTTTAAAAAGGGAAATCTCAGGGACATTTACTTTTGTGCACTACACAGTGCAGAGATCTTTGGCATACTGATGACAGATTCTGTAGATTCCCTTTTAGCCCTCTAGGGAGTCTTACGAATTTCAGATGCACTAGTCTATGGTTCAATTTCTTGCTGGAATGGATTCTCTGCAAGTAGGGATAATCCTTCATTTGATGCTTACTCACTTGGATACATTTCTGTATGCCATACTGGCTATATCTGCCTTTGCAATGCTTATTTGTTTTTGCCAGAATGTGCTCCTACATCAGCTGGTGTTATTACACTTATATGGTTGAAATGGCACTGTTCTTCTAAGACCTTCTTTTCATTAGTTTAAAAAAACTTTTCAAAGCAATTACCTCTAAGCCAATACTTCTGGTGCTTATTCTCAGACTAACAGTTACATTTTTACCATTTCTAGCTGGCAGAGAATGCACTCAGTAGTTTTTGAGGATCAGACCTTCAAATATATACAGATACAGTTGTTTTTATTAAATATTTACAAAATGCAATACTTCCTTATTTT
>VWZG01007990.1:398-11878 GCA_013396735.1 Grallaria varia | reverse complement strand
CCGCCGGCCCGGGCCGTGACAACGCGCCTTCCTACGCTGCGCTAGAGTGACACGGGAGTGCCCTTAAAAAAAACGACCGTAGTGTATTAATTAATTAGTACTTAAATGCTCACCGGCGGCATGAAGGAATACGTACGTGTACCCCAATGTACATACTGCTGAGTATGTTGGGGTAGACGTCTGAGCCTTGCAACATTTTGCACTCTTTTCTGTGCTTCGGTGTGCTGTGCAAACACTTGCTGGTATTTGTAATTTTGAATTAGTGTGTAGTTATATTGCTAATGCATAGTCTTGTATCCTCGTTGTCAAACTTGGTGTGGAAAGCGTTTATAGTTCCCTCATTTGTTGTAGAGCCACTCCTGCGTTTTCTTTGCTGACTTAGATTTTCTTAAAAACAGTGAAATTAAGCTGTTCTTCACTTAGCCCACTCACACAGTTTTTCATACCTGTGTTCTAAATCTTTAAGTTCTAAGTGTTAAGGTTTTTCCACCTTTTGTTGTTGATCTTCTTGTCTGTATTTGAGTCAGTTATATAGCAAAACTTCTTGTTGCAATTTTTTCTTCAAGAGCCACCAATTTCTTAGCAGCATGTGAAAAGTTTGAAGAAAAAAATTGATAATGCGCATATCTTACAGATTTCTTTGACCATCACACTTGTACTTACCTTGCCTTGTATTTTATAGTAATCCTACAAAATCTTTTAATAAATCTTTATTTTGAATCATACAATGGTATGTACAGTTTACATACTGCTAGGTTACAGTGTGCCAATATTTAGCTGTTGAAGTGAGAAGTGCAAGAAGAGTACTGTCTTGGTGTTATACTTGCTGTTTTCAGTCTCAGTTGGCTCTGTAACTGTACAGAATCCTATGGCAAGATCAAATACTCCCATCTTCAGTTCCCAGTGTTTCTTTCAAAGTAGTTCCTTCATGTACCATCAGAACTACCTTGGGAATGGATGCTGTCCCCATGCCTTAGTTCTGTCTGGTTTTAATCAATCCCTTTAGTATTGAGAATGTGTTAAAGGAAAGAAAAATAGAAACAGGAATGTGATTTATTTTTTTTCGATTATTAGTGACTTTCTAGGCTTCTGCTTGTGGTAAGCTAGTGTAGTTTTTTTTTAAGGATAGCTTGCTTAAAGGAAAGCTGCTATCTTTAAAAAAACCGCCACCAAACAAAAAACTCCAAACAAACAAAACAAAAGCCAAACAGTGATATGATTTCTGTTGATCAGTGTTTCAGCCATGTCTGACAAAAGTGAACTGAAGGCAGAGTTGGAGCGCAAGAAGCAGCGATTAGCTCAAATCAGAGAGGAGAAGAAGAGAAAGGAGGAAGAAAGAAAGAAAAAAGAAGTAAGAAATAATTTTCACTTTGAAGTTTGTCTTTGCATATGTAGCGTGCCCACAATTTTGAGGGTCGGTTCACATAATCATTTGCTGCTTGCTGCTCTGGGAGTGTCTGTTTAATGGATGCTACAAATGTAGCACTTCCATTTTCTAATAAGTTGTCCATAAGATAAATTAAATATTTATTTTACTGTTTTAAATCCTACACTAGCATAAAGTTCTAATTTCTGTAACTACCTGTGTGCTTGTGATTCATTAATTGAATCACAGTAAGCTATTGCACAAAAGCTTTGCTTAAAGAGTTGGGATGGGATGTCTGTATGAATTGTCTGACTGTCATTATTATCATTATACACACAATGTGCTACAGTCTTCTTTTTGACCCATCTATAGGTTGAATTTTAAAGTCAGATCAACACTTGGGATGTATATGGTAGTTGTGTGTTAGACTTTGTTTGTTAACATTATCGTCTGGATTTCTCTCTTCTGAAGTATGTGACAATCAGAGATTTATTGCTGTTTCTTCTGAATGTAAATGATGCCTTATAAAAGGAACTTTATCTGGAATTTTTTTGTGTTTGGGATACTTTTTCAAGACTTCTTTGCATTTTGGTTACGATTTGTTTTCGGTTCTAAATTAGCATTTGACTGAAGACTGGGCAGCTGCCAATTACATGATTCAGACAAAATGGAGAGGGAAATGTCTCAAATTATGTTCTAATGATCTTGTAACAATATATTGCCTGTATCTGAGATTCCACGTGGGATTGCAATAGCTTATTAGTTAAGAACTTGCTCTAAAAGTTGGTAATTGCTTTTTTAAAAAGCACTTAAATGTCTGGAAAGGTACAGGGTGTTCATCTATTATGGTAGAGCTTGCATTATTTCTAAATCAAAGAGAATGGGCATGTACTATTTTTTTATTAAATCTAGCAGAGAATAACACAACTTAAAGCTTATTTTCCTTGACACAGTTACTATGATTTCAAAATTGGAACAATACGACTGTGTCTGTAAAACATAATATGATACATAATATGATTTTTTTTTCAGTCTTTGCATTTTGCAGTGCTTATCATTAGTGTAAAAAATGTATTCTTTATTTTATGAAGTGTCAGTCATTTTGTCTGTTGACTTTATCTACAGAAAGGACCATCAGAACTACTGGAGTCAAATATTTAACCTATATGATTATGGGTTTCAGTAGTACAAAAAAACCCCTATGAGGTCTCAAATAATGAAGGGTTGAATGCTGTTAAATGCTATAACTTACTGAATCACTTCTAGACTGACCAGAAGAAGGAAGTTCTTCCTGTACAAGAAGAATCTGATCTTGAAAAGAAGAGAAGAGAAGCTGAAGCATTACTTCAAAGCATGGGGTTGACCCCTGAGTCTCCTGTTGGTAGGAACGCTAGTACTTGTTTGAGATGAGTGTTTGGGGGTTTTGGGGGTAGAGGTGTTTTTTGGGGGGTTGTGTTAATGGGAGTTTCTTGGTGAGTGGGGGTTTTGTTTGGTTTTTTGTTAGAGTTGAGGTATTTATGTAACTAACAAGAAGCTTCTGTGGTCACTTTTTTTTTGTGGGCTGTACATGTCTGGGTTTTATACTATTTTGTTCGGCATGATCTCTGTTATAAATGTCAAGCTGTGCTTCAGTATACTCAACACTCATTTATAAAATACACCTTTTACACTTAGTGTGTTTTTTGAAGTATTTTAGTTAAAATATATAAATACCATGTATTTGCTTTTTTCCTGCACATAATTTTTCTGTACATTTTTTCCTTACTCTTTTTCATAATGCCAAATTTTAATGCTGATATTTTTGTTTGGAGTTGGCTTGTGTCCTTTCTTTCTTTTACACTCTAGTTTTTCTTAAACACTTGACTGACTTTGATGGAGCAATAGCAAGACAAAGTATAAAAATTAATTGCCAAGGGTGATGATTGATGTCTGTGCAGCTCTGGGACGTGTTAACATATTGGTTGTTGATTTTTGGCTTTACATAGATGTATCACTCTGGAAGATGACAGCAAAGAGTGTGGTAATTCAACTCCACTTTTTGTCTCCAGCCCTGAAATTGAAGTGTTTTAAAGCTTATCAGTTTGCCTCATTGGTGAGGCTGTATTTCAACTGGGTTTGTAAATAAAAAAAGAATAATAATTTCTTATGGGTATAATATGTCTATGATTGTATTTTCATAATTGCTTTTGCATAATCCTCAAGTGTTCAAAAGCGAACATGGAATAAACAGTGTTAGAGCTGTTCCCATTGCAACAGGCACAGCAGTCATTTCTGGTAATTCAAACTCTTCTCATAGCTGAGAGAGTGCATTTGGGCCACGTTAGCGGTTTAAGTAATCGGTTCTGACCTACTACACATCTTGTTTGCTAGACTAATCGTTGACCACTTGCCTTGCTAAGGCAGTAGATGAGATTTTTGTATATGGCTGTTGGTTTTTTTCAGATCTCTGAGAGAATCTAAAACCTGCAGAATAGTCAGTCCTCAAAGCAAGTAGTTTCGTAGACTCAGAGCAGATGTTCATGAAAAGCTTGGAGGTGCTGGCCGGCATGACTGGGACACAGCCCTTTGTGTTGTGTTTAATTGCTCTGAGCATCTACTTAACCACACCCTGCAATGGACACAGATTTGCTGGGAATTCACTCTGTTCCCTTTCAAGATAACCATATCTGATGTGGATCCTAAATCAAGCTAATGGGTCCTACTTGATACCTCGCAATTAGCATGCTTAAGGCACAGGCAGCTTTCTTGCTGACTGGATACTGGCAGGTAAAGTGATGCTGTACCTGAACTGAAGCTCGTGGCTGAGCTGCTTGGTGTGCAGGAAGCTTGTGCTCGCATTGTTAGTGGAGGTGGATAGACGACATAAATTTCCTTCATAGAAAATTGTATTAAAAGTTCTTAAGGTGATTCCTGTCCTGTTAACTGCCAGAGAGAGCGAGAGCTCTCTCACGGGACCATAACAATGGCAGTGTGACTTTGATACCTACCATGCTTGTTATATATGAAGTCATAAGTTAGCGAACCAGAATTGCTTTCAGGAAGGTATTATAGTTGAATCGTCTGTCGGGGTAGGTGAAATTTCATTTGGTCTTTCCGTGGCGTTCCCCTCAGTTAGATTTTCGGGAAAGCCTTCCCCTCTTTCCCCACGAGAGGGCGGTGCAGCCCCAGCCCTGCGCTCCTTGGACCGCCCCCCGCCCCGAGTGTCAGCGCCGGTAATGCCGACAAACAGCGGCAGGAACGCCTGCGAGCGCTTCCTTTGGGCTCAGTTAATCCTACGCGGCCATGAGGAGTTGAAGAATGTGTATATTCTTATACATCCCTGCTTCTATTAATACAAGTATAAAGTCTGTGTGTGAATTTACGAAATACAGCGCTAGACCTATGAAAGAAGTCTCCTGTAGGAGGGATGAATTTTTTAAAAGAATTGAAGAATTCACTGTGGGTTTTGTAAAGTTAGGGGAGAATTTTTGTCAAACAGAGTCATATCTCTGTTTTGGGACGGGGTGGAAAAATTCTCCAGAATTCACAATATACTCGTGATTTCAGGAATTTCTCTAGAAGTCTTGTACATCTAAATTCAAAGTTTTCCTATGAGTGACCCCTGACAGAGTAGATGCCAATTTCTGTACATAATTTGTGTTCAGTTTATTAAAGTGGGTTTTTTAAAGCATTGCTAAGCAGTGAATGTTTTAATTTTGTTGAAAAATTAAGCATATGAGGATCTTCAACACACTCCTTGTTTAAGTATAAACCCTGAGTTTCATTAAATAAGGAATTTGACTATTTCTAAAAGAAGTTGAAAGTAATAACAAAATAGCTTTGTATTTGTATCAGATTGCATGATATCATTCACTGTTATGTATCAGTTCCAAAAAAACATGTTACTTTTTAAAGGGTAAATGCAGTCTTCATCTATATACTGAAAATGAACTGACTCCTATGTTTCTGTATAGCAGGACTAGACTGTTTACCGTCAAGTAAAATAATAATACACAAGACTTATGTGGATTTGATTTAAACTAGAACAAAAATAACAGCATGCTGCATGGTAAAGCCACTTTTTTAGTCCACATTTTGATGATCATATATTTTGAAACCACATCGCCAGTTTAACACATTCATTGTCTAATTTTTAAGAAAGACTAATGTCAAAGCTGTATTAACAACTATCTTTCTTTATGTTTAAACAACATGATCTAGTCAAAATTACCCTTGGAAAATCGATGTCATCATTTGTCAAAAGTTCAGTTTAAAAATATTTTTTGATTCATTTTCTCTTAAATGTCCTTTCTTCCATGTTTTTTTTTGTATGCATAAATGCCAGACAATTGCATGAAAGTCCAGCATGAATTGTTAACATTGTCTTTTCCCCTCTCTTTCTACTGTTCATTTTCATCCATGTATTTTTTGTTTACCATAACTTTTTTTTTTAATACTTCATTTTAAATTAATTTGAAAACATCCTAAGCTGTGCAACCTCTGCGAGTAGTAACAGCGGATACCTGTCTGTTTCACTATTTAGTCCCTCCTCCTACCTCTCCGTCTTCCAAATCTGTGAGTACGCCAAGTGAGGCTGGGAGCCAGGACTCTGGTGATGGTGCTGTGGGATCCAGGTATGTCACTTTCCTCGTCATCGTGTTCCTTTGCTCAATACTTGCATTCTGAATAATTAAGCTTTAGGAGGCGTCAAGGTCAATCACTTGATTATAGTAGTATGAGGTTACAGTGTGCAGGAAAAGTGACTGTTTCGCAGAAGTGCTTTACTTCAAAATTTGAAATGCAACTCCATTAATGGGGAGTTGTTTAAACTTGCAAGTTTAAAGTAAAATGAATGTCTAGGGACAGTAACAAACTGGAAGAGTCCTAATTCTTCCCAGCTTTTTCTAAAGGAGGTTGTGTATGGATGATAATGCATTTCCCTTTTCCCTCAGTCCTAGTTGGTCCAATAAAAGATAATGTCTAAAAACTTTGTACTAGTTCTGATTTTAATTTTCCCTTACTCAGAACCATATTTCTCATTATTTCACTTTGCAACCATCTGTGTAACACAACTACAGCACTCACAATCTCTCTTGTTTTGCCAAAACATAATCTCATCTCAGTACTGCCACAGTTGTTTTGGTCTTTTTTCAGTGGCAGTACTTGCCACATCTATTTGATCTTTTCTTTGTGCATGATTGTTTGAGACATGCTGCTGTAAAGGAGAGTCAGATAAATACTTCTGTTAAATATTCAAAATGGTGATATATGGGTGATAAGGTGGCAAACATTACTTCCAAAGGGCATGTCTACTGTTTCCCATGTACGGTCTGCAAATAAGAGCAGTGACTGCCTATTCTCAGTAAATTAAGTTGGTGTATTTAAAATTTATTGAATGTGCATTGTGGATGAAGTTTAGTTAAAGCACAGTAACTGCAGCAGTTATTATCAGTTACTTTTGGTCTTGTATGAGTAGTTGCTTTGGAGGAAGAGTGAATACTTAGTCTGCTTTGAAAGAGACTGGAGTAACATCTTGTATGCATGTGGATTGTGCATGCAGAACTATATACAATCTTAATCTGAAAATATTAAAGATATGAATGACCTGGACAGTGGTTTCATGATGCCTATTTCTAAATAGAAATCATGAAGGTAAGACAGAGAATACATCAGGCAGCGGATACGAACCCAAGCATTTTTTTTTAACAATGCCCAGGTGTGATCTTGTTTGTCCATCATGTTAATTAAGAACCAATGTAATTGTTCCTTAACTGAGTAACAAGCAGATTTTAATGAATTTAACTCATTCTATACTTAAATTTGATGATGATTTTTTGCAAGGAAATTACTTAATTCATACCTAATTTAAATTGTGTGAAACAGTATGTATAGTCCACATACCTGTAATTGAATGGCATTTTGTGTACTGAATTCTGCCTCATCAGTGCACTGTGCTCTCTGATTGTATGTTCTCAAATACAGTAACACAATGTTGTATGCATGTATTTTCTTATGAAACCTTGAGAAAACTCATGTCCGAAGGCTCAGTATCTTCATGCATTTTCAAACTTTAATACTAAATGTATCTCAAGATTGTGGTCTTTAAGGCACGGAGGTATGAGTGTACAGCTAAATTGGAGGCATTACGGAATCCTTCTTAAAGTCCCCCTCGTTGTTTTCCAACCACTGGATAACATTCTTCCCCTCCTCCAGAAAACAGGTGTCTATATCCCACACTATTAGTACAAGTTCATACATTTCTTGAACCTCAAAGTTGGACTCTGTGATATCACTTGGCTTTTAATCTATTTCACAGGTGACTCATATCAATATGAGATGTGTTAGAAAGCCCCTTCTATGAGGCTGAAACCTGTCAGTAACTCTTTTAGTAATTGGTAGAACAGTGCTTAAGCTGTGTTCTGTTGTTACTTCCATCGATCTTGCTTTATTTTCATCAGTAAAGAGTTGTTTCCTACTTTGATCCTGTTTTTTCTCTTTTCCTCAGTTAAGAGTATAAATTGCAACATGAAGGTTGGGATGATGGTTTGGTTTTGGTTGTGATTGAACAACACGAAGGGCAATATACAGTTTGAAGTCTGAGGCACCAAATTAAACTCCAAGCTTAAATCTCTTTGGTCAAGAATGATAGCAGAGGTCTAACAAATAAGTATACTCAAAGTAATTGACTTGAGGCTAAAATTGTGTTTTCTGATACACAAAAGATATGGAAAGGTTTTTGAGATTTAGATGTGAATTTGCTGTTGTGGATGCAATTGATTTACTAGCTATGAAGACAGTGGATTTGTAATTCTTAATTAAACTATGATTAATACTTCTAATGCATACTTTCTACAAGAACAAGGTTGTGCATGACATACTCCTATTTATGAGCTTTTATGACATTGTGTGTACATTTTTTATATCAACCTTTCTTTTAGAAATTCTGCGCCTGGTTTGTAGGGAAGTTACCATGTATGGGATGATAATGTAAAAATATCTTTTATTGACTTACCATAGTAAAATATTACATATTATTTATTTTCCTTATTCAAAAACATGGTTTTATATATAATAGCATCTGAGAATGTCAGAAAAAATGTGCATGTTAATCTGTTTTACAAGTGTGTCTTTAAAATTCTGCCTAAGCCTGGTAGCAGCCAGTAGACTACATGAAAATCTGTGAAGAAGGGATAAAGGCTAAAAATGAAGAGAGACGGAATATTGATTTCCCCCTTCGTATTTCTTCTGATACAAAAGCAACTTGAAATAGATCGTTCTGTTCTTTATTCCGCATGACTTTGACACTTATTATTAATATAAAGCCCACTGTTCCTAAGAGTTTTTAAGTATCTTAAATCGAGTTGGCTCTGACTCAGATGACACTTACAAGCCCAAGGCAGTGCTTAACCCATAATTACTGCAATGTCACATCTTGGAAATTCTAGCAGTTCTGTATCCCAGTGGAAATGCTTTCTTGCCCTGCTACCAAAAGGCTTATGTGTTGACTCATTTCCTTTACCAGTATGACAGTTTCCTCCACATATTTACTGCTCTGGGCAAGTATGCATTACATTAACAAATCTTGTCTTCGTATGACATGAACAAATCTGAACAGATTTTTAAAGGAATGTGAAGGTTTTAGTGGTTCTTCTCAGTGTTTAAGATATTTTTAATTTGCCTTTTATAAAGGCTACATTTTTTCCAGATCTTTAACTCTCAATCTTCAAGATAGTTTAATTCTTGCTTATAGCTCTGAACTTTGTGTTTGCTTCTTAACATTTATATTTACTGCATGTGTTATTGCACTGAGTGTTTGCTGAATTTCCTGTAACTGATATTGCATTGCCTTGTTTCTTGTGAATAATGAAATAACTATAAGCTTGCTGTAACTCTAGAATTTCATAGTGTGTATTTGCTTCACTAATCTCTGGCCTTTTTTGCTAATGCTGCATGATTGTTCAACCTGGGGTGTCAGGACGCTGCATTGGGATACTGATCCATCAGTTCTTCAGCTCCACTCTGATTCCGATCTGGGGTATTGCATAGATTTCTTATATTTCCTCTTTCATATGCTTATGGATAATAAGTATAAGAGCTTATTTTTTCTTGAAGACTTCAAGTTGTTGTTGTTGTTAAGAAACTGTTCTGTCTCTAGACTCAGCACAGTTTGCTTGCAAATGGGAAGTTTTTATATTATTTAATATACATTAGATGCTTATTTCTAGTAACAAAACCTATTTGTGTTTTTCTTTGAGTCTTTCTTTGGCAAAATGTAAACTTAAAGAAGTCATTTATTTAAAATAAAAATGTTAAAATGACTGTATTTAAAAACAGCTACTCCCATATTTTCTTATAAAAGCTGTAGCTCATTATAAGCACTTACTAAAACCCATCCTGTGCTCTGAGAATTATGATTCTGCTCACCAAAACCTTTCAAAAGGGGTTATTCTTTTGCTTTTATCTTAGGAGAGTAGTGGGTACTAAGAAACTAAATTTGATATAGGTAAATTTTTGTATCATTGCAGTATTGCTACAGTACATACTGTAATTAGGTTTTATAGAGAGCTATAGTGACTGGATTCATTTTGTGCTGGTTTTGGAAGTACATTTTGTATTGTAGTTTGATGCTAGCTGTAGCTGCCTTTATAGGATCTTCCATAAACTAAAGCCAGAAAGCTCAGAGGTTTTCAGTATTGTTCTCTGGAACAATAATATATTATGGAAAAATCACTTCTCAGTGTGAGTTTCAGGTTAGACTTGCAGTTCTGCATTCTAAATACTACCTTAGAAGTGAACAAAAAGGGCAGCAAAGTTAAAAGACTAGGATATCCTTTTTCCTTCAGAATAAGTAAGTTTTAAAATCCTAGAACTGTTGCTGTACAAACATGACTTGTAAGCAGATCTGTTCCACTGAAAACAGGGATATGTCGTATAAGTGGCAGTACTCTGGTCAAACACAAAGAGCAAAAATTTAAAATTAAATCGTACAGTCAAGATATTTATATATGCACGTTTTTCTTTTTGCCACAGATGTATAAATAGCTGCTGATTTGAAATAATAATGATAAAATATTAGTCATAATTGTGTGACTTCTTCAAAATTAAGTTTCTGCTGGTTTTGAGTTTGACTAAGCAGTGCTGTGACATGATGACTTGGATATTATTGTAGGCAAAATGTGAAATAATTAATTTTATTTCTGATTTCTCCGTTAATTTTATTTAGACGTGGACCTGTTAAACTTGGAATGGCCAAAATTACACAAGTTGACTTTCCTCCTCGAGAAATTGTTACGTATACAAAAGAGACGCAAACACCTGTTATGACTCAGCCAAAGGAAGGTGAATGGTTAACTTATTACTACCTAAGTAAATTTTTGTTTCTTTGATCATAGTAATGACTGGCTGAATGAGGTAAATGAAGGTTGATATGTAAGATAATTGATATAAATTCTGTTATTAAATTCATACAGGTCTTCCTTAACTGTTAGTGTTATTCTGCATCTTGTTTAACATCTCTCTTGCTTCTAAGACATGGTATTTTCACAGTCCTAGTAATGTAAGACTAGACAGCTGATAAATAGATGGGATATATTTTGCATTTACGACATTTAAGAATCCACACACAACTTGGCATATGCAGGACAGCTATGTGACTTGAGACAACTGGCATGGCTTCACCAAGGGCAGGTTCTGACTGACCAATGTAGTGGCCTTCTACCATGGAGTGACTGCATCAGTGGTCAAGGGAAGGGCTACATGTGTCATCTGTCTGGGCTTCTGTAAGGCCTTTGGCACAGACCCCTACAACGCCCTTCTCTCAGAACTGGAGAGGGGTAGATTCAATGGGTGGACTGTTAGGTGGATAAAGAATAGGTTGGACAGTTGTATCTAGCGTATGTATGGTAGAGGTCAATGACCCAGAGTCCCAATGGACATCAGTGAAAAGTGGTGTCCCTCGGGGGTCTGTAGTGGGACCAGTGTTATTTCATATCTTTGTTAATGATGTAGACGAAGGGATCAAGTGCACCCTCAGCAAATACGACATGCCTGAAGGATGGGATGCCATCCAGAGGGACCTGGACAAGCTCAAGAAGTGGGGCCATGGGAATCTCCTGAGGTTTAACAAGACTTAAGT
>VWZG01007988.1:169008-262248 GCA_013396735.1 Grallaria varia | reverse complement strand
CAGATCTATTTTCGTATTTTGAATTGCAGTTCCTGTGTGTTCCCCATCTTGAAAGCTGTGATGTGTGCTTTTTTTTTCCTATGCTGAATGCAAGTGAAGCCCTCTCCCTAGGGTATAGGTTTAGACTAGATATTAGAAAGAAATTCTTTACTGTGAGGGTGGTGAGGCACTGGAACAGGTTGCCTGGAGAAGTTGTGGATGTCCCATCCCTGGAAGTTTTCACAGCCATGTTGGATGGGATTTTGAGCGACCTGGTTTAGTGGAAAGCATCCCTGCCCATGGCCCATGGCAGGGAGGTTGGAACTGGATAATCTTTAAGGTCCCTTCCAACCTAAGCCATTCTATGATTGTGTAGTGTTTACAAAAAAGTCATTAGCAAACTGGAAAAAGTGCCATGTTTTTCATGTCACTTAATTTTGCAGTGAAAATGACTAGAAATATGCTGTCTTTTAACAAAAGCTTAGACTGAAAAGGGCTGTTCAGAAAACATCAAGTAGTAAAGCATCAAAACTGCTCCCTCTCTGATCTATTTGGAAACCATGGGTGCAAGTAGTAAAGGGAGAAGAAGTTCTGAATACAGTTCATTTTATCCACCTACTTTTATATCGTAATCTAAGACCAAAAGAGTTGACAAATTCTTAAGAATGGGCAATAAGGGATGGTTGTCGCTCATGTATTCAGGACTGTATACATGAACTATAAGCAAATGTCCACTTGCAAGTAGTTTTACCTTGGAAAGAAAATAAGAAATGTACATGCAGTGCTGCAAGTGCCTAATTTCTATTCTGAGTCAAGCCTATCAAATAAGAACTTTTCTGTCCTGTGAGCCTGTGGTTAACCCTGCTGTAGGCCTGAGAATGTTGGTGTAAAGCTGCTGGAGTATTCATAAACTATTCCTTTCCATTCCAATTTGAATACCTTAAAATACCATTTATTGCTCCAGCAGACAATTTCTGAAA
This sequence comes from Grallaria varia, assembly GCA_013396735.1. Lineage (NCBI taxonomy): Eukaryota > Metazoa > Chordata > Aves > Passeriformes > Formicariidae > Grallaria > Grallaria varia. The sequence continues at coordinate 261,289 of VWZG01007988.1, read as the reverse complement.
CAACTGCTCGGAACATCAGAGGTCTGTGTTCCTACTGAGTGGGAAACTCTCCAATACTCAGCTTTACGGATGTAACTGAAAGAACAGCTATTAAAAAAATGGAGGGTGCATCTTTTACTGGTAAATTAAACTGGTCCAAGCTATAAGCCTGAACACTGCCACATGATCAAACCTTTAAATTGCCAGAACATAACCTGTAACAGTTTTGGTTTGTTACTACCATTGTTTCCCTGGACAGGTAAGGGTTCAGGTAAGTGCACGCCGGCATCTATTCGCAATAAGCAGTCTGACAGCAGGTAAAGGAGAGTCATGTGTCCACAGTATTAATTACTAATACAGATGTAGCCAGGGATGGTGAAACTAGAAACCCATTCTCATGTTAATGAGGCTGGTAAAATGGAAACATTTAAAGGTTGGGCAGAAAAGTTTTATTTCCAAAGGACTTGTATAAATGATCTAGTAGAATAAGAGCCCCTGCGGTTTCATCTTGCTTTACAGGGCATAGAACAGGAAGCAATGTATCATATGGTCCATTCTGCTCTGACTGAGGTGTGACCTCTGTAGGTGGAGCGTATGTGTTAAATATGAAGAGTTATAAATACATAATCACATTGCTGTTTTGTTTGGGGTTTTTTGTTGTTGCTGTTTTGGTGGTTTTTTGTGTTTTGTGGTTTTTTTTTTTTTTTTGCTATGTGTCTTTTGTTTTCTTTAATAGCTGAAATATATTTGCCTCAGTCATGAGAATGGGTGGTACATATTTCCCTGGAGATTAAATAACTGATTAGTTATTGTGCCTATTATAAATGTGTTATGGTACACTTTGAAATCTAAATGGATTATAATAAGCTTTGAAATCAGTAAGTTTAGAGGACCAGTGAATTTTACACATCAAAGTCATAATTGTGATATTTTTTGGGCACACATGGCACAATTACACATCTTACATGACAAAGTTTAATGTAAATTGATCAGTTTTCAGAAGCAGTGAAGCCCTGTACCACTAGGTGTCATTATGTAATCATTGAGCATATATGGAAAGGCACAGACTACTAATAACCCACACACATAATGTGAAAATCAGTAATACTGCACCACAATAAGTATTTTTGTTTTCAAGCAGGAATTAAAACATCTCATACGACTTTCAGTGGTATCAGTGTAAGGCCAGGACATAAGATATATTTGAATATTGTTTTTGTAACATCATGCCAGTAATGGCTAGCTTGTTAAGTCAGACTAGCATTGTATACACACTTAAAATCACAGAACCACAGGATATGCTGAGTTCGAAGAGACCTATAAGGATCATCAAGTCCAACCTTTAACCCTGCACAGGGCCATCCCTAAGAATCACACCATGTGCCTGAGAGTATTGTCCAAATGCTTCTTGAACTCTGTCAGGTTTGGTGCTGTGACCACATCCCTGGGGAACCTGTTCCAGTGCCCAACCACCTTCTAGGGGAAGAACCTTTTTCTAATATCCAACCTAAACCTCTCCTGACACAACTTCAGGCCATTCTCTTGGGTCCTGTCACTGGTCACCACAGAGAAGAGATCAGTGCCTGACCCTCCTCTTCCCCTCACAAGGAGCTTGTAACTGCAATGAGGTTTCCCCTTAGTTTCCTCTTCTCCAGGCTGAACAGACCAAGTGATCTCTGGGAAATGTATTAATATTAAAAATGGGGACAGATGACAAAGGCAATGCACTCATACAATGTATGTTTTTTTCTGCAGTTCCACCATTTGTATCCAGTCTTGATTTACAGCTACAGATGGGTTTCAGTTAAAACCCTGGAGATGAATAACTCCAAGCTCTGATGATGTTCAACACTCATTTCCAGTTAGGAATTTTGCAAATGTTCCCCATGTTTAGAATGAGACTGACTCCTGGAACCAATAATTCATGAAAATTACTGTGCTTGATATACAGTCTCAGATCCAAAATCTGCATCCTCAGTGTATCTCTACCAAGCCCCAGGGACTTTTTTTAACAAAGCCTATTCAGTTTACTGTTTGCTATGATGGCTTTGTAATGAGAGAAAATATCCATGAGAAACTAGTTTTCCAGTGCTTCAGTTCTGCAGACAATGCGTGTAGCCCAAAGGCTCGTCTTGTTAAAAATGGCCTCAATGCTCACCACATTTCTACAGGCATTTAGCTCTCACTGATTCACCTTTATAAACTAAAGCAAATCTGGTTTTCAAATTTCTCTGAGGAGTTTTGATAAAATTCAAATTTCACATCTGTAAGTCTTGTTTAGTCATGTTTTTAGTTAAAGTTCATGAAAAAAAAAATATTTCTGACCTGTATAAAATTTCATGTTGGTAATAGTGCCATCAGGGAGTGGAGAATCTTCAGAGCTGTTCATGGTAGAAAATCTCTATTTGTGGCACTAGTCTCTTCCAGATTCAGGAGGCTGCCAAAATTCGCAGGCAGCTTTTTTAGTGAATGCCTGAGTAGTCAAACTCTTCAGTGGATCACTACAGGAAGAAGCTTTCTATCCTGTATGCTTGTAATATTTGTCATTAGAATATGTGAACAGAAGATATAAAAATAGGTGTTGAGTTTCATTATTTTTAGAATTAACCTAATACAGTTTTATTCAAATACAGGTATAATAAACATAATCTGTTCTTTCACCAGTTACAGTCATTCCTTTTACACTGGATAGTATAGTAGAATAAGGTTAATATACCTATAGTGTACGGGGACATATATATACAAGTGTATTTCATATAGCATGGTAAGTCTGTCTGCTACCAATATAAGTCTGTCTGAGGTAGTTTTCTTTCTTTCTTTCTTTCTTTCTTTCTTTCTTTCTTTCTTTCTTTCTTTCTTTCTTTCTTTCTTTCTTTCTTTCTTTCTTTCTTTCTTTCTTTCTTTCTTTCTTTCTTTCTTTCTTTCTTTCTTTCTTTCTTTTGTTGGGTTTTGTTGTTGATGTTATTGCACACAATGAGTATGATGTAGCATTCTTTATAAAGATCTGATATAAATAAGGCTTGAATCAGAGTCAGTAAACTTTCCTGAGATAACAAGGATGCTTTAAAGAGGTTGTGGTATTTTGTGCTATGCCCTTTCTTGTTTATACTGGCTTCAGCTGATGTAAGCATGACTACAGAGACAGTTTACATCAAGCTCAAGTTCAAGTAGAAAAATTGGGTTGAAACTTGGAGAAAAACATCAGCTCAGCTAAGTACGTATCTCTGTTGACCTAGTCAGTAGGTCTCAGTAGTCTTCAGTCTGTGGCATAAATTTCTGACTAGACCAAAAAACTGAAGGAAAAATGGAAAATGGGACTGCTTAATGTAATGAAAATGGAGAACAGAAAATTAGCTGTGTAAAACATCTGCTTGAATGAAAACAGATATGTGAAGGAAATGCAGGGGTTTTTTCAGCAGTACAGACAGATACCTGGGATCTCAAAGCAACGAGTTAAGATGGTAAGGGTGAAAATCATGTAGTTCATTTTCAGATGTCATGGGCATCTGATTTAACCTCAGCATCTTATAATCAGTGGAGACAAACACTTCTAGGGAGTGATTTCAGCAACAGTGTTAGTAGGAGAGGAATTATGCTTCAGAAATGCTTGTTTCTCTTGGCACCGCATATAGACTGGACAACTGCCTCAAAAGCATATTAGTACAACAGAATTCCAAGCTGATCATAATGTATATGATCTGTGGCATGAATATCATAATCTAATTATGATGGAGGCTCTCGCTGCTGAAATCAGAATGTGGGGGACAGAGCCTCTTGTCCTTCCTTGGTTCTCCTTCCAGTAGAAATTCCTCAGGTTTTGCATGCAGAACTTTCTTAAACTGATAGGTTTGGTACTAAATAAATGGTGGAGTCTTTAGCTGCTTTATTGACATCTCTCTACTTACCATATAATACATAGTTATTTTGATCTCATTGTGGTTGTGTTTTCCTTCCACTTAATGTAAAGCTTGTTTGCTGAAGCCCAAAGTTGCAAACACTCCCATGAAGTTTTGTTAGAGTATCTAATCTGAAGTGGTTTCTCACAGCCAGACTCTTCGTGTGAAGGGCAATTGTGGGATTTCTTTTTGTGAAAAGTAATAAAATTATGTATTTCTGTGTAACCACTATTCATAACCATTATGAATTAGTCTCAGAGCTGTGGGATAGAGTTTAAGCAATATTTTCATGTTATAATACACTGAAAAGTTGCAATGTGCAGTTTATTAAATTGATGGAGTAACAAAAGTTAATAAACGAACTTCCATGCTGCTTTTTTTAAAAATAGTGAGGTGTGCCACAGAAAGAATGAGAAGCTTTAGAAGCTGTGGGAGTCCAGGAGAATGTGTATCTCTGTGATTCCATTTTTTGCGAAGGTCAGGTGAAGGGTGACCTAATTTTGCTGGTAGCTGAACAGAAGACAAACCTGTTTACATTCCACAGGAATTAATTTCATGATTGTGGTGAAGTCAAAGAAGAGGAATTTGGGAGGTTTTGCTCGTTAGTGATCTTTCAGAGCAATATTTCAGTGCTCCTTCTTTTGCTTTTATATTCTTCAACTCATCTATTTCTATTTTATCCAGACAGTATAGAGAACAAAAATTTGTCTTTGTTTCTGAAGTTGTTCTTTATAAATAGGGTTTGCTATAGTTGTGCTTATTCTGTTGTAAAAAGGTAATTTTGTAATATTTATAAAATTCTAATTTGTGAAGATAAGGATGTTGAAGAATTATTAAAAACATGGCAAATTTATTCTGCTTCCATCTCTTGAACTTACTTATTCATTGAAGAAACCTGAGGCAAGATCTGGGGTCTCAGAAATATTTCCATAAAAGAGGGAGATACTGATATTTAGTTCTATAAATGGGTTTGGAGTTTATATGAACCACATATTTTTGGAATAGATTTTGTACTTTGTGAAATCTCTCAAAAGTGCAGATCTTAATGTTTCTGGAGTAACCTATTTTTCCATACATTCTTGTCATGAATCCAGGAAAAAAATCTGGGATAGAATAAAATGACATGCACTAGCTAGGATTAAATAAAAAAGTGAGGAATCAGTCACAACAAAAAAAGAGTGACTAAAAAGTCAGAGAATATTCGCTAAAATCCTTCCAGCTTCTGTCCCTGACCTGAAAACAGGGGTGGAAGGACCTCACCCTACAGCGCCTCTGCAAAGGTTTTACTGGTTTTGGTGGTGACAGATGTCAAAGTAAGCGGATACTGCTCTTCAGTAGGAAGCAAGACCCTTTTTCTTTAGGGTGCAGTGTTTTCCTAGGGATGACTAATCTTGCCTATGTCCTTGCCAGCACAGTGGAGGCTCTCTCTTTCTGCACTCAAGTGTTACTTGTAACTTCAAACCCTGGCCTTCCTTTGCCTTTCTCTACTACTAGGCTCAACTACTGGTAACTGCCTTATATTCAAGAGGGAAAATGTGTAGCAGGTGAGGAACTGCATCCTTTCCTACCAGCCTAGTAAACCTTCTCATATCTAGCTCTCATTCTACAACCACTTCAGTTCCACCTCTGGCATCCAGAGGATTTGAGATCAGTAGCTTGATTTCCCAGGATTGTTGCATAGATCACCAACTACACTTAAATACAGTGTTTGTCCAGGTTTGCTTTGCTCCACCAGTTTTAGGTCTTCCCAGGGTGTGAGAGGCCTGTGATATGCTGCTGTACTGCACAGCTCCTGCTTGCCGCTTCTCTGACTCTGTGCTGCTGCCTGGTGTTCTCTGTTATTCCTAAGACCTATCACAAAAATGCTGGTGAGCAAATGCAAACCACTTATTTTCTGTATTTTTCTCTATTTTTAATCTTTCCTTTGCAGTTTGAGCACAGGGATTAGGCTGATCCTATGAGTGTAAAATGGTTATATGTGTGAAAACAGATGGAAAGCAAACACGCTGCCTGCCCATCACCTTTACCTGGAGACAGGCTGCCCATTCCTTTCTGATGCTCCCTTCCAAAAAGAAGACACAACATTTGTATAATATTTTGGCCTTTTAGAGATGGATGTTGCCTTCAGATGGGTTTTGGCTTCTTGAATTAAAGTCTTTCCTCAGGCCTGAGTAAAGCTGGAGTGTTTACAGTAATCAGTGTTCACAAGAGGCTAATTCCTAAAGTGTAATAGTTAACTGGCTTCAATAATCAGTGCAGAAAGCTAGTTAATATCCCTTACTAATTTGCTTTATTATTTCTCATTGTATTTTTCTTCTGATGTTGCAATAATTCATGAGCATGCCTTTGCTTTAATGATTGCTGAGGTTCATTTATGTGCTTGAAGACTTTGTCATTTGTCTTTATATATCTTCCTATATCTATATACATGTATGAAAAAATATAAAATCTCCTTTTTTGCAGCTAAATGTCTGTCTTGGTGGCCATCTCTTGCTCTGTGTGACATCCCCTGTTTTTGTTATGAGTGGTAGAAAGAAACCTCAGTGCAGGTAAAGGCTTGACACACACTCCTAGAAAGAGTGTTTGTTAATCTTGGATTTAGAGAGATTTACATTTAACAATGTCTGTCAGCTGGCAGTGTAAGCCAAACTGTTCTCACGAAACAGTCATTTATGTCTACGTAGGCTCTTAAGACACCCCTACCACTGAAAATTCTACACTCATGCTAGAATATATTGGGTGCACTGACTGCTCAGCCCACCTCTTCACTGGTTTCTTTTCTTGTCTGTATTGGGACATTTTTCTGTTTTCTTTCCTTTCCCAGTTACATTATTTATTTGGGTGTATCTGAAGAGCTTTTTCTCTCATATTTGTCAGTTTTTGCTTAATAAAGACATTGTAATTCCTACTAGTGTTTACAGTGAAGGATACAGATCTCTTCTACATCAAAGTTTGCTCCTTCTTTGGGCTTTTTATTTTTTTTTTGGTTTTTTTTTTTGGTTTGGTTTGGTTTTTTGGTTTGGTTTGGTTTTTTGTTTGTCTTATAGAGCACTAGAGCTGTATGTGACAAACCAGCCATATGTTTCAGCTACAGCAGAATTAATCCTTTCTTCAGGTGCTCAGGTTCTGCTTCAGTACTTTGTTCCCCTCTATTGAGTATTATTTATTTTACTTGTTTTGCAATGTTTTCGTGTTTTGTTTTGATTTTATCTTAAAGTGGCCATGTTATTATATTCTGTTTGAATTAATTCCCAGCTATGTCACTATGATCTGAAGACTAATAACTTTTTTATCTATTAGTTGTTTTCTAAAGGGTAAACTGTTCCTGAAAGAGTCTCAGTGATGATACCCTGGAAATTTGTTATTTGCTGGAATTTGTTTTATACCCCAACCTATTACACATGCAGCACTAATAAAAAGCAAGCAACGCAGAAGCACTTAGTGGATAATCTGGAGGGTATCCTTTTGACAGAAATATAGAAGAATAATTTGAGATATATCAGCATCTTTTTGAGTTTCTAGAAGGATTCACTTAGGCCTCAGGGAGAAAAAAACATCTGCTTAATATGAAAGAGTTGTGGGAAAAACATGACAAAATAAAGTAAATCTCAATTTTTAGAGGTATATATGTGGGAGGGAAACACAAAATACTTAAAAATCTTGGCCTCCCACATTCAGTAAAGGAGGAATGTGAGGGTAATATTTGCCAAAAAGAGATCTGTTTCTGTTTAAAGGAATCTTAGGCTTAATACAGATTCTAGGGATAACACAACAGAAGTAACATCAAGTGACCAGCTCTGAATATTAATTAAATAGTACGTTTTCTCATATCACAGAAATGTGTAGCTCAAGAGATTCTTTGGACTTTTCTTAGCTAGTTAAACTCTGGCTTTTAAAGGCAGTTAGATACTGAGCTCTTCAGCACTGGAAGACCTGTAACACTTAAAAGACCAGGAGAGCACTATAATTTTGAACAACCAGCAGTGCAGCTTGGTGCCTGGCCCTGTTTTATTTAGCTAACTTTGAAAACTTGAGTCTTAGCATCTAGAGTCTTCAAAGCCCGAGAAAAAGCTGGAGAAATTTTGGGGGAAAAAACCCAAAGAATTATCTGCTTTTTTACTTTTTTGTCAAGCCTAAACTTTATTTACTTCTTAAAAATGCATAAAATATCACATGAAAAATACTACTAAATACATCCATCAAAATAAAACAAATCATTACTCTGGAAAAAATAATAAACATAGTATGTGGAATTGTGCTGCAGACTAGATTCTTCTCACATTACTCACACTATCCTAAAATGAGAGTTTAACCATCTCCTCTCAATCATTCACTTTGATTAACTATAGAGGAAGCAAAACCAGCCAGCTCAGTCTGCATAGCTGACTTCATGGCTGATTTAGGTGAGATAAACCTGTTCTGATGTGTTGTTCATTTTGCGTACTGACTCCGTCTTTGGAGATATTCAGGAAATGTGTAGACATGGTGCTGGACAGCCTGCTCTAGCTTACCTAGCTTGAGTAGAAGGATTGGATGAGATAACCTCCAGAGGTTCCTCTGAATCCCAACTGTTGTCTGACATCTTTAAGAAAAAAAGAAGTCATTGTAAATAGAAAGTAGTAATATTGTTAATATGTAAAAAGAAAGGTGGTCCAATAAAATAAGTAGTATGTTAAAGTTTTCTTACAAATTTCTTTATTCAGTACTAACTCTGGCTTCTCTGCTAAGCAATTTTTGTCCTTTTTTGGTTTTGATTGCTGAAAGAAGGGATACTCAGGAATTGACTGAATCTAGGTCTCCTTGAATTAGCTACATGGCTTATCAGTGGTGATTGATACCATTTATTAAATTAATATGTACGTTGTTTTGTTGAGGTTGTTTATACGCTGAAAGCCAATAGTTTAGTGGATGTGGAGTGTTCAGTTTCTGGGTTTGTCTCCCTTTCCTTTTCTAGGAAGAGGTGCCTTGTGAGGAAGCCTTCTGCAGTTCTCTTGCTATTGCAGTTCAGTTTCCTCTCTGTATCCAGCCCCTCTCCTGGTTTCTGCACTATGCAGTAACACATTTTGCTATTGATTCTCCATCTCACCTCCCATCACTATCTTTGTTTCTCTAAAAAACTGCGTTCTTCAAGGACCGAGAGGAATCTCAGGTAGTTTCTTCTGACTTAGAGGGGTTTTCGTCTTAGTAATTGGTGTTAGTAGACAGGTATTGGACACCAGTCTGTAGTGAGCTTATCAGACCTTCATTGTAGGTTTTGGTTCGGTTGGATTTCCTTTGCAATTGCATAGCTTCTATATGTGGAAGAAAAGGGGTTAGATTTATCAGTTTGCTCTTTAGCACTATGATCATGTGGTTTAAGTCAGTCACATACTGAGGAGGTGATGTTCTAGCATAGTACTTTGTATTCAGACTGAAGGTGTCAGATTTTATATTCAGTCCAAACATGTTAAACTTTATCTGTAATTCCAACTGCTCCCTTACTGGTAATAACAGGAGTAGCATTTGGGCTCTTTTACACAGAGGATGTTTTCCAACAGATATGTTTTAAAAATACAAATTCTCCTGCTGTTTCCAAAAACAAAAAAAAAAAAGTATTTTTATAGTTTTAGTGTCAAAATATACAGAAAGTTTGTATGATAATAAGAGGAAAATGGACTCTAAAGCAATAAAATTTCTTTTCCAAATTTCCTGTTTCCACCTGCACTTGTCACTACTGAAATTTTGTTATCTGTATTATCCTGCCCTTTCAACAGTTAATAAAAAAAGCAAAACAAGTCTCTTCTACAGTCCTCAGTAAACGTGTGTTTTGAGAACTGTTCTAAATATCACTGCTTAAAAACAAGGCGTTTTTAAATACTTTTGTCTATCACTTGCAAGCAATGTCTCTTCACATGCAAGTTAATGGAACACTGATTTAACTGAGCCCTCTTCATTATTGTTTACCAAATCTTAAAAAATAGGAAGTAGAAAGAAGTGCTTCAGCAGATTCCTCTTCCCCACATCTGCGAAAGTAAAACCACAAAGTGTAAATTATGGCAAATGTTCAGAAATAGCGGGACAATAGGGCCTATTCTTTGCCAAACACTTTGACAAAAGTAAATTATCTTGCATATATCCTCTCTGTCTTTAAAATGGCATGTCTTTGATACTTCATAGAGACTAAAATACTGAATTTCAAAATTCTGCCTCTGACTCCTTGCAGAGATGTTCCTCAAGCATGGATTTGTGCCTGAATCTAAATATCCTATCCCTTCCCTCTTGTTTTCCCACTCAGTGCACACAAATTATTCTTACCAATGCTATAACTGTCTCTGAGAGGTGTATGTGTACAGCTTGATCATGGGACTGGAAACAGCTCTTCATGAAAAAATTTGTTGGGCTTTTACTTACATCTGGAGTACATCTGTGGTTTATCTCTAGGGCATCTTGTTCTGAGGCTTCCAGGGAGACAAATTAGGAAAGGCTGCTTCCTGCTAGCCTACCCTTTCCTAGATGGAGGACTCCAGGCAGGTACTTACTTTGAAGCTATCAGGATGCTAATATATGTTTTAGGCACTTCTTTTTCCTCAGTAGTTCAAGTTCTGCAGGTCCACAGATAAGGTAATAAAGAGTTTATTCTTGTGCCAATAAAATCTGCCCGAGCACTGATGATATGAGTGTCATCTTACAATGTCTTAAGCGAAGTAAGGTATAACCAGTCTGAACTTGAAGTGAACCATGTAAATGGCACTGAGCGGATGACAGAAAACAGAGGAAATATAGCTGCAATCTGGGGATTTGCAGTGCAGGAAGCCTCCCATTAGTCCGCTGGAAACCAAGCAAGGAAGCAAGGGCTGGTGCAGAATTGGGTGCAGAGAATACAGCCCGCTCTCTCCATCCTCTCCCACCGCCTGCCATGAGTTAACCCTGGTGCGAAGATAGGTGGCACTGTGTTCTTGGAGATGTCAAACCAGAGCTTCACCTCCTGGGGTCATCCAATAGTGCCTGACGCTGCTTTGCAAGGACAGAGGTACCCTTCTTGGTGATCTAGTACTTAGGTGTCGCAGCTTTAATAATAAATTCAGATGATCCGTTTTGTTTGGAGAAAATATGCTATTACTTCTGATTTACATATTTGCTGTCTACATTCTTAGTTTAAGACTGCCATGTTTCACCTTGAGTGCTACATTTCATTTAAAGATGGTTAATTTGGGAGGGGGAGGGAGAGGGGAGACCTGGTAAAGAAATTTTCTCTGCAGGGTTGTTAATAGCCACAGGAATTTATCTCGAATTGGGCAAATTGAGAGAGATTGAAGGCCACTGACTCGCCATCTCATGGGCTAGGAGCTAAAATAAGCCAACATAGAACTGGAAATAAATTGCAAAGGTTGGGGTAGTTGAAACAGTAAATTTAATTTACTGTTGGACTGCATTATACATTGCTGTGGCAAATTGTCCATATTTGATTTATATAATCTTTCTAAAAGATGTGCTTTAATTCACTGCAAATTACTGTTTTGCATGGGGAAAATTCCACAGCCTTTCCTGTGTAGAAGGCTGTATTAGATTATGAAAATAGTTTATTTTGGCCTTAAAAGCAATTAATCCATGTTCAGCTCATTTTTGTCTTAGTCTTTGAGCAAGTTGCGTACCACTCCTGGGGTGCGGCCGTGAAGCCAGTAAGGTGATTCACTCCATTTCCAGTGGTCTCATTTGTCACTTCCCTACAGACCTGTGTTTCAGACTGTCTTCATTTGACCCATCCGTAGTGAGAGCTGGGTTCTGGGATTTTGGGCTCAAAAGCATCCAAATGTCATTCCAAAGTTATCACTGTTTTTCTGTCATTATTTTGTAGACGGGGTTGTGCCCCTCTAAGTCCAATGTGCCATCTGATGTTCTTGATGTGGCTGTGTTTCTAGTTGTCCCATCTTTGATTTGTACCTCACTTCATTTGGAGAAAACTTATGAAATGCCAATATTTTTCTTTGCACAATGGAGAAAGGAGAGATTTAAAATAAATGAAATGGGCATATCTTTTAATATGCCTTTTTCATTAAAATTAAAATTTAGAAGAAGCAAAAAATGCTTTTTGAAGACAATATATAGATCAAGGCAGTATATGAAGAATCAAAATGAAAGACACGCATGTTTTATTTCACCGATAAAGCATGCAAAACTATTACTAGAAAGACTGTAAAACTCCTATAAGTGGTCCTGGAGGTTTATGACTGTGACAGGGATCTTTTGATAAGATTATAAAATAAACTAAACTAAAAACCTATGAACTAAATGGCAGAAATGTGCCTTTTTTTTCCCTTTGGTTTTAAAAAGGCAGGTGCTTGAGCTGAAAATATAACAGACCTAAGATCTAAAAAGCAGTATCAGGTTATATAAGGTGACAGTATTATTTGGAAAAATGAAAAAAATAAATACCTAGCCCTCACAAAATACAGATTTGAGGGGGTGCAGCCAAGGTCATATTAATCAAAACATGTCTGAACGCCCTCTCTTCCGATACAATGTGAGACAGGACATTTATACTGTAAAGCCAAAACAAAGCTAAATGCAGTAGCACAACCTAAAATTAAACAGTTTTTGTGGAAGTGAGCAGTAAGTATGATGAAAACAGGGTGTCAGAACCCTATGGTGCATTACCCTTCAAGCAAATGAAAAACTAATTTTTTAGAAATTAAAATACCGATTACTTACTTCAATGCATTTTAAGGAACAACTTAATGAATAACTGGCAGTGGTTGCTCACACAGAATTATATACATACTAGAGCTCCTCGGGACATACAGTAAAGAAACTCTATTTAGATAGATTTTTTTTCCAATATATTGGTCCAGTTAATTACGATGTAAAATATTTGAAAAGGGCAAAGGCTGTGTCTCTGGATGCCACTATGACTTAAGAGAATAAGATATACTCAAATACCAAAGTGATGGTTTGTTGATATAAAAATTAGATAGTAATACTATTGTATGGGTTCCAGAAAAATCTTATTTATGGGCACACATTTTAAGGTCAAGAGAAACCAGTAAGGTCAGAAGAAGACATCTGTTTTGATCTTCTCTATAAAAAACGTGGATCTTCTGCCAACAATTTCTGCCTCAAGCCTGGAATTTCTCTAGAACGGATCAGGTCATAAAATTTTTTCTTCGATTTTCTAGCAAAGTAAGTACAAAGAAATATGATAGTGTGAACAATTACAGGCCCTCTTCTGTATCTGTGACTAACATTATCTTCAAAAATGTCAGCAGGTCCTGCTGCTGCACTTTTTCACTCTCTAGAGCCAGATTTTGTTCCCTTTGCTTTGCATTGCTCTGGCTTTGGTGTTTTGACTGAAATAATGCTGACAGCTTTGGTTTCCATATACAAATTTTGTTAGATGTATTTACCTTGAACTCTAGTATCCTTTTTGCTTGACTAAGAGATAACAAAATTATCAGAAATTATAAGGAAATCACTTTTGAGACTTTGTTGTAGGATGTTACTAGGACTTCAGATGATGCTGTATCTTGACATTAGGACCTAATGTAGGTTGCCAAACTAAAAAGTTTCTTACATGGTTCTGTTCTTCCTTTTGTTCCTCATCCTCCACAACCTGTCTATTTATAACTACTTTTTCCATCATTCATTAGGGGAAAAACTTAGATGTGAGCCATTTTCATACAGCACAAAGTTAAAAGCTTTACACTTTCAGTAATGCTGATTAATTACACTCTTTCCTGTGCTAAAAGTCCGTATGTTTTCTTTGATTCACTTGCAACGCCTAATCAATTCTATTTTCCCTAAAATTTTTGCTGAAATTCCTCTCGTTGTAGAGAATTAATATCAGTGGTGCACAGCTAGGGAGTGAGTTTGCAAGTGTACAAGAATAAGCAGACTTGTACCAGCAGGTCACTATTGAAACCCACCCACAAGGGCTGGCAGCAGAGAGTGCCTCCTAAGAAGTTGCATTGTTTTCCACTCAGTGAATGTGGCCCTAACTAATGGAAGAGAAATGTTGAGAATCATTCAGTTTTGGTTGAGATCTATGAGCCAAGTTAATTGTTTTGCTTGCCTGATTTATTATACTTGAATGGATAAAGTGCTATTAATATTGCACTTTGAACAAGAAGTTAAGGCCAGAATAGTCAAAACATTACTCATCTGGTTGGAGTACCTCAATTTTATATAAGGGAACAAAATTAGATATTCTTTTTAGAATGTGGATATCTGTAACTCACTTCAGTTTGAAGTGGAAGCATGTAACAGCAAAGTTTATGCCAATATATTATCTGTCTACAAGAGTCTTCCAAATAGCTGTTTCTGAAAAACAGAAGTGTTCCTACTTTTTATACATTCTAGATATTCTGTCCAAGTCAAATATTGAAAAGGAAATGGAAATTAGTGACTATCACTTGGTCTTCAAAATAAAATATATTTGACATGATGGAAGTGTTTGGGGCTTACATAAATGAGCTGTCAATGTCTAAATATCAGTTACTTGACATAATACCTAATATTTAATTAATTTTCTCCTTGTGAGCAACTTGGGAATGAAAGTATTTTTTCATTGTTCCTTGCTTGTTTAGACAATAACACACACCAAGCAGAAGTAAATCCAGAGACAGAGCGCCAGGCTAACCTAACCCTGCAGCTCCTTCTTGTAAGGACTTGTGCTATCCCCTGGTATCTCATATAGTTGTGACCAGTAATGTGCCTGCATATTGAAATTGCCAATGAGCATGATGGCTTTTCAGTACCCATCCTACTCCTTGCGCAGCAACCCAGCATCACTGCAGGGTGCTGTTACAACTTGCTTGAATCTTTTTTTGCTCTGAAAGGCTGGTATGTCTTCATGTATAAATACCATCAAATCTTTTAACATCTTTTTACTTTTTTCTTCTCTTTTTAATTTCTTTCCTTCCACTTCATCTAACCCCAGATCAATAGGATAAATCAGGACTAGAGAAAAGCTTTCCAAAGGAGGCTCATTGTGCATTTAACTCTGAAGTAAAGCTCAGATGAGAACAGAGTTGTTTAGGTAGGGAATTTTCCATGCCAGAGACATTTTCAGGGACTGTTGTGCCATGAGGTGGTAGAACCTTGTTCTAGGGTCTGATCTACAACATCTTTGGAAAGTCCTGGTATCATGATGGTTTGTGGACAGAAAGCTGTCCAATGTTAACTGCTGATCTGTGGATTATGAGATTTATGTCTTAGAATTAGGAGCAGTAATTAGATCCAGTAATTAGATCCAAAAGCAAGTGTGGATACATCAGAATGTATACAGCCCTAGAGTAAGTGTTCCTAATACTCGTATCAAGCAAATTGTGATTTCTGTAGCTTTCTCCTTCAGTGAGACTTAGTGTAGGAATTACTGTAGGAAGCTCTTGGTCTGGGAGAAAAAGGTTGTCTTTGGAGTAAATATCACACAGTGAAAACTTTCCAGCCTAAGCCTTTCATTAATTTCTCCGTGTCATCTTAATGTAGTTAAATTCTGTAAGAAATTATGCTGCAAAATGTTCCCCCCCACATGTACTTTTTCTTCAAGTGAAGTGCATACCTTTCAAATTATAAACTTCCTACTTGTCTTAGGAAAATTCTCACTGTATAAATAATTGAACTCATCTGCTGTGAACACAAGTATTCTTTCTCTAGCAGTCTAAAATATATGCCTAAATACACATCTTGTACTTAGTGCTTTAAATAGTAATTACTCCCGTGAAGTCACTGGAAGCCCTTAAAAGGATTTGACAGTTTCCCCACAATCTCTCAGTGAATGTAGTAGCTGGGCTGTGCAGTGCTGCATCCACTGATAATTCAGCAGCTGAGGAACTCAGCAAAGCCTGCTCCAAACTTCTCAGCTGTTGACAGGCTTGACTTGCTGAGAACACTGGTTAAATATAGCACAAGCGAGCTGAGCTCAACAAAGTCATTGCTGTAACACTGTGTGAAGAGACCAGAAGAGGGGAAATACAATCTGAGAACTAAACTGCCAAAGCCTAACACCACCTAGCAACAGTTGAAAAAACTTTTAAACAAAAGTCTGGGTGAGACACAGACAGAGTATACCTCCTACTCCTCCTGCCTGGGATTTCTGCGAGAAGAAGCTCTACTCTTCTGTTCTCTACCTTGTTTTCTTCATTACTTCAACTGCTGATAGACCCAGAAACGTGGGAAAAGTTTCTGTCTTTGTGTTCTCCTGGGCTGGATCAGTCTACTGCTGTGGAAGCGCTGTGGGAAGAGCTTCTGTGATCTTGCAGCGTTCAAGGACATATTCCTAGATTCGTGTTGCTGACAGGTAAGACTGAACTCCAATACCTTTTTTTTTTTTTTTATTAGGAAGAACTTTTCCAATGTCTTTTTTATAAGAATTTTCTTTTCTAATGTCTATTGTCACTTTTCTTCTTTGAACAATCTTCTGAATCGTTTGGAAACTTCAGTAGATGAAAGCTGGGGAAAAAAAATTTTTTTTTTTTTTTTTTTTACACTTCCACCATAGAAAAACATTGCTTAAAAAACTTTTGCAGTTCTGAGAACCGGCATAATCAAGTAGCTAGTGGTAATGTGAAAAAGTGTGCATGGATTTTGACATGTATCTTGCTTATATCTGCTTACATTTAATAATAGAATATGTATCATCCCTTACCAGTGATAGTCTAGCAGCTATTAAAAACAGTGGCAGCCTGTGTGATAAATAAGAGGAAACAGCCATTCAGTAACAGAATTAACTGAATACTTCACATAATACAGTGCATTTATACTTTTTGTTTCCTTACCAACTTTTAGCACGCAGAGACACCTGATGCCTTTCATACTACCTTTGTGACAACAGCGCTTGGTTCTTTATCTTGTACTTATTTACATAGAATGAATATTAATCTCTGCTCATTTGGTGAGCTATATAATTCCACTGTCCTAAAGATTGACCTTATGTTTATTGTACCTATTGAGCCTGGGTCATTGTTGTTAAAGTGTATGTTTCATTTAGCAAAATAAATGATAAACCAGTGCTCAGATGTTTTATCCTGACAGTAGAATGGAAGCCTGATTGTCTCTTAGGAGTGTATATCCTATGGCCCCATAATGTTCATGCAATTTAAGGGAGGAATTGCTTAGTTTGATTTACTTTGTCTAAACTGATAAAAACTGTTTGATCAATTGAAGAATGAAATCCATTCCCCCCTCCCTGCCACGTATTTTAAAGCTGTTTTCTCCAAAGAAAAGAAATCTAGTACGCACGAATTTTTGAAAGACATACTGATTCTGAGTTCATATGCAATATGAATTCAGTGGTGAAAAGAAAGATTTAAGGAATGCACTTAACCCATGCAAAACCCCTGCTCACGGATTTATGTGGAATTGTCTCAGATGAAAAATATTTGTCCTAAAGAAGGAATGAACTAACTGAGTCCATGCTGACTGTCTGTGGTGTTTGACACTAAGTCTATGGACTCTGGGACTGCCTCAGGGAGATGAGAATGTCTTACTTTAACTACATAATTCTAGTTGCATCCCTGCATACTACATAAATGACATCAATACCACATCTTAGCAGTGGTTGGATTGGACGGAATTAAAACTATCTGAAGCAACTTTGACTTGGTGACTGAGAATGTAACTGCCTGTGAACTGACAAAATAAATGAAGTATTAGAATGGAAGAAAATTCTTAAAACAAAAAGTAATATCATTTATATTTTATTTCATAGCAATGGACACATTAAAGCACTAAACAGAAACACCTTTTGGCAGCCATGATTTAATGTGATAATCATTACTGTGGAATTACTAGAGCACTCTGGTGTCTCAAATCTAAATTTCAAAAGGAAACTTTGGAATTACTTTTTAATAGGGCCATATCCTGAGAAAGTTATTTTTTGATAAGAAGGCTGTACAATGAGGATTAAAACAGAGACAATATGATTTGTATAGTTTTTGTCATCTTGACATTGGAGTGAAAATTACTGTTTCTTCTCTTTACTGAAATTTGTGGCAAATTAACCTGTGGAGAAGTGACCTCCTGAATATATGGGGATGGCAAAATCTGGGAAAATGCTATGTTAATATTGACTACTTTTTCAGTTTAGCTGTTGCTCAGCATAATGTGTGGTTTTACAGCTTTTCTTGCACAATTGCATTTAGCAAAGTTTTTAAAATCAAAAGACATATTTATTAGCCTGATAACTATCAAGTGAAGTGACATTTGAACAGTCTAATAGCAATTTCCAACTCTAACACATGAAGTGGTAGTTTTACATACATCTGTCTTCCTTTCCACTTCAAAATGGAGGAGGAGGCTAAAATTACTCTTCTCAACAGGTGTCCACAAAGAGGCTCTGGGATTTTCCAATCAAATCTGTGGAATATGTAATGTGGCTATTCAACAGATGGTTTCATATTTGAAAAATAGCCAATTCTCCTAATGACTGCAGTGAAACCAAGGTCAATTTTGTATCAAATCAAAAAGTAATTTATGTTTTGGAAGAGACTGTAGAGATTCTTGTGGAAGACAAGTAGACACAGCATACCCATTTATTTTCCCCATCATACATTATTTTGATTTTGTTTATATTCGCATAACTGTGCAATGAATGGTGCCTTTCATGGTGCTAAAGACTGTGCATTCCTCCCAATATGAATCCACTTCCAGACTCTCTGGCTTCTTTGTTTACCTTCATTAATGCAATATCATGATTTATTTTATGATGCTGTTATTATAATGTCATTTATTTATTATGAACTATTATTTAATTATTATATTTATTTTACTATAGCTTTAGCCAATCTAGCCACAGCTAAAGTCACCATCATAACTGAATGTTTTTTTCATCAGCTCAGTCTTTCGATCTCTTTATAGAATGGTTGTTTTTGACACCAAATTCAAAGACTTGAAATTCATAAATTCATCTTCAAATCTGAGCAGTGTTCAGTACCTGCTTAGATATGCCTTGATTTTCCTGTACTTCTCCCCCTTGTGTCTGGTAGACCATTAACCTTCAGCTCTGGTGTTAAGCGGTCCATCCTCTGTGCTACTGGCTTTAGTATGCTAGAAGCTGACATAACATATGAGTTGTCTACAGTGCCTTTCACTGTGGCACCTGACACTAGTATCATGGAAAGACTGAACTTTAATATTAACAGAGCTACTCGACCAAGGGAGGATTCCTGAAGATACAGATGGAAGCAGCTCGTGGACTAAGCTCTAGTAAACTAGGAAATCTCTATTTTGCTACTATGCCCTGTTTTGCTCCTCGTGGTCACAATTTTGCCACTGTAGCCATTTCCTGTCTAAAAGCTGTTTTACTGATAGAGGCGTGTCAGAAAAACTCCTCCTGACACAGGATCTTTCTGTTGGCACAGATTCCACACGTGCTTAATTTAAGGCTTTTGGTAATCTTATCTAACCCAGTTGATGTACCCCCAGGCAGAAATTAAGAATGTGCCTCAGAGCTGGGCCAGTCAGGGGTCAAGCTTACACCATTGAACTCAGAGTGAGATTTGAATTTAATAAGATCAGATTTTAGTGTTCAGTAATTAGCAGATAAATTTCCAGTCCCCTCAAGAGCATTTAACAAAATGGATCATCTATAATCCTGACCAAACATTTTTTTTCCTAAGAGACATTTTACTTTTCCTTCAATTTCCTGTTTCCTACCTTCGTTTTTCAAGGTCTGTCATTGCAGGTTGCCATGCTATTTGAATATATAAACTGGATTTGGGGAGGGGACTTTGTTCTTCTACATATCTAAAATGCTACTTGGAGTGAGAGAGTGAATATTTGAGAAGAAGCCAGATGAAACAACAATACAAAGGAGCTGGAACCCCACTTCATCTATTCATACTTCCTTTTTCACCAAAAATATTTAGTATATAAAACCTAGGATAAGAAGTGAAAGCTAGAAATATAAATAGTGTATGTGATAAAATAAGAATATTCTGTTGTATAGAAAAGTTTCAGTATTTCTTTACAAGGAGCCCATACACCTAAAATTTTCAGCTTCACCATCTTATTGTGGTTCTTTTAATTTTTAGCCTTTTTTTCTTTTCATTTCTCTCAGTGTTTCCTAATTTTATACAGAATACTGGTAATTACTTAGGGAATACAGGCTTTTCTTGATTTTGGAGGGCACTGGATAACTGGGGAAACAATTCATAAAATGTTAAGATTTCTTAACCTCTCTTTTTCTATTTAGTAGCTAGTATTTGTACCAAGTTAATGCTGCTACAGCTCGTAACACAGTCCTGTAGTTATGCTTTGAGGTGCAGTGTCCAAAGGACAGAAACATTTGTGCCAGTGTCCTGTTCAGGAGAGATAGTGGGAGTCTCTGATCATGTTGAAAATTGTGTGACACCTAATGTATATCCAAAAATTGTCCATTTCGGTATACTTAATTAGATTTTTCATTTGATTTTGGGTCTTTTCATCTACCCCTCCTACTTTGGCAGATAATCTGTACTTTCTAGATTTACTTTTTATTCCTAGCATCATGGTAAAATAAGTACTAATATCAGTGCAACAGAAAGTCTTCCTGTGTTGGGACAGCTGTGCTTTTTTTTTTTCTTTTTAATTGAAGATGGCTTTACCCTCTCATTCTCATTCTGCTTTTGCTGGCCTGTGTCTCTAAATCTTTTCCACAAGTAAAGAATACAAATTGTAGCTCTAAAGATGATACGTAACATTACATAGATTGTGGCCTCCTCCACAATGTTTTACACACTCACAAATACAGAGAAAGAGACAATTCCTACAATTAAAAGCTTAATTAAAACTTAATGAGAAGTGCGCACGTGTGCGTGCATGTGTGTATGCCTGTTGTAACAAAGGAAATGCTTTTTGGCATTACAGAATGCATTGCTGAAGGAGTGGGACAAACAGAGCCGAAGCACAGGGAAATAGGCTGGAGCTTGTACTTTTTCCCTTAAATGGACAACCCGGCTGGTTGCTGTGTGCTGACAGAAGCAAAGGGGTGGGTGAATCTAAAGGGTTGTTGTACTTTGTCCAAGTGAGTTTCATTTCAAAGCTGATAAAAGGACAATTAAAATCTTAATTGACCAAGATGTGTCCAGAGTAATTCAGATTTAAACTGGTGGAGTTTCAGAACAGGAGCAAAACCCTTGATGAATTTGCAATGAACTTTTCCAGTTTGATTTATACACTTTTAGAACTTTTCAATACAGTAAGGTTGCTTTCATGGCTTTTCCTTTTTAGGGAAATGGTGTCAAAGAGTATACTATTTTGTGATTTGTGCTGTTCAAAAGTCTGTTCCAGCATATATGTAAAAGTGATATTTTAGAACCTAAATTCATTTTCTATCAAAAATCCACAGTATTTAGAGGCTCATGAGTTTGCAGGAGGGAGGCATTTAACAAGTGTGTTACGGCTGTGGATAGCAAGAGCTACTGCTCCACTAACAAACTTAAAAAAACTCCAACCATGCAAACAAAAAAAGCACACACAAAAAAATAACCCCACAACTGATAATAAAAATATGGATTCTACCAGAGTAGAAAAAGATTTTTTTAGAAGCTGGTTTCAGGGCTGGTCCTATTATTAAAAAAGTAATTGAAAAGGAAAGTTCCTGTGTCCTTGGTTACAAGAATTCTCACTAGAGTTTATCAGCCTGCTTGCATTTTTCAGAAAATACAAAGCAAATGAATGCAACAGAAAGCAGGAGACGGCTCACATCGGAGTAATCAAATTGCTGCCAACTTGCCTTGTTTATCTAAGAGATCTCTGTGAAAATAAGGTCTTTCCCACACAGGCATGAGTCATAGGATGTAATGGGGCTAAGCAGACTTGCTTCAGCTTTCTAATGCAAACACATCTAAACTAACCTGTTTTGGTGCCTGTTCCTGTAACTAAATGAGATCTAGCTTGACAACAGGAAGGGAGAAGTAATGGTGAGTTCATGGTGCTATTTCAGTGCAATAACCTGAATGCTAAGGAAACGATGCAATTTCCATTTATTGGGAAAACTGCAGTTACTGTGACAACAAATATACACTAAAGAAAAACATACACAACTTACCATCAAGTTCAAATTTGTGAACATAGTAGAAAGGGTATTCATAAAACATCACACTATATAGTTATGTGTCTCAAAGAGCATTCTTACTTTTAAAATGTATAATCAAGACTATTGAAAAAATGACCCTTTAAAAACCATAAGCAGGGACATAAATGAAAGGGTGGGAAAGTTTATGTGGTTCATGATGGCTGTATTGGTATTGGGCTGACTAAAATTTAATTATGCATCTATTTCTCACGCTAAACTTATTCAATTCTGGTGTCTGTCATTCCTACTTATCCCCAAAATCTCACTTGTCTCATTCTCTGGAATTACAAAACCTCTTGGATCTTTTACCTTGGATCTTTACCTTAACTTTTAAGGTAAAGTTTACGGCAGTTCTTCTCTTCTCCTCCTTTTATTCTTCAACAAGGACTTCTGTAATAAAGAAAAACATAAATTATACTCCAGTAGATAAGGGTTTCAGTTTCTCAGTCTGATAAAATTCTTTGGCGAAAAACAAGCATTCCAGTTTTTGACTCTGGGCAGGAGACAGAAGGAGGGGAACGATGCCATGCTAGATGTCCTCCAGCATGTCTGACATAGTGCAGAACAAGATGTCCCTTCTGCACAGAGGGACACACTTGGCAGCAGAGCTCCTGAGTGCCAGGGAAACCACATGTTACGAGGCAGCTGGCTATGGGAACCACTGCCCATAGCAGTTCGAGTGGCATGAAACAGAAGCCAAAATCTGAGTCACAAAAAGCATCACACTGCAAATAGTAAAAGGCAGGGTCACAGCAGCATATCCTCTGAATAAAAGGTGCCACTTATTTACAGAACCAGAATTCAGGTGAAAAGAAGTCGTCCAGTCTCACTCTAAGTGGGACTAACTCCAGAGTCTGGTCAGGTTGTTCGGGCCTTTGATTATTTTAATATATCTGGTGTATTTTTAATTTATAATTATTCTAAGGTCTCACGTCTTTGTGATCTTTGGATTACAAAGTTTTGGACATGGCTGGCCAGGAGTATTTTGCCAGAGATGATAATCAGTGTATCAAAATGCATACACTGAATAAAAGATGGCTGGAGAGGTGGTTGATAGTAACATAAATCACAGGTCTTTGACACTTCCAAAATTGCAAAAGAAGCAATATTTGTAGTGATTTGTTGTTTGATTTTCTTATGTTTGATGTGTTATATCCTAAAATAGGAATAATAAGGACCAAAAATCTTGTATGTAATTTCTTATCCTAGCTTACTCTAGCTTTCAGAATGCATACCATCTTCCTTCTGCTCCCTGCCACATTCGGTTTGAAAGCCAAACATTTAGAATTAGGTACATGTTAAGGTGCCATCTTTCTGCAAAAACAGTTCTATTAATAAAAAGGTTAAGTATGTTCTACCTTAAGCTTTCCAGCTAGTCCAATAAGCTGAAAGGCTAGCATTGAGATTGCAAATAATAGGCAAATAAGAAAGGAAAAACAGGTGCTGCTTTTGAGGAAGGAAACTCTGGAGAGTGCCTCCACTGCTGAGTTCACTTTTCTCACTGAACATCTCTTTCCAATTGTATCATAATCAGGAGCAGAGCATGATGCACATATGGCAAACAGGATTCCTAGATGGATTTCTGGTTATCCTGGAGATTAGTTTACACTCTTTTGGTTGAGAGAAGTCCTTCTTGTGGAAGCATCTAAATTTACCTGGCAGCGATTACTGTGGCATGAAGCAAGGGCAAAGCAGAGGCCTTGTGGCACTCAAAGGGGTGTGGCAGTCCGTCTTTTCATATAGGATTTCTGATACTATTAAGAATTACCACTGAAGGCAGGTATTCTTCTTCAGGTAATGCCGAAAACAATGTTCCTAAAACTGAAACTGTAACTGAAATATTGCTATCATCAGTAAAGATGGTGGAAAAAGACCAGGGAATTCTTACAGATGGTGGTGTACAGAGGTCTCAGATCCCAGTGTACTTGTCTAGAGCAAACTCAGCATTTGCTACAGAGAGGAACTTGAGGAGCTGATGTGTCTTCCAGACACACACACACACGCACACATATAGAGGTTGTACAAATTACCCTTACAGCTTTTTTAATAAAAAAGCTGCCATATGCTTCAGTGGGGGTAAAGTGAATGGGCAAGTTAGCGAGATCTAGAAAGAAGGGATCGTACTGTTAAAGACAGCAGAACAGGCTAGGACAGACAAGAAGTGCTTTGGAAGGAGGCCAGGAAGCTGTGCTTTAAAGCTAAACCGCTAAACCACGAGTTAACCTGATAACTTTAACTAGATAATCTTAACTAACTTAACCAGATCATCTTTAACTACCTGCCTCGTGTCCCTGTGGGCAAAGGTTTCAAAAGCAGCTTATGGGTTGGAAAAAAACATAGCTAAAATGATTTTCCTGCTTTCAGAGAACATGTTCTTAAACGCAAAATTATTTTGGAACAACTTTTTTTATTAGAAAGATAGAGAGGGTACAGTGTAAGTACCTTTGATACAGAATTTGATCTATTTGCGACTGGAAATTTACAGGATTTACACAACAGGATTGCTGTGGTGCTTAGGGGCCCAGGAGGAACTGGTCTGAGTGCTCTCTGTGATAGTGACACAGCTGGCTCATTCCAAGAAAACAAATTCCCTGATACAAGTTTTTAGCCCCTGTTCAGTATCACTACTATCCACACAGCCTTTATCACTACAGGTCTCTGAGAATTAATGAAGTGCTAGAAAAATACATGATAGCTATAGACAGTGTAGTGAGTTTCTCCTTAGTTTAACACGAAATAAACGTAGGAAGATATCAGAAATAAACGGAATAATATACATAAGTGCTCAGTGAATACCCTCAACATAACACAACAGCTTGTAATACTTTGTTAAGGAGTAAGTGGAGCGGGAACTGTTCTACGGGCTATTGATGTCAACTCAAAAATCTCTCCAAGGCAGCAGTGAGTATCGAGAAAGGAGGCAAGCATAACTGCACACAAGGAAGGTTAATTAATCCAGCATTAGTTGCACAAAAACTAAATCACACTGCAGGGGACAGGCAGTGAGAATGACAGGACATCTGATAGATTCCTTGTTCATGAGAGGCACTTTGCTAAATTCAGGTTCCCTCTCCAAATTATGTTATTTATCCATTTGAAATAATGTTACCCTGAAATGTGAGGTGGTAGTTGTCAGCAGGGAAGAGAAATGTGGTTAAATTGCTGGCTTTCACATCTGTGACTCCTTGTATGACTCGCAACAAGTTATTTACTTCTACACTTCTAATAACAACATGGAATGTTACAAGAATAAACAGAGTAGTGACTTTGACACTCTGAGATGTTGCAGTATTGAACATCATGTCAACAGCTTTGAATAAGGAGACTTAAATAGCCCTCCTTGGAAACCAGACTCTGCTGGGAGAAGTAGGAATAGAAGTTGAGTAAGTCTGAGTGACAAGAATATGTATTTTTAGCGGAGCTCCCCAGAGGGAAGCTTAGCTGTGCCCTGAGTTGCAGGTCACAAGAAATCAGCCATACTGGTAAAGCACAGCAGAAAAAGGAAGGAGAAGGACCAGGGATGTGACCAGGAAGCTTCAAGAACAAAACCGTATCAGAATAGAAACCAAACTACTATCAATACTAAGGTGTTTCAGGAGAAACAAAACCATTCCCTCAGGTTCAGTTTTACCAGAAGCAATTCACAGGGCAAAGAGGGTGCTGTCAGCCCATCAGCTTGTTCTTATTTTGGAAGTGCTCAGAACAAGCTCCCTAGTACAAGAAATAGGCTGCTGGGACAAAAAAAAAAAAAAATCTTGGAGGAAAAAGGACCTTTGGAAGACGGGGTGGGCAGGTGGTGACTGCCCAAATTAGCTGTTGGTGAGGCAGCTCTGGATCCACTGTGGGAGTGAGGGGAGACTACACAAACCCTATGTACCAGCTGGAGGAAGAGAAAGCACTTGGAAAACAGAAATGGTGCTGCCTGTCACCTGCAGGCCCAGTGGGTAGTCAGGGTTTTCAGTCATGCCTGCTTTGTTAAAGTAATGGTGGCAGCTCAAATGACTCTCTCAGCAACTGAGATTTTTGATAAGGATTTACCCTAGGAATTAGGTTGCCATTACATGACTCAGTTTTAAAAAAAAACAGAGAAAATTAGAAAAGCATGCTGTCCTGTCATCTTCAAGAATTTTGAAGTCTCTGACCTCTAGATGATCTGATGTCATGATGTATTGCTACAAAATCTCCTGAAAAACAACTTTGAAAGATTTTCTCAAGATCCTGAATAGTATGGTTGGCAATACCAGTAGACAGAAGGGCTGGAAGCAGGGCAGAGTCCCACTCTTACATATGTGCCACTGTGCAGAAGAGGCCACAGCTGCTGAAACACCATCAAAGGCAACGTGGGTGTACCACACCATTCCCTGCCATGGTGCAATGGCAGTGACAACTGTGAAGGTGGCCTCAAAGCTAGTCCAGATCAAAGTAGGAGGTCTGGAAATTATTTCTTAGTTTACTTGTGAGCCTTTCCAGGTCGGGGAAGGAATGAGGTAATAAGTGACCCTTTGCTGGATTTCATGAAAAGGAGTTCAGGTCTTCAAGTGAAAGAGTGCCTATGAAAAAAGATGTGAAATATGGAAGTGCAAGCACCCACCCACATACCTGGGTGTACCAGAATAGAAAACTGGTCTGCATGTCCTCCTCTGCTGGGAGAGGAGTGAAAATTGTAATCCTCCCTTGGGCCAGGATGCTGGGAAGGGTTGTGGGAAGATAAGGAAAACACACCTACCAAAAAAGGGTATAGGAGAGTGAAAAAATCAGTCTTCTGGGGTGATTATGTTCAGTTGCAAGAAAGAGGTATAGAAAGGAAAAGACACCTGTGGTACCCTTTTAAATTATCCCAGCTAGCTTTAGAAACCAGTTAATTTCACTCAAAATATAGGAATCCACAGTAACAACATTTGGAAAGCTCAGAGAATGCTAGGGAGTTGCATATGTACCATGGTGCAGGTCTGAAATGTAGCAGTGTTTCAGCAAATGATTTGACATTGTGGACAGTAGAGGTTCTTCCCATATGTACAATGGTAGCACCCATTCTCTTGCAAAAAACTCATACCATCCACTAGCAGACTATGAGTTCAAAAGGTTTGTTTAAAGCCTCACAGCAAATTGTAACATATCAGGGTTTGAGGGTTTTTTATTTTGTTAGTTGGTTGCTTCCTTGCTTGGGTTTGGGGGTTTTTTGTATTTTTGGTTGTTGTGGTTGTTGTTGTGTGATTTGTGGTTTTTTGGTTGGGGTTTTTTTTGTTTGTTTGTTTGGTTGGTTTGGTTTTTTTAAACTTAGGGGGCTTTTTTTCCTTCTTTTTATGGTGAAAGCCATGTAGTTAAACCCTCAGGGTTTTGGACCTACTGTCTCATGGCTGAACCTAATATCTGATCTCTAAGCTCCCCTGGACAGCCTACTTCATTCTTGGTTTCCTGAGGTAAAAACTGGGGACTCTGAGAAAGAGAGAGCTAGTAACATTGTTCCAGGGTGGTCATTTGGTTGCTTCTTGGATCAGGCAGCTTGAGATGCTTCAAAACAACTTAGTGTGTCTTCTCCATAGGGTACACATACATCTCATCTCTGATGTATATAAGCTCCCTTGGCCGCTGTCCAGGAACATTCACATTTCCTGACTCATGGCAACTGTACCCTGTCTGGTTGTACTTCATTAGCAGCAGCTCAAAAAATCAGGGCAGTATTCTGCTGTTGCATAAGTTTTTCCAAGCAGTAAACAATAAAACACAAGCTCTATTACATTTATCTTGGAATTCAAGACCTTGAAGAGACTGCTGCTTATTATTATTTTCTTTAATGACAATCCAAAAAGAATGTAAGATGCTATTCTTTAATAAATATTTTCAGGATAACTTAATATCTTAAAAGGAAATAATTCTGAAAAGGAAGAATAAATGCTACAGAGGCTATAATAAGCCAATAATTTTTCTTCCAGCTGAGAAACATGGTTATGATTTTTTATTGACATAGTAATTTTATTGTTCTATCAGAATTTACACAATAAAATGATGAGGGCATATTTAAAGCTACAGAAGTGGAAAATAATAGGAAAAATTAGATTTTATTGAGGTAGTAACATAACTTCTAGTACATCCTATTCTAAATAGCTCTTCTTTACTTGTCTCTTAAACATTTGTTTTTTTAAAAAGCATTTTAAAAGTAATAGTATTATCAACTGGCTCAAAGCAGCTTAGAAAATAAATGGTGCTAGACTATTACCGGGGTTCATTAAAAGAAAACTCTGTCTGACTCTAAGATCTATTTTGGAGCTACGATTGCTCTACTCCCCTGCTTGTGGCATGATGCAGCTGCTCTTTCTTTAATATTTTTGCTGACAGCTACAGCTGACAGATAACATTTTGGTTCACCCCAACATCAGCTCTGTCTCAAGGCTCCCTTGCTTAGACTGAAAATGTTACCTTCCTTGTGGCTTTACCTGCATCACAGTGTAACTCTAATTGTATGAATATTCATGCTGGTCGCTTGTGATGGAGCAGCAGAAACACAGAGCTGCAGTCAGGGCATGTGCTGGGGGAGCACATCAGCCATCTCACCTTTGCTAATGGTGCAGCAACGGCTCCTCTGCTTTCCCCTCCGCTCTTCTCCCATGCCTACAAAATAGCCACCTGAATTTTGGGGATAAAAATACTTTTGTGTATCTAGCTCTGCAGTATGTCAATTGATATTTTTCATTTTACATTAGTTGTCACCTTATATATTTGTTTTAGTTATATTTGTTACCATGGTCAGTGTAAAAATATTTTATCCATGTTAACGTATAATCCCCTAGTAAACAGGCTTTAATTTTTTGGTTCATAGAGGTTTTCATGTAATAATCAATCACTTGGTAACGCTGTGGTGATTGACCCACAAAAGGAACTTTTCACAAACAAGGGATTGTTTTGCTCCCAGAGAAAACAAGACCAGTTACAGTGCTCCCAGTTCTGTCCCTGAACATCTGGATCTGCAAGAAAGAAGAAGCTGGAACTTAGGTTGCAAAAGTAGCCAACAGTAAGAGAGAGACATAAAGAGAAAAGTGAGAAGGACACATTGCCCAGTTAGTCCTTTGAAGGAATTCTCAGGAAAATTAAAAATTACATAGCTGGAAAAAAAAAAAGTTATGTTTTTTCAGGATTTGCAGTGAGGCCCATTAGTTTTTGTTAGAACTAAGTATTTTACTAGACTGAAAAATACTGTTTTTGTTTTGGAGCTCTTCCATCAGCATTTAAACAGCAGGAAGAGTTTGGAACCATGAAAAAACTTCCACCAAAACAATCCAGAAAGGAAAAGGTTAAAATACTTTATTGCTACAATAGGCATTAAAACACAGTCATCCACCGCCCAGGAAAATCCCCTCAAAACAGTGTCTTTATGGAAACTGCCTTAAACAGTTTGCATTAAAACGCTATTGTAGTTAATGGATCAAAATTCTGAAGGACATCATTGCAGAAAAGTCTGGCAGTATCAGACTGGTTCTTCTTAAAAATGCTGTCATAGAGCATTGCAGGCAGGAAAACACATATTGCAGATGGTATGTTATTTTTACATATTTTTGAGTGCTGCCAGACTAGGCCGTTTGCGGATCAAATAAAGAAAAAGACTTAGCAAGCTTGGCTGAAATAATTATAAGGAATACTTAGAAATTTCTTAGGGCACCTCTGAGAATGTGCCATGTATGTCAGCTCGGCGGCCATGATCATGTCCTTTTGTCACATACTCTGAGAAACCATGATATCCACCAAGAGTAAGACAGAGAAAGTCAGAACATACACTACTTCTGATGTTTCAGTTACAAACAAAAATATATTATTTTATTTAATAGAACCTCTGCTTTTATTTTTATCTTCTTTTAAAATGCTTTTTTTAGAACACAGAAGGAAGAGCACGGATTTGTTGATAAACAGTCTTATCAACATTAAGTACATTTTGAGTCTCATCAGTTTAATTCTAAAAAGATATCTAGGCCAACTGCTTCGGTAGCTTTCTCTTCAATTTTCTTTGGGAGTCCTTCCTGAAAGTCAAGAGAAAACTCGGAAAAATCAAGATGCTCCATTTAGATACTTTTGTGCGGTTACACAGATTTCTCTGATCTAGAAAATAACCTGAAATTCTGTTATTAGAAACATTTGAAGAATTTTTCTTAGTCTCGAGTTTTGATGTATTGTTGGCAAAATATAACAAATCAACTGGGAATTAACAATAGATGAAAATGTGATGCATAAATATGAGCAGGTACTAAATGCTATATTAAAACACTATGTAATGCCAATTGATTCATAAATGTGGTGTTAAGTTGGGGTATATAAGAGAAGACATAGTATAGAGCAAATTGATGAAAAAAAATCCTATCTATGTCTGACATTTTTCATTAAAATATTTAGTCTTGTAGCCCAGTTGTTTACAGCTTTGCCAAACTTCATTTGTTCAGGATGGATGTCTGGCTGAGTCTGAATTGTTTTTGGAAGCTTCAACTAGAATGCTCTGAGCATTTCCAAGAATTAGTTGAGAGAAAATTCTTGTTTGCCTATGTGAAAACAATTCCATCACCATTTTACTGAAAAGCTTTAATGTCTCCATGTTCCAGAGTGATCTACTAAAATTCAGCCAGGGAACCGCTCTCTGTCAGCTAATTGACTTTTGCCATCCCTGTGAAAATTATGCCAGGCTAAGAGCCACTGGAATAAGTATTTCAGCAAGGATACCTGGTAGGGATTTGTAGCTAACTTTTCAGAATAGCCCACATATGCTAAATGCTGTCCCAGTTCCTCACATTTCACCTGTTGCAGCTGGCTTAGGCGTATGCCATTTTCAGGGAGCCCCTCCATCTCACAGTTACAGGGTTAAGTAATACTCTTCCCACAGCTACTTCTTTATCTGATGCTACAGCCTATGGCACAAAAAGAAATGAGAAGAAAGCTCTTGTTTTTTCTGTTTCAACAATACTTCCTCAGCAGAGCCTGTACCACGGTGGGAAAAGAGGTGTGGATAGCATGATTACTCTTGCTGCCAGGGAGGAACACTGGCAATGAATAGCACTTTTCTGAATAAGCCCTTTTCTGACACTTTTGTACCTGTCTGTCAGTATTTCTTTGCCAGTAATAGGTATTATCCATCATCTCTGCTATGGGATAGAAACGCTGCCTTCAGGAAGGTGGAGAATAATCAGCAATCACTCTGACACTTTGCCAGCGTAAATATACTTTTATTAGGAATTTATCCGGATCTTCAGCTGACTCACATTTGGAACCAGAGTTATCTCAGTTCATGTCTCTCTGTGGTCTGAGATGTGTCATTGCACTGTTTGGCATTCACCATTTCCTGGCAGGGGAGATGGACCTTGGCTGATCTCGGAGCTGTGAGCTTTGGAAGTGTTCATTCTCCAATACCTCTCTAACAGTTGCGACTCTTCAACCTCACCCCTCTGCATGGCACCATACTTCCCTGCAAAGCTGTCTCCTCAGTTCTTTCCTTTGGATCTGGACACAGGGTAGCCTCCTAAGGCAATTTGCTCAACCTGCTTTACTCTTGTAGAAACAGCTATGGCAGCTGCTGTTCCCATATTTTTGCCATGCTCACTGTTCCTCTTTTCTCTGCAGCACTCCCCCTCAGGAATTCCTTCCATCTGCCTGTGCCATCTGTCTGAGTGCTTCTCGCTTGCCCTTCTCTCAAAAGTCAGGGCTTTGCAGTTTGCTGTGGTTTTGTAAAGTAACAATACAAGTTTCCACTTCTCACAGTTTTATCCTTGTTTGAAAGCAATGTGGTAACAACCACGTTGAGAACAGTCAAAAATGTGTGAGCGACACTTCAGCTATGTCTATTTTCAGAAAATTAGACAATGCTAGTGCTGGTTCTCTGACCCTTAGTCCAGTTGTCACTGGCTGCTCATAGCTTCATTATTAAACTTAAGCCTTCAAAATAGGTTGACTGTGTGCAGGCTGCCAATCCCTGAGTAGGCTGGTCCCCAACCAGGGACCATTCTGGGAAGTCCATGCCAAAATTTTGACCAAGGCCTGGCACTGTCTAGTCTTCTAATTTAGATATAATCATCATGTCATACTCATCTGAAGACATCAAATGCCTGAGAACAATCACATAAAAAGATTCTTCATTATAAAGATATACTTTATTGTTATTGAATCGGACTTCTCTAAGATTACAGCTAGAGTGACTGCTTTCCAAGCATATTTCGAACTTCCAACACGGCAAAATTCTAACATTGGAAAAAAAAATGTGGCTTATGTTTAAACTGATTTTTAGAGTTAGGTCCTTAGGCATTATTGTAATCTGTCTCCTCTGCATGCACTTTTTTGTTTTCTACTGTTCTGCTGCAAGTGGCTGTTTCCTTGTTCTCCTTTCATTAGATGAATACCCAAAAAAACCCGAACAAAAAACCCCAACAAAATTATGAAAACTCATACAATTATAAGAAAGATCAGGGACCAATGTTTCCAACTGAACTATTGTAATTAATGAGCACAGAAGATGATACTTTGGTCAGATGAGTCAAAGCTAATAACACTTCATTGAGTCTTCTTAGTTCCTCATGGACAAACAATGCTTAGAGCTACAGGCACAGCTGTGCTCAGGATTTCCCAGGACTCTCTGCTTTACAAAAGGCAACATGTGAGCAGGAGAAAAAATGCCAGCAAAAAAAGTTTATTTTAACCATATGAGGGTTGTGAGGACTGTCTGTTACTGAACAGCAGTTCAATGAGTAACATAAAAAACTGATGCTGGCTGAATTCCTTGACCTTCCGCTCCTGTGAAAGAACACTCACTGGTGGTGCCTTAGAGCTCATGGAGTTGTTCCTCTTATTTGTGAAGCAGAAACTCAGGGGCAGCTCCATCCTGAAGTGATAGCATGAAGCGAAAAGAACACCCCTCTTGGATAACTTTGCAATGCCCCATGTACAGTGCATCTTTTGTCAAAATTCAAAACTAATATCTCACAATTTTAAAGCACATGAAGAGGATTTTTATCTGCCAACATGCCTGTTCAAATCCTTTTCCAAGAGCTGATGAAATCATCTGACAAAGAGCAAAGCAGAGGTTGCATTCTTTACAGAGCTTTGAGTGATGCATATTTCATCGACTCGGCCATGAGAAAAGGATTCTTGAACAAAATGGTTAAGTGGAAGAGGAGATAATTTTAAAAATATGCTTATGTGGAGTTTTAGCTGTGACATGCACCCTGAACTTTGTTAATTATTTCAGATATAAGATTATTCTGCAATTAAGAAGCAAATCAGTACACTTTTAAACTGTAGCTCTGAAAACATAATTTATGTCTCCAGTACTTTTATCTTAAAAAGTCTTTTTGGCTTTAATAAAATTTGGATACGGATTGTTTAAAAACTTTCAACTCCAGCACTAATTCAGCTGAAAAGTTTCTGAGGAACAACACTTACATAAACAAATACAAATCTCTAAATCTATGTAAGATCCTTGCTTTTCAAGATATTCACCTTTTGTTTTAGGTGCTTGAGGCATTGGTGAAAGCTTAAAGATGTTATTGAAAAGAGTGCTGTGACATCTGAGCCATGGCATGCAATTTGTTCACATGCTCAGTGACAAGCAGCATGCTTTGCCCTGCTTTCTGTTCATGGGAGCAGTTGATTTTGGATGTAATTTGAGGGTGAGGCAAGTACTTTTGAGATAACGTTTTGTAGTTCCCTGCTGCTCTGTTCTTATTTTTAGGCCCATTAGTTACTGTTTCGCAAGAACAGCTTTTGCACTTGAACTGCTTATTAATGACAACAATTTTTTTGTGGTTTAAGACTAACATAAGTCAGTTCCAGAGCACCTGCCAGGAGATATTATAATTTTTTGTGTACTTCATCTGAGGATAGTTAGTTTTTGTTGTTGTGGGGTATGAATTATATTTTTGCCTCTAAAAATACAAGTATTTTGTTTTTGAACAAAGAAGTTCAATAAACCATCCTTGGTGAGACAAAAATATGCTTTTCATGTCAGAATTATAGTGGGTAAAGAAACCTCCTTTCAAGGGTCCCAGCCAAGCCAAGTAATTTAAAATAGCTAAGTATCAAATCCATCAGTTTTAGTTCCATGTCCTGTCATAAGCACTCAGATGAAGAGAGAGAAGTTTACTAAATTAGTAGTAAGCCATTCACTGATTTTCCCAAGGTGAGATTTAAGCCTTGCAACTTCTCTGTGCCAACCCCTACAATTCAGTCTGCTGCAGGGAGCTCCATAATTAGTGGCAGCTGTGGCCTGCATTTGTGCTCTACTCTGGACAAGAAAACAAACCAACCAACATGCAAAACAGTGGCCAAAAGCTGCTACCAGGGAGAGCAAGTGCATGGCAAGGATTTGAAACTTCCCTTGATCACTCTTGGTGGCTCCATCAATTTTCAGTTTAAGAGATTGCCCAAACCCCATGTGGTTTTTCTGGTTAGCAACCATACGTGAGTATTTCTTCCAAGGATTTTGGATGTCTCCTTCCAAGGCGTGTTAACTTCTGCATCCACAGACAAGGCATTCTGCAGATCTGCTGCTCAGTGTGTGAAGAACCTTCCATTCAGCCTTCCAAAAACTCATCAATCTCCATTCATTCATGACCAATTTGTTTCTGAAAGAGTTCAAAGTATGTGAACAGTTTCTGTTCAAATCAAGAACTAATTTTTCTTGAGGCAAAAGTAGCAGCTTAAGGAGCAAATAAGACTGTTTTGACATATATGTGTCATGGGGACTGCTGAGATAAATCAGGAACTTGAAAAATGTGTATCTCTTCTGATTGAATCCTTAGTCATATATAATGATGTCATGGTTTAACCCCAGTTGGAAACTCAGCCCCACACAGCCACTCACTCCTTCCCCTCTGGTGGGATGAGGGAGAGAATGGGAAGAGTAAAAATGAGAAAACTTGAAAGAAAGACAATTTAATAGGTTAAGGAAAACCAGGAATTCATTCAACATTTCCCACTGGAAGGCTGGTGTTCAGCTATTCTCGGGAAAGCAGTGCTCCACCATGGGTAACAGTTACTTGAGAAGACAAATGCCATCACTCCAAATGCCCCCCTTCCTTCCTTCTTCCTCTCCCAGGTTTATATGCTGAGCATACACCATATGTAGGGTATTACCCTTTGGTAGTTGGGGTCACCTGTCCCAGCTGTCTCGCCTCCCAACTCCTTGTGCACTCCCAGCCTCTTTGCTGGTAGGGTGGCAGGGGAAGCAGAAGAGGCCTTGACTCTGTGTAAGCCCTGCTCAGCTCAATAATGAAAACATCCCTGTGTTACCAGCACTGTTTCCAGCACGAATCCAAAACATGGTCCCATACTAGCCACTGTGAAAAAAATTAACTCTACCTCAGCCAAAACCAGCACAAATGGCAATAGAAGCAGAGGCTATGATGAAAATCACCAGCATTGTCAGAGTCAAAAGTGAAACTGTGATTGCTTAGTTAAGAGGAAAAAAGTGTAAAAAGTCATGAAGGAAGGATGTTGAATAAGAAGAGGCTAGAGAAGACGGGTGGGTGGATGGTTGATGCTCCTTCACAACACATGAGTGAATGTGCATATGGTAAAAAAAAAAAAAAGGAAAAAAGAAGAAATGCACACAAAGTTATGTAGACAAACACATATGTAAACGGGCTCTGGATTTTCACCACCTTTGACTGAAGACTGAAGCTTAGACTGCTTTCAAAAGAATTTTTATACAAGATAAGATGTTGGAAGTCAGTAAATCAGGTCCTGAGCCATCCATTAACTGATGAAAGTGGAGAGATGTTTTCCATTCTGTTGGGTCCTTTCTTCCTGAGCATCTACTGCTGAATCTTAAGAGATGAAATTAGCATCCTTCCCGAGAAGCTGGAAAGAGACTTTTGGCTGGCTAAGATAGTGAAGTGTTAATAAAACCAGCAAAACTGATGCCAGGTTTATGGAGCCACAAGTGAGAGTAATCAGATTATGACAGTATTAATTCCTCTAAGATATAATATTATAGTAATTTTTGGGACATCTTCGTAGTAAAAATTTGCCTACACTGTGCTAGTATACCATATGAAGATAGCATGCTGGTATTTCCATAAAAAATTCAAATAGGAGCTACAGGAAAGGGAAAATGTGTGTAATACCACCATGGCTATAGTTTGGTCCCATTTAGGAGTGGCTCTGTTTGTGTCCATCTGTATGGGCGTGCATTTAGAAAGAAATACTTTTTGTAAGGTATTCTTTTTAATGTAAACATTTTGCTGTTTTTGATGGAAACAGATTTTTTCCAAATTCTTTTTTTTAACCCAAGAAATTTTCTGTTTTGTGGGAGTTAATGAGTTTTTACTTCAAACTCAGCATAAGCAATCTTTTAAGCATGAAAAAATTAAGTATCTCCAAAGCCAGACAGCTCTGTTTAAAAAAAAAAAGTCTTTCCTCTCTTGTGTACAACCCATGCTATGACCAACATAAATTAGAAACAATCATAATTCTATTCCTTTGGCTATATCTTTTGGATACCCTCCAACATAAAATGCATTAGCACAAAAATGTTCTTGTCCTTAATTAATTTATAGCTTAGAGCAGAATACCATAAATAACCATTGAACTTCAGCTGCAAAGGTTTTGAAGCCATGGGTAAAATATTTTATAAAAATTTTAATAAAGCTAAGCAGTGCTGGATGACAAGTAGAACTAATTATCAATAAATTAAGGAATTTCAGTGATGGACAACTCAGTGTACAAGATGTTTATTTTTTAATATATTTGGGTTCTATTGAATTTATTGTCATTGTGGGAGAGCAAATTATTTAAATTTTATTCCTACCCTGAAAATATACACTTGTTAAACTGAATTATTTGTTTGGGGGGTTTTATTTGTTTTATTTTTAAATAGCTCGAAGCTTATAAAGTATGCTGGCATATCTTATTTTGAAGCATGCATGGCTGAAGTTTACAGAGTCTGCATGATATACTATAGTTTTATATGGGAACACAGGACTGGAAAGAACCTAATGGGTGATCAAATCTATTGTCATAATATTGCAGGAATCATGTTTTATAATCCCCTTCATAAACTTATCAAGCTCCACTGTGAGTGCAGTTAGGATTTTTGCTGCTGTTATTCCAATGAGAAAATTGTTCCCAAATCTCATTGCTCCAAGTGAATATGGATTAATTTCTGGCCAACCTACGCTGCTGGGTTTCCTTGCCAACATTGTCATTTAATTTAAATGGCTCTCCCATCTCCCTGATGTTTGCCTCTGTGATATATTTATACACAGCAACTGGATCCCTTAACAGGCTTTATTTTGCCAAGCTAAACAAGCCAAGCTCTTCATTCTGTCTTCTCATGTGATAGGCTCTCCTTTCCCCTGATCGTCCCAGAAGTCTATCTTTGTACCTGAACAAGTCTGAGGTAATGTGCTACAAATGACAAAGTGCAACAGTCTTGTATAAGAGCATAATAAAAGAAACCATAACAAACAGA
This sequence comes from Grallaria varia, assembly GCA_013396735.1. Lineage (NCBI taxonomy): Eukaryota > Metazoa > Chordata > Aves > Passeriformes > Formicariidae > Grallaria > Grallaria varia. The sequence continues at coordinate 223,950 of VWZG01007988.1, read as the reverse complement.
GTAATAATTTCATGCTTGCCAGTTTGTGCTGTGTCAAATATTTAGGAGGTTGAGTAAAGGTTTTGAAATCTTCTAAGGGGATCTTTATTAGAAATAGTGTGTCTTTTCTCCAAAGCTGTTGATTAAAATTGCAGTATGAAAAGTTTTAGGGTTTTAATAAAAAGCTGGGAATCAGTGAAAATTATTATTTGGTTGAGCCCCTCAGCCAACATAGTATGCAGTTCATTAGATATGTGACTAATCATTGAAGAAATGGGTCTGGCATATGGAAAGTTTGGTTGACAATTATGACTGAGAAAATTTCTATGAACACTTATAGTATGCGATGAACCTTCCTGGAGAAGCCACAATTACTTTCACATGTTGCTCTTCAGAAATTTCAGTTACAGTGTTCAGAGGGCTAGTTTCCTGGCACCAGCTCTGCAGAGTGGTCCTCTTGGTGTGAGCCAGAGGAAAGCAAAAGAGAATGTGGGTACAACTGATCCAACCACCTCCCAGGACCACAGAGAAAAGAATGTTTGGTCAAATCCAGTATCCCCTGGTCTCTTGTGCCATAGCTTCTTGGAAAACTCCAGGAAACTCCTGACTGCCAGATGTTAAGACTGTGACAGCAATCTTTTTTGTCTAATCCTGAGTTGATAGTTCAATCAAGTTTCAAGGGGAGCTTCAGACAGACACTTTTTCCCAGTCATGCTGAGCTCGACATCCCAGTGCTTGGGTTCAGGATCACTGGAAAGTAGGATACATCTGTAAGTGTGAAGGAGAGACATTTAGGGGAGCATTTCTTTTTCTGCAGTCCTTCTTTTCTCAGGAATAAACATGCTAATTTCTTTTTTATCTTTTCTCTGCCCTGTAGCATAAGTTAAAAGAGCTTTTGTAACATGCTATAGGACAAGGGATGCACAAATTTAAGCTACTATATGCACATACGAAGATCAATGAAAATGAACAGCTTTTAAAATACAAGCAATTTCTTAGGCAAGGTAAATCCAAACAGTGATTGCAAGCAGTTAAATAGACAGTTAAGGAAATAAATGTCATGGGTGGCTGCTCCCTGGGGATTGAGAGCAGGAGGAATCCCCATGGGGACTAGAGGGCTGAGGGCAGCCCCAGCCCTGGGCTTCAGGCTCTTACCTGGAGATGGGTTGCGCCTGGGACAGGCTTTGAGCCCAGCTTGGTGGGGCCCACAGGCAGGCAAGGCAGGGCTGTGTGGGCCTGGAGACCAGCCCTGCTTGGCAATCCTAGGGCAGGGAGTGGAGGCTCCAATGGGGCTGACATGGGGTCCTGGGTCCTCAGGGCACTGACAATAAATTAAATGGAACTGTAACAAACATTTCTGACGAAAACAGTTATAGTCAAACAGTTGATTTCATAGTGGGAGCTGTTGCACCATGGGGGCATGGTGGGCTCTGGGCATGGTCCCTCATGCATCCTGAAGTATTCTCCAGAGATGCTTGACAAAATCGTCTTCGTTTTGTGCCCTATCCTGACTACCTGTGCATAGCCAGATCTTCACAGTGCCCAACCAGACTGTCTGCCCAGAGGGACTTGCCCTTTGTTTTAACATCCCCAGTGTGGCAGCTGGGGTTTGGAAGGAAGTGAAAAGCAGTTTCAAGTGCTCTTTCCTTTCCCTGGCTGTTCCTTCAAGGGTCCTGGGAACTTTGCCTTGTAGATCAATGGGAATATGGGGACTTTCACTGACCCCTTTAGTTAGGGTGTCTTGGCAAACCTGCCAAAGAAAACTTCAGCTTTCCTTCTGCTAAGTTTGGTTTTTGGATCCCTGGTACACTGGGGAAGAGGGGGCATGTGTATGTGAACAAGGATTGATGAGAGGCTTTCTCCAAAACAAATCTACAGAGAATCAATAGCTTTGTATTGCTGTGCTGAGAGCAACAAGCACCAATTACTCTATTTAGTGCATGTGATAAAACTCTCAACAACTGGCATGGAAAATAAAGCCCAAGAGGCATCCTGCTGTGCAAAGGGCTGTGATGTTGTTGTAGCTCTGTTGGGTTAAGTTGTCATTGAGGCAAAGTCTGCAACCAAAGCTGCTTCTTGCATTAGCCTAACAGGTGGTTAGGAGCATTTTGATGCACCTATGTGATGCCTGTGAGTGAAATAACAGTTTATTCAACTCAGCACCAAAATCCCATGGGCTTTTCAGTACAACACAGTGTTGTATAATGGAGAGTATTTTAATTAATACAGTGCTGTTCCTCCTGACTGTTTCTATTGCTCACTGTATTTACTGTGGTGACAATTATTTAAAATGGAGAAGACATGTATAGGCATAAATATTATCTCCAGGTATTTTAAAATTTAATAAAGAAAAAGCTTTTCCACAGAGAGTAAAGCGTCTGCATTATCCTGCTGCTTGGTAAAACATCAGAGGATTGAAATTACTCAAATCCTATCTGCGTTCCAGGGTGTCTCTTCTTGGGAATATTTAAGTGTAGTTGCTACACTTGTAAAATGACTTTAAAATAATACATAGTGGAGAGAAAGTATCCTTAAGGGTCTATTTTTAAATTATGTCTTCTGTGAACAAGGTTTCTGCAGATTGTGAATAACACCACTTTTTTGCATTAAAATTTGCAGATTTTAATCTCATTTAGACTGATGAAAATCCAGAGTAATAACTTTAAACTCAGAAGAGTAAGGGCAAATGGGGTCAGAATATGACTCTCTAACCCTTGGTCCACCTTTTTTGTATCTTAATAACTAGTTTCTTATATTGTGTGAATTGCACTGAAAATTCAGCTCTTCATTGTGAAAACACGACTCATTTTCTTTTATTAGGTTTAGCTAGTTGCATATTATCTTTTAAAGACAGTAGTCTTGATCCTTCCTCTATTCAAATTAATGAGAATACTTTCACTGAATTTTTTGAAGGTCAAACTTTTTGTAGGGCAAGGAATTAATTTCTGTAAATCCTATGTGCCTCGTACAAGTGTCTCTACCTTGCTTCTTGTTAATTATCATGCCAAATATATTTCAGAGCTTCTGGGTATAACAGTATGATAACCTAAATTCTCACACATGTAGAAAAGGCTTTCTGCTATTCATGAGTAAATAAATAGATGACTAATTGCTCAAATTTCTCCAAGAACTAGCTACACAGGACTGAAGTTCCCTAAACAAATTTTCTAGAAAGTTAAAATATTTATCAATAAAATAACCTTCCTATAAAACTAAGCTTTCCTTAATGTATTTGCACCAATTTTACTTTGATTACAGCTGGCTAAGATTTCATTGCTGTATCTATCCTTATGTTATTCATAATCCAATAAATCTTGTTCTTTCAATTCAGAGCAAGGAAAAAAAATATACAAATACCAAGTTGACATTTACTATTTTGCAAGAATTGACATACAGTTTGTTAAGAAATAATGGATAAGTATGTCATACTCTGTTCAGAGTGGTATTAACTGACACCGTAGCAGTCCTGCTTTATTCCTTAAATGGTAGTGTTCCTTGTATGACTGTATTGTTATTAGGAGAACTATATAAATTATTTAAATAACAGTCAGTTTGTAGTGTTGAACAAAATTGTTACTGTTTTCCTTAAAAAGATCACAGCTTCCCAGAACATTATGTTCTTGCCAAGGAAAGACCTCTGTGGTCTCACAGCCCCCAGAATCTCTGTGGCACCACCAATCCTGCCACTGAGCCTGCCTGGACAAGTTTCCATGCCAGCTGTCCCTGAAGTGCATTTGACCTACAAAACTTTGTTTATACCACAACCATACTGTTCAGTCAAGAAGGTCAGGGCAGAGTTCAGGGAATCCACAATGTGCGTTCAAATTCTGTTTGTTTATGCAAACTAGTCAAATTTGTGAATGAGCCTTCCTCAACATGAGAGCCTGCCTCCCTCCAGTGTTATGGCTCTGTTCTCCATGTGCCCTGCAACATCCCCAGCTTTCCAGGAGTAAAGCTCCTAGTTCCCTGCATGTCTGCCATACTTCCATGGGATTTGGAGTTGTCACCATGTTCCCAGCCTTCCTTTGCTTTGTGGCCTATAGCTCTTGCTGTGCTGCAGATCACTCAGCTTGGCCAGCCAGGGAAGTCACACATTCCCACTGAGCAGGTAGAACTCTACAGCCTGCAATGTCACTAACACATGGGCCAAGCTGGACACGTTTCTTCTCTGCTGTCATTTTGTCATGTCACTGCATTGCACATATTCTGCAGAACTGCTCTACTCAATGAGGTACCCAGCACGTTACCTACCAGCTTTCTCCTTCCCTCATTATGGTGCCTTTTTTCAGGATGGAGGAGGTTTCTTAGTGTTGATTGCTAGATTAAAGCAGAAAGCTGCAACTTGTGGTACCAGCACTTTGGAGGGGATGGGAGTGTGAGGTGTTATCACTGGGCTGGTATACTGTATCATACCTGCAAACATATTGCCTAATGTATTCTGGATTCTTCAGGTCACTGTGCTTTGTCATGGCTTTGGAAACACATGGATAAAGTCAATGGGAGTTTCTGAATTAAAAAATACAAGCATTTTCAAGTCACTTTAAGTCTGGAAGTCTGTGTTTTCTAGCTGGCCTGCTGTCTGGCTGGCAGAACAGGCAGAATGTGCTGCTTCTGTCTTTGTTTCTGGCATGCAGCCCCTGAGCCTTATCTTTTCTCCAGGGAGCAGCAGGGACCCCAGGCAGCCTCAGGTGGGAGCGGCAGAGCGATGGCACAGGGACACCTCTACCCTTGGCTCCCTCCTCCCCCCTCCGGACCTAGATTCTAGCGAAGCCCCTGCCCTGGGAGCATCCCTCGACACAGGTATTACACCACACCACGGGCTGTTCTGCTGGCACACAGGAGTTTCCAGGAGGAGCCACGCTCTTAAATAAATAACATGCAGGAGATGCTGTTGCAATAGCATGGCTGGAAAGCAGCACTTGAGCTTCTTGCAGATGTCAGCTCCAGGAGGGGACCAAAATGACTTATGTAATCTCTTGTCTTTCAAAGGTTCATCTGAATGGTAGAGATGTCAAAACACTCAGGGACTCTTGAGGATTCCCAAGGACATCCTCAATGCACACAATTTTCTCTGAAATATTTTAGCATAATGAGTTAAAAATAAGCATCCTGAGTTAACAACTTAGTGTAATGAGGAACTCTTCAGCAGGCACTGTGGACTTATATGACCATACTGGATGTCTCACAATATTCATAATGGATTTTGCCTGTCCTTTAAAAGCCTCATTGGTAGTATCACGTTGGTTATACTTTATTTCCAGTTTTAAAATGCCTCACAGTGCTGGATCATACTTTGAAATTGTGAACCCGGCTCAAAAACTGGAAGGCAAACACTAAATGATTTTATAAAAATTTCACAACTTCAAGGCCAATGTTTTAAAATGTCTGACTCATTTGGAAAGCTTGGGATTGTCTACATTAATTATGGCCCCAGAAGATCTATCTCAACAGTCAGAAAGCAACTCCATTTGTAGTCAAGGACGGCAAACACAATCTTCCTGGAACTGAAAGTTGTACATTGTGCAATTTTTATGGCTTGTATGGCTTTTCTATTTTTAGTTGGTTGAAACCTGTAATACATCATATAATCCTCCTTATTGTCATTCGTAATGCTAATTGCATTAACTTGGCATAAGTTATTTGCTTTCTTAATATTGTTTAGTCACTGTTTCACCTAACAATGTTACACAAACAAAACTGTATTTTTCTCTGATATAAAGCTGATGTGACTACAGACTACTAATGATGGTTTTCTAGTTATGGACTTAAAAAATAATAAAAAAACCCGCAATATTTTTTATATTCTTTTAAAAATATGCATGTTGTTATGAAGTCCAATAACTGTTCCATTACTTCAGCAAACCATTTATTTAATATTTGCCTTTATAGGCATTTGGAAAAGTTTCTCTGAGGTTTGAGAAAGTCTAATAAAATTGCACTTTTCTGCTTTTTTGAAGGTGGAATGAGAACAATTCTGGGTATTTTCCTTTTTAGAAATGCATCTTCAAGGTACAGGAGATCAGTCAATAACGACTATTTGCATAGAACTCTCCAGCTTTGTTCTTGTTTACTTAAATAATGTCATTTATTTGGCTACCTGCAGAAATCATTTGCGCAACATTGCGTCATACCCTCTGGCTGAGCAGAGGGCAGGGGAGTTAAGCCTTCTGCTGGCAAACCAGTTCATGACTTCTGTACCATAATGCTAAGTGGTGTTGACAACGGTTTTATTTTCTAGGCTTGCCCATCTCTTTAATTATCATTGCTGGTCTTTGACACATATGCTTATTTCAACAAGTCCGAGGTTTATGGAGTCCTTGGTGTTTGCTGCTTCCCCAGGGTGTGGCCAGGTGAATTCTAGTGCCTGAAAGTCCAGCACTACGGCCAAGCCATCCTACAACACTGCCATGTGCTGCTGAACATTTTTCCATGGAAGCTTTTTTTTTTTCTTGATGACAAAAAGTAATAACAGTATCAGTAAGTGCAATTAGAATGAGGATTCTTTTTTGCAAACATGACAGGTACCTCAGGCCAAGCATGTGGCATCCTACCAGCTGTACAGAGTTTCTCTAAATATGGCCATTTCACAGCAGGGTGGTTTTGTAGTCCTAGAATTGACTCACAAACTGTTGACTAATTTTTCTTTTTTTTTTAAGTATATGACAGTTTTCTGGCATGCAGTCAATGATGTTGTGCGGGGTTAATTGAAAAGATTTAGTAGAATACTGGATTTTGGAATTTACTTTGATTAAATGAGTTACATAACTTTTTATGGAGGCATAGGGTGTATATATTGCTCAAGTTGCATTTCATTTAGCAATGTCTTTCAAGTTTAAAGATAAAAATTTTTCTTAATTAATAAGGAAATATTTATTCAACATGAGGACTTTGTTCTGAATTTCTGAAAGCCTGGGGAAGTATTTTTAGTATGTATACAGTGGAGGCTCAGCCATTTAGTTTGGGCTTGCATTTTCAGGACAGCTGTGCTTACCAGTTGGCTACTGGGTGCTCTGGAGAGCTGCCCTTTAACTTCCAGCTGGGCAGGTCTGAAAAAAATTCCTTTACCTCTGAAATTCCTGCAGTCTGCAAGTGGACAAATGCAGATAAGGAAAAGCTCTTATCTATGGGCTATGCAGTGAATGCTAAAAAGAAAGTAGCAGTACTGAAAGCTCACTTAGACACTTTCACTAGGGATAGAAACCTGAGTGAGGTTTATTCTCGCTGGGAGTAGGACAGTAAGTGAAATGTGAAATGAATACATGAAAATACTCTCTGTTACATCTTGTTTCTTAAGATAGCTATATATATATATAAATATATATATATAAGTAACAAGAGGTGAATTTGCTTCCTCATAGGAGGAAAACTGGTTAGTCTTCCTTTTCCCAAACCACAGCTTGGTCCAGCTTGGTGCTGGTGGAGCCAAGATGTGACAGACCTGCCAGCAGCAACTGCACCAGGTCCTTGCCAAGGCTCTGAGTCCACTACACATGCACAGAAGAAGCAGCCCTAAGTAATTTCTCAGTCACCTAAATTTCCTTGAAGGCAGATGAAAAGTATTAAAGGAAACAAATAAGAAATGCTGAGACATTATATAACTGGTTTTCACTAAATGAAGAAAAACAGTGAGGTCTTTATTTGTGTGCTGCTTTCTTACTTGGTTTCTTACCTGATTTGCCTATCATATGCCATCTGTATCTTTTAAATTTGTATTCCAAGACCCAGTGATGCCTTAATATTTAGAGACACCCACCAATTCCTTTTAGCAACACTGCAATCCATGTTGCTTTTCCGTCATACACCTCCACATACAAAATAGGAACTTGAAAATTTTATGATTAATTTTTTCAGATTTACCTTAATTATTAAAAATTATTCTCTAGTTTTGCTTGCTCCAACTAAAAGAAAGCTAACATAGATCCATTTTTATTGCTGTTTCTTAAATTACTTCTTTTGTACAATTACGGCCAAATTCCCCACACTCTTCCATTCAAGAAAGAGAGTTTAGCATGAGGAGTTGTGACTGCGCTCGTTTCCCAGTTAGGGAGCTCCGTGAGGGTGAGTTTTTGACTCTTCAGTACTTTTTAGAAATACTGTGTTCTCTACCCCTCTCATCCAGAAGTGCGCCTGCAGCAGACGTCTGTCTGTGTACTGATGCCTTGTGGAAAAACCAACCCCAGGCAGCTGAGTTTGTGACTTCACTAACACAAAGTTGGCAGGGTAGGTTATAGTAGGGACCGTGAGGGGGTAGACCCAATCCTACAGCCTCTGGTAAGTCCTAACATTTGCCATCAAGTGTTTCACTGGGTCAGATAACGAGGTGGCAAATACCTGGTATTGTCTCCCGACCCATCAGTAAAATCGGCTTTTGTGATGATGCATTTCTGGATCCATTTCTGGTTTATCAGTCAGCTCACTGATGTGCCTAAATTAAGGCACAAACCTCTCCAGGGAGGTCAGTGGTGGCTCAGAGGGGCAAACCTGAGACCTCCCAGCGCACCCCAGGGTCAGAATGCAGTGGTGTCCTCTCGCGAGTAGGCTGGAGCACCACCAGCCTCTACCCAGCATCTTTTTCTACGGAAAGAAAATCAGGGGATGCTTTTCCTGATAGACAGGAGCCATGATGGCCTTTAGCAGCAGTCACTGGAGCTGCATAACTGAGGATGAGGACAGGCCTGAAGTCTTAACATAGCCTCAGAGAGCTCAGGCTCCATTTCAAAGACACTGCAGTTTATGGATGAAACCTAAACTCCTAACTCAGTCACACAAGTGAAATACTTCAAGCTGAACAGTGTGAATTTATGGCAGTGTAGATGATTTTAACTTCATGTAGGCTTGTAAAACACCCACTCCACTTGTAGTAGCTCTTTTTAATATCTTTCCATGGCTCTGAACTGAAATTACTTTCTAAGAAAAGCAGCTAAGGGAGTTTTACTCTATTCTAGTGGAAAACAAAGAAACTTCAACCCTTTTTTTTATAGTTAAGAAAGGCCAGGTGTTCGGCTACTTGCAACAAAGCAAAGACAGTTCACTTAGATTTTATCCCTGTTGAAATTGGATTTTATAAAGTCACAGACGTTAAAGAAACCTGAATCTGGCAGCAGGTAATTTTAGCAATGTTCATGCAAGACCAGGCCCATGCAGAGATACTTATTTGCTTCTTCCTTCTCTCTTCCTTCCCTGCTCAAAGCAACTATGCTGTACTTTCAGCTTAGCCTGAATTTTTGCTTTGAATTAAAAAGCCAGGTGAAGATTTGAGCAGATTAACAGTGACAGGCTTTTCAAAAGAAGATCAAAACCAGCTCAACCTGTACATGCAGGATAACTCCTTAACTTCATTCTTTTCAAGTGAAGAAATTGTTGTCCAAGGATTTTGAAACCTTGACATTAGAAGAGGCATGTAAACATGGTTTCTTTGATTGAAAGTTATTAAAGAAGTTGAGGACATTTTCAATGCCCAGGTGAGGTTTCTGCAGGTTTTTGTGCTATTCCCTGTCAGCATGAAGGCATTGGTATTATTTAAATCAGTTGGGCTGACATTTACTTCTTTACTTTCTTTGCCACAAGTTCTGAAGTCAGTGGAAAGCCTGCAGGATTACTGGGAAATAATGACAGTCACTGGGCTGGCACTGCCAGGAATGAAGTAAGACTCTCCTTTCCTTTTACCTCTTTGCAAATAGCAATGACATGTGAAAGCCAGGGCTTTGAATAATGCAAGGACCGCTCTGTAGTCTCACAGTGTTAGTCCCCTTATCAGTGACATGAAGCAGAAGAGCTCAAAGTTTGTGCCACCACGGCCAGCAAAAGTCAGGATCAGGCTGGTGTGAAGTGGGGATGTTGGGTAACCTCTCTCTGCTTTAGTTGCCCTGTCTCTTCCTGACTCCTGCTGAACTGCTCTATCTCAAACTGTGCTTCAGTAGCAACTTGAAAGTATGCCCCTAGAATAAGTAACAGACTTCTGCATGCCTTGACCTATCTTGCTTGAAAAATTCGGATCCTTTTCTGTTTTCCCACCACCCTCTGCTTATTTTCTCTCTCCAGACTGTGTATTTATGGTGAGTTGCACTTTCCCTTTGCATGGCTGATTAGTTTTCCATTTCCTTTGTTTGTAAAGGAGCAGGCTGTGGAAAGGAAAGTCTGTAAATTAAACAGTGATGGGCATGAGTACAGATACTGGGAGATGAACGTCTGTACTCATACTAAACTGTTGGAGTGGTCCCTGGCACACTTTTGGCCAGACCACTTAACACCCTCCTGAACCATTTAAGAGCATATTTCAGGAGTTAGCATGGGCTAGGAGCAATTCCCAGTGGGCAGTGTGGATGCAGCCAGCATGTTATGGATGCTTAAGAGCCTGAAGGATTTTCCAGGACAGCTGGCCTCACAGTTAGAGACCAGTCCTGGACATGGTTAATCTCCAGTACACATGTAGCCAAAGAATTCCTTTTTTTTTTTTTCCCCCCTAATGGGACAAATATTATTGTAAACCCACCAAAATTGGTAGTGAAACTCAAGGGCAGGTTTAGTATCAGAGACAGTTTTTAACTCCTTGTTTTGGAGTCAGTTAAAATTCACAGAGGAGGAACCTTTTGGGATGAGGGAGGCAGCCCAGTCAAATGAAGAGGTTTAAATTCACATCTCACCAGACCACCAGGAATTCATTTGCAAGCTGGTACTCTGTGTCTATCAACAACTGAAACTTCCTACAAAGGGATCACTGAGAGAGATTTGGAACTCGCTCCCTGCTTTGGCTGACAGCTGAAATTTGAGATGCTGCAGAAAGTTTTTTTTAAGACTGTTGTCTCTTGGAGACAATATTTGTAGAAGATACAGGGATACAGGTCCTCTGTCATGGGTTTTGGTTTTTTTCTTTTGCTGTAAAATCTGTAAGGGTATCTACATTGTGGTTTTTTTAAGTTATTTTTATAAAACAAATGAAAGATAAATTAGTCACATGTAAAATGTAGCTATAGTTGTTTACTGGTTTCAGCAAAATTAGCTGTGCAAATCATGAAAAGAACATGGGATTCATGATCCAAATCAGGTCAGCAAGAGACAGCAAAATGCTTACCTTGATCCCAAGCTTGAAATTTGTTTTTGGGACATTCATCTTTTTGTCTTATCTCACACGTGTTAAAATCTGAGTTAATTTTGAAATAAAAAAAAAAAAGGTAATTTTAAAGTGAAAAGCTGGAACTGCTTTTGTAAAAAGCTATGGGTTTCCTCATTTCCTAGTTGTATTGCCTGTTTGCTCTGTGGTTCATTCCTAGGTCAAAGCAGGCTTGCATGGACTACAGAATGACTAGTTTCCAGGCTGTGTTCCCTCTTTGATATATCAGTTTTGGGTATTTTGGTTGGTCATAGTAGGGATAGGGATGAGGGACTAGGAGGCAAGACCTGTGATGATTATCAGCCTGCTCCTGTCTATTGCTGCTTTCAGCAGTTTCCTACCATCTTGGCAGGAGACAGTGCATTGTTACAGGAGCAGTGCTCTTTAGAAACTACTTACCAGAGATATAGCGTGCTTCCTATGTCCACAGTATCTTAAAGGTTATCAGCTTGGTTCTATGCTGTCAACAAAAAGAAATTACTAACGTTTACCTAACACCAAAGATTTTCCATCTGCAGGAGTGAAATAACGTTGGTAGGCCTGCTAATCTGCATCACCTCTCTTACCATTTTACAGGCATGTTCTGGCTGTCAAGTGATAAAACAAATGTTTAGTGGGTTTGGACTGGAACTAATGGTGACATTGCTAGCATTATCTCCCTGAGAACTTTGATTTGAAAGGGGATAACTTAAAAGGGCAGAAAGCTGTAAAACAATATGTGAAGAATCATGATAGGGCACAGTGCTCAATCCAGCCCTCAGAGTGTCTGTGCTCCAAGACAGGCTCCATCAGCTGGGTGCAAGGCCTCAGAAGGCAGGGGCATTTCTTTCCTCCAAAGATTCATGCTCTTCCTTCAAAACAGAAGTAGTCCTGGGCACAGGACACTCCAGTGGGCTGGGAAGAAGGTGGACTCCTCCATGTCTCCCCTTAGAAAGCCCTTAGAAAGGCTACACTGTGGGCAGTTAGCACTGTTGCTGCCTCCTCCCTCCTGGCTAGTCCCTTTCAGCCACATCTCGTAGCTACTCCAGAGAATAAATTTCTAAGCCCTCATCAGCCCTAGTGACATGTTTGTCTAGTGGCCAGCTACTTGAGCTGTCTCTTCTCTCTGACTCCCGTTTGTACTTGCTGGCAGCTGGGGAGTATAGTAATCAAAACAGGGGTAGAGTCATATATAAAAGTTTATTTTTTTGACTCAGTGATGATCTAATAGCTTATCATTCCTCATGCCTCATGCATCCAAGATGTTTTTCCAGATGAAGCCTGGGAAACATGAATCTTTATGAAACAACTTTATGTTACTCTTTAGTGGGTCAGCACGCATTACTCAAGTGAAAGTATTCCAGATGAAACCACAAGTTTTCCTGAAAATGACAAAATTAATGGAATTATACCAGCATAAACTCTGTTCGTTGTAAATCTGTACCATAATTTAGCCAGAGAAGAGTTTATCTTGGAATTAAGAAAATGGTGTTAAAGTGGTATAAATCTGCCTTAGTGATGACTGGGTTTCCTCTTTTACTTTTGAAAATCCTTTTCTGCTTTCGTGCAGATTTCACTTATTGAGAAAGACACCTGGATATATGAAATTTTCATAACTCTATTTCTTTTCTTCTCGAGACTACATTTATGCTTATTCTTCTAATTTCTTTTTTCAAGCAAAGGAACTATTGTTGATATAGTCCTTGGTGAATATAGTCTGTGTGCTACTCTGCTCCACTGTTATAAGAATCAGTTTTAGAAGCTGTAAAATAAATCTTTGATAAAGCAAAAAGGCTTTGCTGATTCCCATGCTGTACCTCAATGAGAGTGTGTGCTGTAGCTGCTGCTTTTCAACACTCCTTGCAAACAGCAAACTCCACTACTGCAGCAGTGTCAACAGGATGAGCCAAACATTTCTTCTTCAGTGCATGAGGCTCAGCACACATGCTGGAGTGTTGCTCCTCCTGACACCTGTATGACAAATGCTTCCATGGGCAGCAAACAAGCCAGGTAAAAGGATAAAGGCAGCATTGGTGTTATTTATCTAGACTAGCCACACGTCCTCTCCAAGTCTGTACCGGAGTTAAGCTCTGTGGCTCGCTTATTCAAGCTGTTTACTGAGTAGAGAATTGTTCTGGTTCAAAAAGTTCTGTACTTTCATGCCAACAGTCCAACAAGGGCAAGAAGTGAACACGTGCTCTCTCAAAAGCACACTGGCAACGTGTAATAGTGTCAGAAGGAACAAAGACCTTGTCTTGTCTGCGCACATCAGGTCATGCTGCATATGAGGATGAGAAACTGAGGGAGGATTAGACAGCACAATGGATTAGTACTCTAGGCAGGAATATGTAGAAATTCAGGAAACTCCAGAATTGCTAGGGTAGATATTTGTCCCATTCTTCATTGTATTAGTCATTTGGTTTATCACTCTTCTCTGACCAGCATGACTGAAACAAACACTGGAGTCATCTGCAGAAGCAAAACCAAGAATAAGGTCTGCATTCTCTTGGCCTGGTGTCATTCACAATCTGGAATCTGACACATGGCTCCTTCATGCAGCATTCAAGTCCAGCTGCACAGCATCACTCAGCACATGCCTTCAGCAATGCAACCAGGAGCTCCTACCTGGTCCTGTCACAACCTCTTGGTAATTCCTTTTGATTTCTTCTAGTCTGACAAAAAAATAATAATGAACATCTCTATAGTCCAGGAGAACAACCTGAAATGACTAATAAGAAAACCCATGATTTTAATCGGTCTCTGAGGTGGTGTGAACAGTTGTATCTCTACATGTCTCTCCTGTGAAAGGCACACCACTGAGGCCATGTAACCTTAGTTGTGGCTATCTAGATCCCCTGGGCCTAAAGCCATCCATTCCCATCTGGGACAGTCCTTGCTGAGGACTTCTAAGCCAACAAAGTCAATCTGATGCCCCTATCTTCCTCTCCCCCTGACATTTGAGTAGGTGTCTTCTTTTTTATGTCTTTTTATGTGGTGGGTTTTCTCTTGGTACCTACTCCTTGCAGATACAAACTGATACTACTTAAATTTTTTCCAGCTCTCCTCCTCGTTTAGGAGGTGTTTCAGATCTGATGACAGTTTTACATGATTTGGTCTCCATCTCAAATATATTTAAGTTATTTTTCACTCCTGATGCTGTACACTGATTGGTAATCACTGGGCAAAGGTTTGGCTTGCCCAGTGCCTGAGTTCTCCATGATCAACCCTAGGTACCAGCTGCTTCTGCACACTTTCCTCCACTCCAAAAGCCTGCGCAGCAGTGCCTCTGAAAGATATAGTTCCCAGAGCCACGGCAGAGAAACAATTGCAGTTTTGGCTCACTAATTATGCAATTGCACTGACCGTACAATACATTGTTAGCCTGTCAGAAACCCAGCACTTTCATGTGATATCATAATCAGTTAGATCTGCAACTGAAGCCCAGACTACAAATTCATAGCCAATGGCAACAACCATATCATGGCTTTAAATCAACCTTGTGCATGTGTGTGTGCATGTGTGTATTATAACATTATTATTATTATTATTTTAAGGGAAAGCACTATGGAGCCAAAATCAGTATGTCCAATTAGAAAGAGGGACTGCACATGAAGTTCAAAGAACCCTTTTGCATTATCTGATTCTAACAGCACTAGTAACAGAGCCTAATCTAACCTGTCACTTCAAGAGATATAGGGAGAACAAATTGCCGTCACCGGGGAAAGGGTCTGGAACAGCACACAGCCTGTCCTCTCCTGACATCCTACTCAGCAAATTCCTTGCAGATTTCCTCCTGATGTCAGTAAAACTAACATAAAGGTTATTTCATAAAATCTCGTGTGGATTGCTAACTTGTGAAAACTGAAGGACCCATGCCCAGAACAACAATACACACTCCAGTAAATAAGCATAGCATTTGTCCTCTGTGCTTAAAGCTTAAAATCAACTGAAACAGAGGAGGGGCTGAAGAGTTCCCATGCCAAGTACTGATGCTGTGAGCACATATTGAAATGAGTAGCCAATAAATGTCAAAATCAAGGTGACTGATCTCATAAAGTCTTCTTGTTTGACTGGAAACTGTTAGGAAAGGTTTCCAGTTTAATATGCAATATGGGGCTTGGGGGGAAAAAAATTAGTCGAGTTAAATGCTAAAGTTGTTATAAATTATACCAGCTATTTCTTCAGGGAACACAATCCCTTCAGCAGATCAGGAATGCTGTAAGATATAGAGAAGTGATCAGAGCTGTCAGCAGGATGTTATTTGTTGCCAGTGGTAGACTGGCAGTGTCCCCAGAATCAATTTTAGGACCCTGTGAAAAAACAGATCAGCAAAGTTTGGGGATTTTGATATTTGCATTCCAAAATAATGTCATGCAACTGCTCAGAAACTTTTCTTCTTTATCATGATGGCATCAGAAATACAGATGGATGTCCAAAATGGTAATAGTAAGCACTACTTTCCAGCACACAGTATTTCAGCCAAGATCACTGGTATGTTCTAGCTGCTTCACGCTACACTAATTAAAACTAAGTCATCCTTACAGCTGCTTTATATTCCTAGAGCACTGCACAACAGCTGGATCATGCCGTTGATTTTGGCCCTTAAACTCTTTGGAATTTTCTGTGTGAATATCAAAACTTTGGCCCTTTCTGTCACCATTTAAGCTTCTGTCACTGGATCTCTGGCTTCAGCACAAAACACCTTTGCATTTGGGTAACATGTTGGAAAAGCATCAACATTATAAGGGAAGACAGAGTAAGTATTAGCGTTATATTAATTTTGGCAAGCTTTTACATGAAGAAAGGTTTTCAGGGCAATGTCCCCAAGAGTGACAGATTGTCTGCCCCACTCGCAGTCATGTAAGACTTGCTGCAAAATAAATCTGCAAGTTTAAAAGAAATTTTGAAAGAGGCCAAGTTTGATCTCCTTTAACAACAATCATATCCTAATTAGCCAGATGATACAAAACACCAGGTCAACTGGTTAAGCTGATCTGCTGCTGGTTTAATGAATTCTGAAAAAAACATAAGTTTGCATCTGTCCTTTGTGGGCCTATATTTATTTACATTAAGTAAAGTGCACTTTAAATATGCATTCCTAATTTCTCCATTGACAGGCTTTATAGTCAACTGCTCGGTCTTTACCTGGCTTCATAAATTGTTATTTCAGCTCCCACAAGGGCAGATGGGTAATAATGGCTGTCTTGAGTTATGATTTGACAGGGTGACACATCACTTTTTGTGACATCTAACATTCTCAGCTAACTCTATCTGGGTGATTATGCAATGCTTCAGGTGGATGATGTGTCTCACCTAGTCATGAGTTAAATTTAAAATTAATTGTGCACCTTCAGGTCTAACAGTTGAGTCATCTTACTACAGAGAAATCACTAACATGGCATGTTACTAAGCAGAATACTGTAATATAATAATCTGTTTTCCACTGGAAAACATATACAAGACAGTCTTCAAATATTTATTCTTTAAACATGTAGGATGTCCTAGAGCTATGAAACCATTCACTGTAAGCCATAAAAAATAGCTTTGGTTTAGAGATGAAAGTGGCTGGAGGCTGTGACCCACAGGGACTCAGAAGGAAACACTTAGAAAATAGAGACAGATTGAATCCCAAGTGCTCTCTCCTGAGAGGAAGCATGGTTGGAAAGTTTAAAACGCATTAAAGTTAAACAAATTGAAAAGCCCTATCTGAGAGGAAACATAGTACAATGTTTATTTTTCCATTACAAACCCAAAACCTAAAAGATTTCCCGAGGTTCTCAGGTATTGTTCATACTTATAATGGAGATCTGTTTTTAGAAAGTGTAATTCATGTGTTTAATCCAAACTGTTTGATGAAAAACATACTGCATTAGTATTCAGGAAGCTAAAGGCCATTGTATACCTGTATCACATATTGTTTGGATAGGAGCAGACCTACAATGCAAGGAATTTCTGTGGAACTCTCTTGCTCGAAAACGTTGGGTCTAATTCTCTCCCCATTTATACTGGACAAATCCACTGAATTAATGAAGACATGAGTAATGAGTGATAATAAAAAGACGATCTTCCTGCTGAGTGTGTAACTGCAAAAGTGCAAGGCTGCTGTGAGCAAGAGATTTATAACAGTGGCCTGAGTCAAGTAAGTAGCAAGACATAGCGGGCCCGGTGTAATTTAGCCAAGCTGATTAGTCAATGTATTTTAAGTTTTGCCCCAGTGCTAGTTACCTGCTGCAGAAAAGTCTGTGATGTTATTGATGTTGAGAAGCATCTGTTTGACTAATGAACAAGCTGCAGACTAAATCCAGAGATTAATTTAAATGAGAGGAAATACTTGGAAGAAGTGGAATATTATTCATTAGGTCTATTGATATAAAAATCTAGCAATACAGTAGGTTAAGTGACAGAGATAAGGAACATTTGCTGTCATACTCCAAGACTGCAGTGTAGGTGCTTAAGAGGACAGAGATATGAGCATTCCAAAACCATGACCAATTTTGGAGAAGCTCTGAATCTTCTGGAAAGACTGTGCTGATCTTGCCCATTTACCTCTTAGTGACTTCATGCCCTCTGTGCTCTTTTTTCAAACTTCTTTTCAACTTTCCTTTATGGCACTTACTGTCTAATAATTTTGTGCAGTATTTGCCACCTGATTTACTCTATATTCCCCTATTTTGTTTTGTTATCTGGAATAAAATCATTGCTTCACTCAGAGAAACTACAGACTGACCTTTGTCGTGCGTTGTCATTCCACTCTCATGGAGAATTTATACTCAAGGAATATGCTTTTCTAAAATTTCATTGCATTTCTGTTTCTCAAGGAAACCAAATGTTAAAATAAGATCTACTTAACAGTCTGCTTTGTTTTGTAGTGTTGAGTTGTGAATGAGCAAAATGTCAGCTGAAGGAAAGAAAACACTGGAACATGCTATTTGTCATTTTCCTGCATCACTTTTAAGTTCCACAGGTCTAAATTCATATTAGCATCCTGGCTTGCTGAAAAAGGTGGTTACCCTTACTTTAGGACTTTGCTTCTGCTACACACAGATTTGCTAAAATGGTTGAGCTTTCTACCGCAGTCTGTCGAGCATGACAGTATTCTCAGTTTATAGAAGATTGTTGTTCTTCTCAAAGGCAGTATTTCCACTGTGGCTTTTTTTTGTAAGTAATTTTGTTTATAAATGCATCTTTATGTTTGTTTCTTTCTAGGCAGGGATGAGATCCCGAAACCAAGGTGGAGAAAGCTCGTCTAACAGGCACTTCTCCAGTTCCAAGCCTGTCATCAGCCATGCAGAGAATGAAAAACTTCAGGAGGATGCCAAGAAAAAGAACAAACCTCATCGGAAGGAAGATGAGGTCATGGCTTCAGCAACTGTCAAACGGCACTCAAAATCACCTGGACCTGCTGAACGAAAGAACAAGAAATCCATAGAGCTTTCTAAAGAGGATTTGATAAAACTACTCAGTATAATGGAAGGAGAATTGCAGGTAAATGAAACATCTTTTAAACCATATTTTCTCTGTAGCTATTTATTTTCAGGTTGTCCAAAGAGCACAGGGACATGCAAATTAAAGAGAAAGGACCACAGGGAGAGAGCTGTGATGGTTGGTATTTAACAGGATAGTCACAGCTTGAAGTCATGCTTTATTTACCATCTCTATCTACAGCCATCAAAGCAAAATAAATTATAAACACCTGTCAGAATTGACAAAGAAATGGGGATCTGCAGATGAGGCAGAAAGCAACTAGAGCAGAATGAGTTGCGGGAGGTGGGAAGGAAGGGATGGGCAAGACAAGCCAATATAGTAAACGTAATTACCATTATTAATGAAAATATTCAAGACAGAAATCTGCGAGTCAGCAATACTGAAAATGAACTTAGATGTCCCCGGGACCTCTGCATATTCAGGTGTTTCTGAGGGCTCAGCCAAAGCTCTGCCTGTCCCATCTGATGTCCAGCACTCTGCACATTCCTTGCTTTTCAAAGATCCATTGGTTTATTTCATGGAGTAGAGCTTGCTTGAAAGCTTTCTCAATTGTCCCAGTTTGCATATTAATTCAGCCCGGTAGTCCTTGATGGTGGTCAGCGCTTAACTTCTCCCCAAAATGTCCGTCCAGTTTTGAGATTCTCTTGAATGCTAATAAATCATTGAACTCTCAGTAATGTCAGCCTTCAGGGAATTTCAAAATAAGGACCTGAAACATGGTCTTTCAAATAGTCAATATGAAGACTTCTGACTTTTCAAGACATATCCCCTTCTGTGGTAGAACTGCTTACCAAATTTGTACATTCTTGTGGTTGTGCTTTAGTGATCTTTTTCTCTGAACCTATGGACAGGCAGAAAAAAGCTGCCCGACCTGTGTGAAAACATTTTGTCTTAATCTCTTTAGTATAGTTATCCATTATTATTAACACTTCATATAAGACTTTACTTTTCCCATGAAACCCACATTCATAACATTTTTACTTTGATTTTGAACTTGTTACCAACTCAGCTGATTAAAAGAAGCAATTGTATTGTTAATTTCTTTGGTACATGAGTTGCACCACTACCACACTCTGAGAGTCCATCTTATTAAGTATCATTAAGTATCACTTTTTCTGTACATAATTCACATCTGGTTTGTCAGAAAGTACTTTCAAGTTACAGGAAGTATGCATTCAAAATAAATAATTTTGTCAAAGACAAAGAATGGTCATTTTACAAGGAAAACTGCAGGGGAAAAAAGGAAGAAAATCTGTGGAAATTGCAATTTTGCAAACGAATAAATGAAATTGTCTTTCCAGAACAGTAACCATTTTTATAGTGCTTCATTTTACTTTATACAAAAACTTGTATATATATATATATAGTTTCCTTAAAGATGGAGCTAGCATGCAGCTTCTGTGGTGAATAGAATCAAACGTCAATACAAATATGTCATGTTTGTGTTGTTCAGAAAGATTTACCCTGAAATTACCTTTGTGGTCTGGAAAGGGGAGATGAAAAAGGTCACTACCATTTCCTGTGTAACAATAAATGTGGGCTTTATTGTTTGAGTAATTCTCCTGTTCTTCACCATAATCTTTTACTTCATGGGGTAGTTACCCGACCTTCAAAGAACTGCCTATGTTCTCATTATCCCCATGGGGATGATGGGGATAGCTGCAATCTGCACTGTGCAATATGGACTGAACATCCTCACCAAGCTGATACTTCCATTGTCCTGGACGATGCTTTAGGGATATTCATACAGACAGACCCCACAGAGATGGCAGCCACTGCTGAAGCTTCCTGACATGACAGGACGATTGTGAGGACAACCACACTGGTAGCCATAGATGTGTCTGTTCTTCTGCTCCCTGGAAATAGGAGCTTTTAATTTCATTTCAAACCCCCCCATTTTAGTTCTTTCCCCAGTACCTGTGTTGACGGATTTCTGAAGTGGGCAAGCTACAGCACTTTGGCTTGAGATGAGAGCCTGGCTTTAACACTATAAATGAAGATGAGCCAAGGAAGACTCCAGCCAAAATAAATACCCTGGTACTACCTCCTGGCTCTCACAGTGACCTAATGCACTGAGTCATTCCATGGCTTTTTATTTTCAGATCTGTTTGGACATCTCTGGTCGCTGGCTGGTGTTTTGTTAGACTGACAAATCAGACTGTGGATTTATTTTGAAGCCATTTTGATACTGGCAAAGCAAATATTATATAGGCATATATGGAAGAAGATTTTGGCTTGAGAATAACATCAGGCTGTATCTGTAGGAAGATCCATTATTTTCTGAAGAAAAAAATGGGATAATATACCATGATTCTTTACTGAGCAGCCATGAGTAGGGGACATCTTATGCCTGTACGACCAAATAGTAACCCCTAAAAAGTGAGCTCAGCCATGGGAACTAACCATCATGACAGCCATGGGGTTAACAGGATAAACTGGTAATGTGTATATCATCTGCTTCATTCACTATTCATATCATGTAACAACACAGCAAACATAGACCCATGCCACATTGCTGTTGGTATCAATTTTGAGACTTTACTTTAGGACTTGAACTTCATTTTGAAGGCAAACGTGGCAGAAGACCATGGGGCCATGCCCTGGCAGTGATATTTATGTCATAATTTTTAACTTTATTATTTTTTAAAATTATAATAACCTCAGGTAGCTTGCCTGTACTTTGGCTTCTAGGAGCAAGCTGGACTTAGCTCTGCCTGCCTTCAGGTTTTGTGGGTAGATCCTGTGCATTTACTGAATATAAGAGAAGGAAAGCTTTTCATAAACGTCTGAGGTCACTGTAGCCTATGCCTTATTTTGTAAGAAAACAAAAGGGGAGAAAAAGTGTAGAGAAGCTGAGGTGATGTGTCCCAATGTACATGGCAGGGGAGCTCTTAAATACAGAAGGAGCTCTTAAGTCGCTGAAGGAGAGTGGGAAGCAAATGAACTGTTGACAGGGATTGATTTTTAAGGCCTTACAGCTCAGTGGAGTCTATTTTCTCTTGTGAGATCTAACTGCTTATATAAAAAAACAGTGATTATCTGGTCTTTAAACCCATATTGAATGTACAGGGGCAAAAAATCCATGAAGGATTTCTGCCTATACCTGAAAAAACAATCTAATTTTTAAATACTGCAAAGCTTATTTGAAAAAAACCCCAAAAATGCTTTAAATATCAATAGAATAAATTAGACCATGAAGACATGGCATTAATTTGCTTGGTTGTTACAGTGATTTCAGTCAAATCCACATGTGAATATTATTAATTACAGAGCAACATAGGCAGTGTGGATCTTTACAATGATAATATAATCCTATCTGTGGTTTACAGATTTTTGTCCAAAGGTCTATGTATTTGTCCTGGCAGGCATATATTTCCTTTCTGTATGCTTTCTGAGCAGCAGCCATTAATCTCCAGCAATACCAACATTTCCTGACTGGGGGCCCAAAAGGAAATGAGGAGCAGTATTCAAGCATGTTTACCATTCACTCTTCTATTGCATGTTTGAGAAATAAAAATAATACAACTATGTTTATGAAGGCAACATCCCACTACAAATCATAGCATTTTTCAAGAAAAATAATTTTTTAGCCAGGGTCTATGCCTATTGCTGGATGACATCCAGATGACAATATGTAGGCAACCACAAATTATTAATTTATTAAGATGTGTTTTCAGTTTAGGTGAGTTTTTTACCTTGGCTACTCCTATTGAAAAATAGTCCCAGAACTGGAAAGCTTTAATGTCTAGCTAATTTCCCTCTTTCAATTTCTAATGCAATTTTAATTATTTCTTGTGAAACCTTCATGAAATTGTGCTATACACTGATCCTGATTTGAAAAGCCTACCTCTCTCCCTACTGTTTAATGCCCAATGTGTTTACAGACAGCAGCCTCGCATCCTCTGAGCCCTTATTTTTGCTGTGCTACCGTGCCACATGCTTTTAGTTTCCTCTAGCAAAATAAGCTTTCCACAATTTCCATCACCCCTTGATCAGCAACACCCTGAGTTCATTTTTCTCAGTATTTGTGGCTGGAACTGCACATGGTGCTATAGGAGAGAGCTCACTGGTGCCTTGTAGATTGGGTTTAATATTTCTTTCTCTGCTGGCATGGCATTGTTTGGCCTTCCCATCACTTGTCAGTGACTAGTACAAGGAAGAGAGTTTGACTCTGTAGCTGTAGTTGTGATGTTTTTCTGTTTCTTTTTCCTCTTACTGAAATGTGTATACTTTCATGTAATGATTCAAACTGCTTTTATACCAAACTTGACTTTCCCAAGATGTTTTAAAAACATTGTGAGAAACACCTAGCTGTTGCTTAGGTAAAAACACTATACAAACTTCTGTATTTTTTCTTCAGTGCCTTTTTTTTTTTTATACTATTGCATTAATATTATTAAATATTGAGCTGCCTGAAAGCCCAAGTGAGGAATATGGCATAGAGAGGTGGGTAGAAACCAGATGTGTTTCTTTTGCCCAGTACTGAAATCAGAAGAGAAATTTGGGACAAGTTGCCTTGGCACCAGATAAAGGAGTGCATAACAGAGTGAAGAGAGGAAGTTTTCAAAGGACCATTAGCAAAATATCACAGATTAACAAACTGAAGAGGTCCCAGAGTGAAAAGAATAGGTAAAGCCAGAGAAAAGTGCATGTGTGATGTCTTATCAGGTGTTTATAGCTGCAAAGTCTTGTTGAGTGAATTGAAATAGTTTAGAATTTCTGAGCATATCATACAGATGAAATACAAATTCCCTGAGAGAAAAACCTTGGCATGTACAGAACTACAGGGGAAAAGAGAAGATAGGGTTAATGTGAGGAGGGAGAGGTGACTTAAGGAGAATGGAATGAGGAGAAAGAGACTGGGCAATAGAAGAAAAAGAGGGTAAGAATACAACAGAGATAAATAGAGCCAAGCCAGAGACATGGAAAAGGAACAGAAAAAAGGGAAGACAATGAAGAGAAGGATGGTATGCACAATGTAGCAAAATGAGAGCCTAAAAACAAGCCCTAGAAATGTCTGGCATATCAGTACAATGAGTTAAAAAATTCTCTTCCTTCTTACTGACCCCTCATTGGTTTACTTGTGTTTTCCTCATGAAGCATGTTTTTGCAGCACAAAAAAAAAATAATTAAATTAGGATAGACTTCAGACCACAAATGTTCTCTTCTATTTTTATTGAATAATTTATAACCAGAGATTAATTTTGTCCAGAATATGTTTTTTTTCTGTAGCTTGAAATCACTGCTGTGCAAAGTGCAGGACATACCATGGGAGGTGGAGGTGAGCAGAACTTGTCTAGCAAGTCCCCAAACCATGAATTTTAAAATAGAACCTGTCTGCTTTCTGAGAGGGGGGAAAAAAAAAAAAAAAGGATAGTGTACTGAAATAAAGTTAAATTGTGCTATTTAGGCAATTTCCTTCTTCCTCTGAAATTAAGGGCAGGGGTAATATCAACCATAATGATGATAGCCATCTATCTCTTTGGTACTAAAATTGCTTTAGTATTTTATGTTTTACAAAGTAATGTTCCTCAATAAAATGTCACAGTCAGTGGAAAACTGTAGGCTGAAAGCATCTTTCACAAAGGCATTTTAACATCCTTCTCTATTAATGCCTGAGCTGTGCTTAACAGAGCTACATCCCTTGCGTGAGTTAGGCTTGAAGGGTCTGAAGAGAGAAAAATAATTGCCAAGTGTCTCTGATCTGTTGAACATCTCATCTACAGTGAAAGGAAGAGTATGAGCAGCTTGTTCTTTTTTCTTTTTTTTTTTTCCCCAGAAAATTCTTGGTCTTCAGTTGAAAGCAGAACAGTAAAGACTGCCCTGTATCAGGTTTGAAGTTTTAGTCTTATTCCCATTGGGATCAGTGTTGGTAACTGATCCTATTTTGCAATCTTTTAAAATTAATTTTAAATAACTGATGTCATTTGACTATTTCCCCCCCACTTACTTAGTCAAAATTGTATCCTCAGCACCACAGTAATAAGGAAGGTTTTTCTTGAGAGAAGGTTCACTCTGTGGGAGAGGAAACAGCAAATCCTTTTGCAATCAATGTTAAATGCATGGACTCTGGCTTTAAAATATCTGGGATTCTTGGGAGAGCTTGCAATGAGTATACGTCTTATGTGTCATAATGCTGTCCAGTACTCTGACTCACCAGTTGTTAATTTAACACTGTAGCTGTAGATGAGTCTGTTTTTATTAATTTTGCTGCTCCAGTTGTGTATTTATTAAGTTTTTGTCTCCTCTTCTCCAGATGGGGATCAGATAAGCTCTTGAGAGCAAAATGGATTATTTTTCATCCAAAATAAGCTTTAATAAAAGCAAATATAAGTCTTAATATAATAATTGTGAGAACATGGCTATCTGAGAAAGTGTCTTGTTTCTAGAGTTAAAGGCTCCACCTATTGGTTGACTAAAATGAAAGAAATGTAACATTAAAAACCTGCTGGTCCTACTGAACATCCTGTGTCTTGCCACAGCTTACGAAATTGCTGGCTTCACTGTAGAATTTTGCAGGATGTCCAAAATAAAGTGAGTTCAGTGACTTAGTGCAGACGTGGCACCCAAAATGATGCACTGCTGAGACACTATGAAGGGAAGTCCTTTTCCTGAGACAGGAGGAGTTTGGGTTTTGCAACTGAAATCTGGAAATTATTCATTTTCTTTGCAAACAAATTAGCATCAAGTCTTCCAGGCCAGCAAAATGAGTGGAACTTTCTAACTCAAATACAGTTGCATGGTAATTTCCAGGCATTTGTCATCTTGAGGTTTAAAGAAGTCAGAAACAGAAATATTCATGTGGTCAGCTTCACAATGAAACCCCATTTCCCCAGTAATGTCTCAGGCAGTCTCAGCAGTTCAGGTAAATGGCATTTGGAAGGGCTTCAGAATTATTCCTGGGAATGCATTGGAAGGATGGAGAGGGGAAAGGATGTCCATGTGGGGCTTGGGGAGGGCAAAGGGAAGGACAGACAGGGAGGATCAGGGGTATTTTGGAGATGACAGGAGGCTGTGAGGGCATTGTGGGCATGGCTGGGACCTCTTGCTCTGCACCCTTCATTGCCCATCCTCTCTAGTTACTTCAACCTAAGAGTTTGTGCCAGTTCCCTTGTTTCCTCTAACAACTCCTCTGTTGAAATTATTTGCTATGCTGGTGAATGCTTGGTGTCATGCAGTCCTACTCTTTTTGCCCATTCATCAGTCATCAGTAACTTGAATGCACATCGTGTAGCACAGAGTACTGGAAAACAGCTTGCTGAAGCCAACAAAACGCTTGGACAAGAGAAAGTTGTGTATACAGTTTATCGCACATGTACACACACTTATGACTGTTAGTGTCTCCACAGAGGAGGCAGAAGGATTGCCTCTGAACTTCATCATCCTGGTGGCTACAGCCCTGCTGGCACCAGCTTGTCTTGCTCCATCCTGCTCTTTGTTTGCTCATTCCTGCCAGAAGGCAGCGAGATTACTGTGTAAAAAAATGAAAGCCTGGACAGATTTATTCCTCTTCGATAAGGGTGTACTTACACCAGCAGCTTTAAGTGCATCCCTGAAATTCAGGTCAGAGCACCTAATTTCAGATGCTTTAGTCAAGGTAACACCTCAAAGACCAGTTTAGACAAGCTGAGTTGCCTGCTTAATGAAGATACTTTTCTGTTTTCAATGGATTTCAACAACTTGGATGGTAGTATAGAAGTACATAATCATGGACAAAATAAAAGAATATAATGAATGGAGGAGATTAATAGGAGAACAACTATATTGATGTCAGGGTGCCATATCTTTTATAGCATTCATAGCATACTTAGATCTTCTGTATACTTAGGAATTAAATTTTACAGCATTTTTTTGAGAAGTATTATCTCCTGTATGGAATGGAAATTGGTGCATGGTGAGGTTAATTTTATGTGTGAAGCATGAGAAAGAGGTCCATGATCCATGAATCTCTTGTGTCTTGGTCTATATAGGCTAATGTAAAACTAAGGGCCAGATGATAACAGAAGAAATGCTTTTTCTGTGATTAGCCTTTCATTAATCACCTTTTTTTTTTTTTTCTTCTTAAAGAAGTGCTAACTGATCACAAAAAAGTTATTGTTACAAAAGGAACAGGACAACTTACTACATGACTCCAACTATACAAAACCACCTCAATGTGTGGGAAATGTGCTGCAATTTTAATGACTTCCTTATACTGCTACAGTAGCTTGTGATGGGCCATTTGTTTGGGGTATGGAAAGCTTCAGATAATTTCTTAGCATGAATAAACCAGAATAGGGACTTAATAATTTGGGTTGTCATGTCTGATTTGGAGCACATGAACCAGGGAGCTCTCCTCTGGCTTTGCAAGTATCGTGGTGACTAGTGCTGGTCAGAGGAAACACCTAAGGTTGATTTTTTTAACTTCCTCATTTGTTGGGGTGCACACTGCATCACATAGCCACATACCAGCCCTGAACTGCAAATATAGTAGTTCATATGCTGTTGTTAATGATTCTTCCTGATCAGGTGTTTGAAAAAATATTTTGACAGATGTGCCTTCCTCTCCTTGATGTCTAGTTGGATCAATCCGTGGTTTCTGCTTACTGCTTGGGCTTCAGGTCACGTGAAAATGTTATTACACAGTTAGTGTTGGCTGAGACAAAAACTACATGACTGGATAGAGCAAACCCGAAACAGCGGGTTTAGCCATTCTGATGCATTGCTGAAGCATGCAGAGTATATCCCAACATGCAGACTTGTGCACACACCTGACAGTGACCTCTCCTGTTGATCCCTGTGCTGGCTGGATCACGGCACTGTAATTCCATATGCGCAGTAACTGCCCCACGATTCGATAATATCAAGCAAAGCACTCTTTCAGTGTGAAAAGACATAACAAGGTATCCCAAAACCTAGTAATTCTGAAAATATCAAGCAGTTTGGAGTTAATACTTCTCAGGGCCTTGCTGTGGGAATTTTGCTGGCTGTGGCCCAGACTACAGATAATTAATTATGTCAGTGAAAGGCTCTGGTGGCCTGTTTTCTTCAGAAAAAAAGTGACATCATCCATGGAGTGCTCTGGCAATAAAGCAGAACAAAGCTGTGTGGGCAGGAAATAACAGACAGATGTCTTCTAGTGCTCATTTGATCTGTTTCAAAGTTTGCTGTAAGAAATAATACATTGCTCAGTGCTGTTTCTCCTCAGCTCTGCAATCTTCAGCGGGGACTTTTTTAAACATAAGAGGCCAAATTAATCTCTGATGTAATTCTTCTGGAGTCACTTCAGAAGGTTTGTGCAGTGGATGAGCTGATCTATCACGTGTCTCTTCTCCAGTTTGGATTTTAGAAGGACTTTCTGTATTATCACTGTAAGATAATGCACAATAAAATGAAATAGCTTGTATAGCTCCAAAGACTTCATACAAGGCCAGAAAGTTCTGTACAGTGCGGAGAAGACAGGACAGTTCTGTTTCATTTTCTTAGGATCATAAGGGATAACTTGTATTTCTGGTAATATTTCACTTAACTTTTCTACAAAATCAATGATCAACAATGGTCGCTTTTTAATCACTGAATTAACCCTTTACCTTCAAAGTACATCACGTACATAGACTTAAGTCCAGAAGTTCAAGCAAATGAACTCCACAGTTTCAAGTCCTAGGAAATTAGGCTAACATGAAAGGCAAGAAAAAACTTTGCTGTTCACAGAGTTTTCTTTGCAAGAAAAACTATATACATGTTGCTGGTGCAGCCTCACCTTGAATACTCTGTGCAGTTTTGGGCACCGCAATATAAGAAGGATATTAACTCATTGGAGAGTGTCCAAAAGAGGGCAATGAAGATGGTGAAGGGCCTTGAGGGGAAGCCATTTGAGGAGCAGCGGAGGTCACTTCATCTCTTCAGCCTGGAGAAGAGGAGACAGAGGGGAGACCTCATTGCAGTTACAACTTCCTTGTGAGAGGGAGAAGAGGGGCAGATGTTGATCTCTTTTCTGTGGCAACCAGAAGGACCCAAGGGAATGGCACAGAGCTCTGGCAGGAGAGGTTTAGGTTGGATATGAGAAAAAGGTTCTTCACCCAGAGAGTGGTTGTGCACTGGCACAGGCTCCCCAGGGAAGTGATCACAGCACCAAGCCTGACAGAGTTCAAGAAGCATTTGGACAGTGCTCTCAGGTACATGGTGTGATTCATGGGGTTGTCCTGTGCAGGGACAAGAGTTGGACTTGATGATCTCTATGGGTCCCTTACAACTCAGGAATTCTATAATTCTGTGATTCTGTGTCATTAGCCAGCATTTTGCATGGCTAGCATCACTGAGTGAGTGATACTTCAGATATCTGGCATAGGAGAGAAGACATTGAGTTTTTAGCAAAAAGATCTTTCTTTGTATGATTCAATATGCAGTAAAGCATCTAACTTCCCATCTTTGAAACATACCTTGTACACTAAGTACATGTATCCTGGAAGAGAAATTGCTACCCAGTACTTGTAGCAGTATGNCTGGTCCTCCTCTCAGTCTGACAAGTGACTGAGTGCCCCAAGTCCCAAAACCCCACACTTATATATGCTTGGGTTCAGATGGGAACACCCAGTACCTCTCCCAGGGTGAGGGTTTTCACAATGGGCAATTTACTCAGTGAGTCACAGGATATTTTGGTCTACTTGATGGCCCATTAGCAGACATGACCCTCAGGTTGGGTGTGAAGGTGTTAATGACTCCTGGAGGGGAGTTATCACACCTGAATCATTGGTGTGAAGACAGGGAACCTTCTTATCTCTGTTTTCTCAGGCACACAGTCCATAGCCTGAGGTGCCAGGTGTGTCCTGGGCAGCTGTTGCAAACAATGCAGCATTAACAGTTCATGATAAATGGCAGAGAGGGTATGGAATATGCAGTTCCAGTTACATTCACACAGTGATAAACTGGTCCCAGCCACTATAACTAGGACAGGCTAGTTTGAGGAGTCAGGCCTTTAACAAAAGCATCTCTCCAGCAGGCAGGGTCAGTTTTTATTACTTTCTGTATTCATATTTATAGTATCATGACACCAAATTAGGAAGGTCCACTTTTGTTTTAATTATTTTAATTTCCTCCTAAAGTAAGAAAAGAAGATAAATTACTGATTTCAAACAGGGACTAGCAGACTAGTGTTAGGAAAGTTTTGTAGATACAGGTGCTTGAGTTCACCTGCCTGATGATGCTTCCTTTCATTCAAGTCAACTAGGCAAACTTGCAATATTCACTTTCAAAGGTTCCTGACCTTTCACAGTTAAGGCTATTCCTGCTCTGACAGCAACACAGCATGTCCTGGATAGCACAGAAAGCAGTGTGAGAACATTCTCCTGATCTCCCTCAGGATGCCTTGTGCGTGACGTTTATTACCTCTTAGGTGAAACATTTGTAAAGCCTACTGGAATTTAGGAAATCAGTCACTAGTAAGACCCCAACATTACATGGAGAACCTGTGACCTTATCTAGTTTCTAATGCTGTACAGAGTAGCTGTTGAACTATAAATAACCTGAACTGTGTGCAATGCAAGTAACAACAACACAAGTAGAAGTGAAGGTTCCTGTCTGTGGTTTCATAGTTATTTTTTGTCATTAATCACTGGCAAGAAAAACACAACTTCATAAATATTAAATATCTATTACTTAATGCTTTTATTACTTGTGCAGGTTTAACAAAGTATGTTCATAACTAGAAAAGAAATATGAAAAGCTGGAAATATCAGGTTGTCCAAATATTACATGGTTGCATTTCTTGTAAATACTAGTCCTGCTCCTGAATTTTAAAAACTTCTTTCATCTAATTGAGATGATTGTTGTCATGCTATTGAAATATTTAGATTGCTGTGAAGTAGGTATATATATTTTAGATGTCTCCAAACATGAAGCTATGAAAGAAATACTTACTGGTAACTGAGTTTGAGAGAGACACACCGTGAATTTGCAGGAAGGTTATTTGCAAATAAAATCAGGAGAAAAATTAAGAAGATGTACTGGCAAATGATCCTGAGCTGGGTTTTACTCTCAGCTGACAGTGATTACTTCAACTCCATTCAGCCCATCTTGAATACAAGCTAAATTTTTTTCCAATTTACTAGATGCCTTATGTGAAACGAGTTTGATCACTTCAGTCTCATTTCCCAGGTGACAAATGGTCTGTGGCAAAAATTCCCCGTTTAGTGGGTGCTGAGTTCTCTCAGCAGTCTCATGGGAGAGGCCAAAGACTGTGGGAATGGGGAGAGAGGGCTGTAGTAAATTGGCAGGGCAGGGCATGAGGAAGAAGCACGTCTGAACGCCCGGCTGGCGTAACAGTCTTTCCATTGACTGGAAATCTGGTTGCTAGGCTGCCGGACCTCTTTTACAAGCAGCAGAGTCATGCTATTGTTTTCTAAATAGTTTCAATTTTATGCAGGAACCTCTTTACATCCTTTCTATATATTTTAAATATTTTACTAGGCACATAGTAAAGCAGCTCGCTGCTCTGCTCAAGTCGGTGAGCAAAAGAAAGTCCTTCTACTTTATTCTGGCAAGAAGTGAGTCTTTCAGCGCAGTCCTGCAAAGAGTGGGCTTATGTCAGCCTTCCATCTGGGTGGCTAGCATGCACTCAGGAAGGAGGGGGGGCGGGGGGAGCATTGTTTTGGATTTCCCAGGTAGTAACGCAGACCCTGCATCTTAGGTAAGTGCATTCATCAGTGGGTAGTAGAGAGGGGGGAAAGGAGAGCAGGCAAAGCCTTGTGGGACAGCAGTACTCCACAGCACTTCAGTCCCTACATGGAGGTACTCAAGAAGTGAGGTCATCAGCCTGTAGATTTTGGCACACTTGGTAAGCATAAAACAAGGCTTAGACACAGTTCAACTTCGCAGCTCCTCTATCAGCAGGAATAGCTGAAGGAGTTAACCCATTACAGTGTCCAATTCTGGTCCCCACAATTCAGAAGAGATGCAGACAAGCTGGAGAAGGTTCAAAGAAAGGACACGATGATGATCGAAGGGCTGAAGAACCTGCCCTATGAGGACAGACTGAAGGAATGATGTCCTTTCTTCCTGGAGAAGAGAAGGCTCGAGGAGAACTCATCCCAGTATTCCAGTACTTAAAGGGCAGAAAAGAAAACGGAGGCTCCATCTTCACAAGGAGCCTCATGAAAAAGACAAGGTGCAACAGGTTGTAGTGGGAGAAGTTTCATCTTGACATAAGAAATCATTTTTTTACAGTGAGAACTATCCATCACTGGAACAACTCCTATGGATCAGTCCCTGTCACTGGAGTTTTCAAGATGCAGTTGGATGTGGTGATAGATGATATCCTCTAGATTTCCTTTCCCATGAAAGGTTGGACCAGATGATCTTCTGAAATCTTCTCCAATGTGGACTGTTCTATGGTTCTGTGAGTTTGATGAATAGGGAGTCTCTAAGCAGGCTTTGCTCCTGAGGAAAATGAGCGTGGGAAAAGATCAACATATCTGGCCTTCTGTGTTTCTTGCCTTGAGAGTATTGCAAAGACATGAAAGTGGTTTCTTTAATCTCTCTTCATTGTTCCTACTGCTTAGAGAACCAGGTACTGAGGGCACTTCGTTAATGGAAAAGTCTCTTTATTTTCAAGAACCCACAATCTGAACAGTATAAATAGAAAGTTTGCTTGGAGTTTTCTGTGGGACAATTGAAGAAATGAAAAACCAATAAAAGTAAATTTTTAAAATTCCATGTTTTGACTTTAAAGAGCTTCTCTGACTAATTGCAGTCTTCTGGACTTTTGCAAATAAGTTTCATTGTGTTACAAGCTGTTGCAATATGTGAATTTCTCAAGCCTGGATGCTCTTTCTCATCACAGCACCAACAAAACAAAATAAAAAAAAAAAGGACTTGGAAGATGTATTTCCTGTGCCAAACACCCTGTTCCTTCTACCAAAACAGCTAACAACTTTCCTCTGGGATTTATATGCAAGTTTACTTCCAATGTGAAATATCTTCCTTTCAAAGGAAGTTTGTCTCCTAGCTTATGATTTATGCAAAACAGCCTTGTGCTTTGGGACAAGGGAGGCACCAACAGTAAATGTCCATCAGTAAAAACAGCTTGCCAGCAAGGTTCCCTCTTCTCAGCTAGGACTCCCCTGCTTTGATCTTCTCATGCCACTTTCCAGGTACCTGTGTTGAAGTAGCCAAAGTGTTCCTCTGCAGGATTACTCTGACGTGTTTTCTGAAAATAGTCTGTTTCCTGCAGATTGCTATACATTGAAAGAATATATCTCTATCTGAGCTCTCTTCTAGTCATTTCAGTGGAAAATTAGTCATTTGGAGGAAGCCTGAAATCAATGAAATAGACAAGGCATACTGTTTAAGCTCCTTTCCTGTACATTATCCTGAGGAGTTTCAGAGACACTAACTGGAGTTCACCTACCCTGAGGCTGATGGAAGGTTAGGATTTTTCCTGGGTCTCTCTCTCTCACGTAGGTTAGCTGCACTTCAGCATCTCCCTATGATAAGGCTTATTTCTGACCAAATAAAAGTTAAATTTGTCTCCAGTTTATTATTAGCATGAGGTCCCCTTTTTGGTCCAACACTTCCTAGCAACCTGAAGATCTGTTTTTCAGCTTGCTTTTCACAAACTGTTATCATAAGTTCCCTGAAACAGAGTACTTGGTGAATTAGCCAATACCCTTGAAAAGATAACGATAGGAGAAATGGCCAAGCCCAGAAAAGACAGAAGGCGCTTTGCCACATTAACACAATCCAAACCCATAGTGCCAGGAGAGTATGGAGTAACCAAGAAGGGGTACATGAGAGGGGAACTGACTACACCCTTGGGGATGGTGCCACCCAGCCTGTCTCCAGGCAGAGTACCCTCCCCTTGGACTGCAGCAAGGGGGGTTCATGATGACAGTCCCACCCTGTCCCTTTGGAGATAAATGTGTCACTGCTTTCCTTTAAAAAGGAAGCAATGAAAAGGCTTTTCCTTCAAAGCTCTGAACCGAGCTTTGGCACCTTTTTTCCTTCTTGGGGTGTCAGTTCTTCCATTCAGCATCACCCACTCCTTTGGCTTGGCTCCCTCTGGCTTTTGGGGGACCCAAACCTGCAGCTTCCAGAAGCTCTGCTTAGCTAGCAAGTTATAAGCTGTTTCAGGGATTCTTATTCCCTCCTGCTAAAGTTGCTCCGTTTTAATTGTGAGTGATGACAGACTAATGAGGCCTGAAGGAAAGTACACACGGCAGTGCACAACTGAGCAAGGGCTGGGGGCACAACTGGGCAGAGCAGCTGCCGCTGCCAGCTATTTCTGTATCAAATAACCACTGCAGGGACTGGAGTCCAGCTCTTTGCTCTCCCTGTTCACAGTGTTAAACCACCAAGCCTGAGTTGTCTCCGTCTGCCCTGCCCAGCCCTGCCAATGTTTAATTATGCCATCTGGGGCCCAACATCTTCAGTGGGAGAGAACGAACTCATCCTCCTCCCCTCCTAAATTGCCTAGGGTCAGAGGTGTGCCTGTCCCAGAGAAAAGGGATGTGTGGGGCCTGAAGCTTTGTGTGCTCAGAATCAAAACAAAATGAGATTTCAACGTGATTGGCTGTGGCCCTTGGTGCATAGGGTACTAGGGGGCTGCCCTCTCATCCCGATGTTTTTGGTGCTCCCTTTGCACAGTGCTCTCCAGGTGGCACAGGGCCCTGCTGCGAAGCATACAGTGGGATACCAAATTTGTTCATTTGGGGAGGATGCAGCTATGACCTCAAAATTGCCTCTTCCTAAAAGAACTTTAACATATCATAAAATCTGGATATTTAGAAATCCTCCCGTACTCCCACACTATTCTATTAGACTTTTTAAGGGCTTTTTCTTCAATATAGAAGCATTGGCCTCACAGTAATGAAGACACTAAGATATCTGTTATTTTTACAGGGATAGCAAAAATTATACATTCTCAAACCTGTCTAAAATTTTTAAAAAATTATATTTTTCCTGTACTGAGAGTGGCACAGTCTCAGTATGTGATGCAGTGAGGTGTACATGCTCTTCTGACTTTCTTTGGATCTAGCTCACATAATTCACTTAGTTGTGATATCCATGAATAATGCACCTTTTCCACTCTCATTTTTGAATAACATGAATACCATTTCAATCTGTATTTTGCGTCTTGCAGATACATGCCAAGATTTTACTTAAAGTTACAACATGTTATAAAGTGTAATAGGGCTAATTCTTAATTGGGTGGCATAATCTTTGCCTCAAGTTCATTTGCTCCTTTATTTTCATGTTAAACTATTTTAAAGAGAAAAATAATCAAAGGATCTTTGCCCTTTTCTGAAATTATTTTCTTGCTCATATTAAAAGCATGTGGTTTTGTAGAGCTGTGATTCCTCTGTGGTGCTGGCTAAAGATTTAAGATTTGCTACAGGGATAATATTGAGTGCCATTATGAACACCTTGAAAAAGTGTGAAGCATTGGTCTGTTCATAAATCCTAATCATTGCTTACATAGGGGCAGGGTTTGTAAATGATTTTTTCTTAAAATAGCTGAACCTTTCCTTAGCCCTTAATTTACTTCTCAAGCTCTCATGCATTGCCAGAAAGGCAGGTGAGAGAAAAGTTGGTGCCCATACTCTTCTGCTCCCCCATCCATTTGAGCTTGTGGTAAAGGTGCTCTCAGGGAAAATCCAGGATCTCCCTTGTGCCCACCAAAAGCTTGTAGGTTTTACAGCCCTTCCCTGGACCATGGCCTTATGAACACACCTTGAAAGACAAGCAGGTGCCCTGTCCCCATTTTACAGATGGCTTAACAGATGTTGGCAAGTATTGTTAGAAACAGAGTTCTGGATTAAGGATATGTGCACAGAATAGCCCAAAACCACCACTTATTCATAGCCAGGTGGCCTTGCAGAGCAGTCTTATCATGCCCAGATGTCTGCTCATGCTGCCTGAAACTGGGGGCTCCCGCCTGGGGCCAGGAGCAGGAGCTGAGACTTGCACACCCCTTCACCACAGGAGCACCCCTGCTCCCAGCCCCCAGCTCCAGGGTCAGCAGCCCTCCTCCACTGCCAGGAGGGTTTGCTTGGCCTTTCCACATCTGATGCCAGTTGTGCTGGTTAGCCAGGGTCTGCAGCATTTCTAGGGTTTTATTTAAAGAACCAAAAGCTAGAAAAATTTACTTGAAGAGAGCATTTAGTCACAGATTCAGGTAGGGAGTGGCTTGGAAGTACTTGATTCAAAGCTGTCTGAGAAATATTAATTCAGCGCACTTGTGCTACTTCTTCTCCTTATTTCCTTATCCCAGTCAGGGAACAGCATAAGCAACAAATAAGATGAAGTATATGAAGAATAATGATGTTCCCTGGTAGTTGCAACCCAGATAAAATGTCATATCATTCAAATGTAAAGACAGGCAGGAATAGAATAATTAATGCCTTTAAGGACAACATTCATATTGCACAGATCATGTTTAATCTGCTATCTCCCAAAGTTTTTGTATTTTCATTGGCAGCCTGGCATTTTTCTAATTGATTTTATTTTTGTATATGCAGCCTGTACATATGAAATGCCCCTATTTTCCCTGTTTTCCCTGTTGGTAAGTTGGCTTATGGTAGTAATTTGTAATATTTACAGGCAAGGGAGGATGTGATCCACATGCTGAAGACAGAGAAAACCAAACCTGAAGTTTTAGAAGCTCATTATGGGTCTGCAGCTCCAGAGAATGTGCTTCGAGTGCTACACAGGGATGCCATCCTTGCCCAAGAAAAGTCTATAGGGGAAGATGTCTACGAGAAACCAATTTCAGAGGTAATTCATTTACAACATTATGTCTATGCAGGGAGAATCCACATATTTTGAATGTGTGCAAAGCACTCAAGAGGCTAACATGGAGATTGTACAATGACAAGAAATCAAAGAAAGTCTTGTTCACTTAAATGCAGAGTAATTTGTAAGGAAAGTCATTGGATTTGAAAACAAACCATAAAGAGGTTGTGTGCTTCTTAGGGCTAGTGCTGTTAAGCAAGACCAGAATCTTTGGGTGTTACATTTCTGGTTTTTAGATTCCTTTCAAGTATAGGCTTCAACCTCAACTACTCACAGCACTCGTAAGCACTCTTTGATTTTCTTGGCATACAAGACCACTATCATGTGGGTAGTTAAGAAAAGAAGACTTTTGGAGATTGACAATATTTATGGGATCATAAATCTGTATTCACTTTACATCACTTATGCTCTAGAACGCCAAAGTCAGTTCAGTCTCTAAAGGAGTCTTATAGGACTTGACCCTGTGCTTTTAAATAAATGAATATATAATAGACCTGGGAATGTCTGAGGCCAGGGTGAATGCCAAAATAAACAGCCACTGCTCATGTTTATAGTTTCATAACAATCCAGGGCACGGAGAAAGAGCATGTAACAATGTACAATATAACATACTGTAGTGGCTGCCCAAATCTTCACAGTTCCTCCTATTAGAACATTTAATTTGTTCACCAGGAATTGTGTCTGCCATGGGATGTCTTTATACAGTGTATTCTCATTGAAGAACCTCCTGGAATTTCTGGGATGATAGTAAATAAGGAAAGCAAACCTTAACATGTGGGAGCATGCATAAAATTCTGTCAAACAAGACTAAAAGAGTTTAACAAGGCCTTTTTTTAAGAAGCTGATAATTTGACAGGGACTTCAGCAAAAAAAAAGTACAACTTTGTCATGTGTAAGTTCACATGGGTTATGTTGAAACTAAAACAGAATGATGACAAAATTAAGTGCAAAAGATCTACTCTCAAAAGCTGAACCAAACTTGTCTCTTTTATAAAATGCAATGACAACTTTACTTTCACTGCTGTGGTCAGCCTCTGGAGACCAAATTGCCACAATCCTCCTGCTCTCTTACTTCCCTCAGTTTGCTGAGATGCAGCTGGGACCAAGGAAAATGGAATTCTCAGGGAAGGGACTGGGGGTGGGCAGAGCAAGCTCTGCCAGACACCATGCCAGGGGCAGGCAAGCAGAGAAGTACCAGGGCTGTGGGCTGATTTGGCAAGGAGGAGAATGGAGTTTTTCATCTGCACCTAAGAAACGGCAAAAGGAGAAACATGAATAGCCACGGTTTCTTTGGAGATCCTGGGCAACTTGGTAGACACACCTCCCTGGCCTTAGTGCTTGTTTGCATAATAACTGGCATATTAAATTCATTAAAAAAAATACAGGAGACAAAAAAAGGTAAAGTAGTAAAGTGTTGCTAATAAAGAAAGATAATTTCTGTCAAAAAAACAGGCTGAAGGAAAAATCCTAAGGCTTATAATTAATTATATTTGGTAATGTAAAACTGAATCTGTACCAAATCAGCAGTTCTACAGGTGTGTTGAAGATGCATAACTCAAATTTCAGCCTTGAGATTAGACTTTACACTCTAAATGTCGGTATCTAGTCCCCAGGTCTAGCCCTAGTGAACTCAGGCTCCCAAGGTCTGAGGTCTGAACTACAGCTTTTGCCATGTGAAATGAAGAAAGTATGCACAGCACCTACCACAGGGGACATTCTGCACTGCAACAATATTATTTGTTATCCTAAAACTAAGTGAACTTCTGCCCTTTGTGTATCTGAAAACTGTGCAAATGTTTATTGCTAATATGTCACCCAAATAAATCATTGCTTTCACAGGACAGTTATTATTATTTCTAGTCACTGCTTTACATAGAGCCCAAGATATAAAACTATGGGACTCACATTTACCAAACACAACACTGTTGGTTAATAAATCAAAATAAGTAATCAAGGAGACCTTTAAAATGGCCTGTTCTCCTTTCCTACAATCCAGCTGGACAGACTTGAAGAAAAACAGAAAGAGACATATCGGCGCATGCTGGAACAGCTCCTGTTAGCAGAGAAGTGCCATCGTCGCACAGTTTATGAGCTAGAAAATGAGAAACATAAACATACAGATTACATGAACAAGAGCGATGACTTTACCAACCTCTTGGAACAGGAACGGGAGAGGTGAGTACTTGGGACAGTGCAAAGACTATCTCCAGTGTCCCAGTGTTTTTTGGTTTAGCAGAGATTTGGTGGGATGTTTTCTGTGTTTAAATGACACTGAACTCATGTGTAAACCATTTGTAAATGTCAGTCCTCTCATGTTATTACTAAATACATTACTTTGGAAATCTAGAGCTGGAGGAATACACTTGAATGTTCCTGTAGTGTGCACTTGAATTTAGAAATGGATTTGTTTTGAATTATTCATGCCTGTTTTGGGTTCACCTCCAGGTAGCTTTTGATCAGATGTTATTTGTGTTGGCCAAGTTTGGGACTGGCTTGCTTAGCTAAGTGCTGCCTTTAGTGAATGACAGAGGACTGCTGCCACAGCAGGAGGATGGGGTAGGGAAAACCATAACACACAATAGGATAGTGGCGCACAAGTGGTGGGACTTTGCCACGCCCTTCACATTTAGGCTTGCAAAGTCACAAAGCATGTGTATTCTTTTTCATATTTTTGACAACATGTGCCTCAGTCAAGTTCTCTATTCCCCTGGAAGAAAATATTTTCATGTTTTACAAAATGTGCCCAGCCTGGTGGTATCTGCTCAGCCTGGTGATATCTGCAGTGTTTATCTCACTCCAGATTGTTTTTTCCAAGTGTTTATCCTGCTTGGGGGAGGAGTAATTTGTCCTCTGTGTCTCTAAGAAAAGAAAGATCACCTACCTTAGGTGAAGAATGAATATTCAGTTTTTCAATGTGAAATTTTCATGCTCATACCAAATTGCTTAAAATCAATCCATGATGTTATGTTTCTTTTTTTTTTCCCCTTAAAAAAAAAAAAAGAAAGCTCTGAGAAAAATATGTAAGGCAAGTTCAAAGAAGAAATGCTTTTGAGGAAACCACAGGCTTGTGGCAGACATTTGCAAAAAGCCAGGAGCAAAATTGTGTAGTGTATTTCCTGAGCTCACTTCAGCGCCAGCTTTGAGTAGGTGGCACATGAGCTACAGTGACCATATTTCCTGGTTTAATAGCTGTTGGGGTTTTCTGTCTTTATTTTCCTGGGTTGATTGGCAAACCTTAAAGCACAAAAATGCTTCTGTATCTTAGGAATTTGACTTTCATAGTAGAAAATAAAAAAACGTGTTGTATTTCCAAGTAAAGGGAAGTTTCACATCTGATTCTCATAGATGCTATTTTCTTTCTATCCTGAATATCCATGTATGTGTGGACATGCAGCCACTAAAATGGTGCAAAAGTAAAAGTGGTATAAAAGTACCATTTACATTTGTCTTTCTATTTTATATTCACATAATTTTGGCAATTGTTGCCTTCTTATTATTCCCTCTCAATTCATGAAGGCCACTAAATAGTCTAAGACTATGACCTGGTTCCAACTGACTTTCTTCAATGAAGTGATTAAAGATTTTTGTCTTACATTACTGCTGAGATATCAAGTCCCATCTCTGTGGGGATTTTGTCTTACCCCTCCTGCTCTTTCAAGCTTCAGGTTTTCTACATTTTGCAATTTTTGGAAAAACAGCAATTAAAAAAGAGAATTTGAGTTTCAATTTCTCTTGAAAGCAGATCTTTAAAAACAATCTGACGTTAGTCACTGCTGCCTCTGAACTGGTGGCTGCAGGGGAATATTTGCAGCGCTGAAGGCATTTTGATTTATGTTGAGTAACACCAGAAACCTGATGTTTGCTATTTAATCCACTTTGTTTGTCAATGGCACTAGTGAGAAAATTTGTTTGACGTTAGTAGTGACCAAGCTACCAAGAACATGGCATGTAGCTAAACACAGAAAACCAGGATGCATGTCCCTCCCTCCTCAGGGCCCTCCTTCCAGATCACTCACAGTGTAGATTAGAAAACTCAGGACAGGCTGTAAACCCCTCATTAGCATATAGTATTAGACGGTCTCAACACCTCACCTTTGTTTGCTGAGTGTGCAGGAAACTGAGGCTGCACCTACACCTTTGTATGTATTAAAAACTAGAAGTAGTATTGTTTGAGGGCCATAGTCACCAAGAAAGAGAGGGTGATGGGATGACTTCTCAGGAAAGCCCCAAAGCGGCAATAGATTTTGTCAAAAAGAAGGAGTTTGAAGTGGAAAGACTAAGTTGCAATAGGTTAAAACATACAAAAAACTCATACCTAATCTGCATTTTGGGACAGAGAACTGACCTGCCCAGAGGCATTTTTCAAGGCCCTGCATACGCATTCTTGTTTTATAAGTACCACTATGTATGTAATTCATTTTACTGTGGTGCTTTGAGGGTTATTTTATTAAGAGCTGAACAGACTTGCAGTCTCCATGAAACTGAAAAGGGACACGGAGGTCACTTTTTTTTGCCCGTCAGCCACTCTGCTGCACCCGCAGTTATGATGTTAATGAGACAGGGTGAGCCAGAGGAAGAACAGTGCTGTGGGATGGCCATCTCACAGCGGTCTGCTACGAGAGCAGTAATAACTCCTCTCCTGGACCTAAGTAATTTCAGTTATTTCTTTCCTCACAGGATTTTATCAATCTTTCCTACCCATTGTTGTCCACATCAACTTTCACAGGCCACATCTGCTTTTGCTGTCTTGTGAACGTTTGAACCAAGGAAAAAGGGGAATTCTCTAAGAGCAGAAATATGCCTCAGTTCTAGTGTATGCCTAGCACTCTCTTAATGTATTTACTTTGGAAAATATTTTTACATACATTTTCGTACATTATCTCTAATCCATCTACAACAACATGATATGAAAGCAAAGTGTTCCTGTGAGGGACTAATTGTTAGGTCAGCCTCACACAGGAAAACATGATTTGTCAAGAATAATTATGCATGAAAAACAAGTGAAAACTGTACACTGGGATATTCAAAATGTAGACAGCTGGGGAGGTCAAAGGAGAAAGCTGGAGTGCCTGACTGTTAGTGTTGGCTCTGCAACACCAAGTGGAACTGACCTGAAGAAAGGTTGTGGAAAAGGTTGGCATGTTACAGGAAAAGAGTAGTGACAACCATTTGCCAGATGGAGATGAAAGGACTCTGGTACTTTTAGTGGAGTGCTTCTGCAGACATGGTGGCTGAAGTGTTTTGCAAATCTCCCTATAGTATGCTATAATAATATCTAATTACGTTTGAAAATTACAGACAGTATTTTCTATTTTTCTATGCCACCAAATTTCCTTTTTCAAGGCTTGCCCACCTCAGCTGCTGTTCCTGTACCATCATGTTGTCCTTGGGCATCTCCTATCCCCAGAAATGCAAAACCAGCATCTTCCTGGAGCTTCCTGAGGAGGCTGAGGACTATGGAGAAGAGCTGGAGGCCCTTGGGGCCCCCTCAGACCTTGGCTGGCAGATGGTGGGGCAAGGAGTCTCTGGTCTGGCAGATGGAGAATGAGGGGTCTGGTTAGCATTGCACTGACAATGTGGCTTGCAGTTAACACCTGGAGAGCAGGAGAGCAGGCAGCAGCAGTCGCAGGGATAAAATTAGTCTTCCCAGCACAGGGAGCTGGTGGCCTGAGTTTGGGCTGAGCTGGCTGTGGCTAAACCAGCTATTGGTACTTCCCTACTCCAAAAATTCTTGTGTAAAGCAGGCTTAAATGAAATGGTACTTGGTTATTCTCTGTTCTGCCTAGTCCCAGCCCTGCTACCTTACCCTTTAGGGAACTGGGTTGAGTGGGTCAGGTCAGGGGGAATCTTTAGGATCAATTATAAACTTTTTAATTTGATTGGCAGGGTTTTTTCTTCTGGTGGAAAAGGGTAGGGCTCTGTGTAATCTTAGCACTTCTTTGACGTCTGGATTGACCTAGGAGATGAGGTTTAAAATGCTGACATTTTTAGAGGTGCTAATCTCTGAATAATTTGGTTGTACCCTTCTTTTAATCCCATTTGTGGACAGCACATTTTGCTGCTATTAAAAGCACTGGAAAGTTCCCATTGATTTTAAAGGTTCAGAAACAGGCTTGCTGTGAGGACCACTGCCTTGCAGGACTGACTAAAAAAATAGTCTGAAAGCCTTCAAAGTGGGGGGAGGAGGGAGTAGGGAGTTTCTTTTATAAGCAGGGGATGTGGGTTGCCGAATAGAGGGTGTCATGTGGCAGAAAGGCTTTGTTAGAGCTCTGTTATGGGAGATCTGTGTGACTGCTTTGTGATTAATTTGAAAATTTCCACCACGACCCACAAAACTGTTGACACTCTGTCACCCTACCACACAAGGTGTCAGTAAAAATACACCCCATATCTAAGTGTTGTCTGTCCTAGAACCTTGATATTATGTTTAGCCATATTTCATTGTAAGATTTCAGTGAAGTGATGAGGATTTTAAATTTGCTCTTGCTTTCCTCACTGCTTCAAATTATTCTTTACAACCACGGCGACGGTGTTCCCAGTGCACTGAAGCATTTCACGTTTTCCTCAAAGGCAAGGCCGAGGATTCAGTCTGTAGTTCCTAAGCACTGCCCTGCTAAATCTGGTTTTAGTTATACCCTCTTTTTGAAGTACATGGCCATAATTAGATCTGCTTAAAGGAGACAGCAAGACTGTGACCCCAGATCTTTCCTCCACAAAGTTTTCTTTCAGTCTTCACGTAAAATTGTCTCTTCTTTGCCTCCCCCATCTCAGCACCCCCAGCAAGGAATGCACTGGCAAGCCCCTCGGAGGTCTGTGATAATACATTCCTCTCAGCTTCCGTCATCCTGGCACTAAGATGCTCTTGGCTGCTCTGCTGGTGACGTAATTCTGGGCCCGCATCACCTGCAAAG
Organism: Grallaria varia; assembly: GCA_013396735.1. NCBI lineage: Eukaryota > Metazoa > Chordata > Aves > Passeriformes > Formicariidae > Grallaria > Grallaria varia. Next base: position 180,720 of record VWZG01007988.1, on the reverse strand, counting down.
GAAACTGATCTGAGAGCAATAAAGCACACAGCCGTCTTGAAACAAAAATGGGAGTGTTGATGTTAACAAGTTTTTTAAATCCTTTTCTTCCTTTTACACATTTTTGCTTTTATTAACAAACTTCCCCTTCTCCCTTTTCCCACAAGACGGCAGCACCAAGTCTTTCATGGGGATGTGCTTGCCTTTTGTTTCCCTCTATTTGGACCTAAGCAAAGGCTGGAGCGTAACAGAGCCTGGAGATTTTGTGTGTGTTACCTTTCTAGTTTGTATTTTCTCATTATTTTTATGAAGACTGTAAAATAAAGAAGCTCTCAGGATGACAGCAGGACAGAGTATCCATCAGTCGATTACTTGTTTAGAGAACAATCAAGATAAAAACATGGTGTTCAGACTAAGAAATCTCTGTGATTTACCACTGTAAGGCCAAATTGTGTGGTAAGAATAGCCCCATACAGAGATACTGGGGTGAGGTGTAAGGTCCAAACATGTAACACCAATTTTGGCTTGTAACTGTGTGATCTGTTGGTGATTCCTTTAAAGCCTGGGAATTAAATTATTTTACAGAAATATTTTTGCTATATTTTTTTCTCCCAAGAGTTCTTAGCCATATTGGTACTCTGGCTTTTTTCTCATATGGTGATTGTTTCTGTGTCCTGGTTTCCAAATTGCAACCCAAAAAAAGGAAAAGCCCATCCAATGGGGCTGTGGGAATTCACCATTGCCTACAGTAGTTGCTCATCTGACTGCACATTACTGGCTGTAGTAGAGCACTGAGTCACTCTCTGTCTACTTTTCAGTAAGCACATCTCTAAACTAAATCTTACCATTTAGAATACAAAGGCAGCAGTACAGTTTTTATTCCTTTCTTTTAGGCTGACATGCTTTTAGGCTGACATGCTATCTCTACGGTCTGGAAAGGCTGGCTATTGTCTTAAATGTAATATATTCACAGGATCACAGATCACAAATACTGTGGTAGTCTATTGAAATAAATAAATTAAAAAACCTTGCAATGACAAATACAATTTCTGCACAGTTAAGTAAATCTGAAGGTCATCCATTTTGCAGGTCCTGTTTTACTGCTCCAGCTGACTGTAAGGCAGAGATGGTTTGAAGTTTATGTTTTAACTAATGAATCTGGTCCCAAGTTCCAACAAAATGGCTCCAAAGGTAATTTAAAAATGAGAGAACAAACAGACACATCTGACCGTGGAGAAACAATATGAAACTATTGCAAGTCTTACACAATGTGAGCTGGGACTAATCCAAATCCATCTCTTTACACTTGGATAGTCCTCAAAACTGTCCGCTCTTTCAGTCACTTCTGGGATTATATAAAATGGCATCATGTGTTGTTTCAGCTATTCTTCCAAAATTTTTTAGAAGTAGGCATCAGCTTCACAGCCCTTGAGAGAGAATTATTATACAAAACTATATGTAGTTTGTTATTCCTGAAACTTTGCTTGCTAAAATCATCAATTCAAGTGCTCCCAGGGTCAGACAGGGGAAAAAATTACTTCATTCGAAATCCACTCACGAAGTCAAACTCTGTCCAGGGTGCAATAGGCAATAATTTTAACTTTTAAGGGGTCTTCGGCATGTTTCAGAGTTATACTACTGAAATAAAGATCAGTCTACAGCTCTACAGAGGCCATCTTTTTAAGCTGTCATTTTTTTTAGGCAAAGAAAACAAGAACTGAATCAGGGTCATGTAGGAAAATTGCTTCCTCATTCAGAAAGATTAGAAACAGCTTTCAGTAGAAGTGCCAGGTTTCATCAAATTTCTAAAAAATTTAGATAGATGCCAATTATTTACAAGTATAAATATATGATAATAGGCTTCAACATGTCGGATATTTGCTTTATGTTTAAATAAAAGTTTATCTGTGCAGGGATTCACAGACTAATTAGTAAAGTACATGACCAGCTACTTAGATTAATACCCAACTAATATTCTAGACCTGTTCGATATGGTCCAATAAATTCCACTAAGTTGTGTGAAGAACCTCAAGATGTCATCCTACTAGGGGGTGTTATTCTTACTTAGTGAGCCTATAGAGAAATTTTCCTAGCCCTAAACAGATGTAATGCTTTTTCCACCTTCTTTCTCCAAAAGGGTGCCAAGTTGTGTATCCATCCCATTTCTGCAGTATCTCCACAGCAATGGAGAATAACAATGAGTTTTGTATTTACATTATTTCAGTTTTCATTTCTTTTTAAGGCTTATATGTGGAAAAATCTTAAGGCAGAAATAAAAAATCTAGGGGGTGCACATATCCAAACAAAGCATTCTTGTGAAATTTGCCAAGGCCTGTGCAAATGTGAGGAGGGAAAAAAGCAAAATGGATTCACCACAAAGTACCTGAGTAGGTGCCTGATTTGTTTTGCCTGATAGGTGTTGCTATAGTTAGTGTTTCAACTAACTTTTTAAAAACTCATTACAACATGGCATTTAGGCTGTAAGATTACTATAAATGTCAACAAGGAAAATCTGGTGGCTTAATTCACAAGACCAGCTAGTCAAAAAACCCATATCAAATAACCCTGTGATGATGTAATTCACAATCCTTCGGTCAACTGTTGGGATCTGAGTCTACCTCCTTGAGGAGGCCCTCCTGGTCACATCACTGGTCCCCTGGGGTGTCTGTTCCCATTCTTCCTAGGTAAAATTGGTCTACTTTTGCAAGTCACTTACATAATTTTGAGTTCTTTTCACCAAAGAGGTGAAAATCTTCTTGTAAGTTGGTGTCTGGGTATTCAAATTCCCCTAGGCTCAGGAATTCACTAGTCCAGGCAGGTCACTTCATCTTCCAAAAAAGTGAGGATTTTTCACTTGTTCATTTGGTGAATTGTGCTAAGATGGGGTCCTCTCAATCTGTTGCCTTTCTTAAAATGACGAAGACAGAAATGAAGTTACTGATTTGAAATAAATATTTCACTGAAACGACTGAAATCCACATGAAACACTTTTTTCACTGGAATGAGAGAGAAATAAAGCCTTTTTTTTTTTTCTTGATACTTCCTGAATTTTTGCTTCAGCTTTGAAAACTGAAAAATCAATTACTAACACAGCCCTGTTATTCAGCTGCTTATGTTAGGGAATGATTAATAGTAATGTAGCTGTGCATGTAAAGCCCTAACGAGAAAAGATAAAGAAATGAGCAGAAAATGAGGCTAAATTATAGCAAAATGACAGCAATGTTTTTCTGATGATAGCAATTATATCGTAGCTGAAAAAGTATCTCTGGTGACAAGTATATATATATCACAAAATGAAAGTTCCTGTACAGTTCCATTTAAAATGTTTATTTTCAGAGGAACTGAAAAGGGATAGATGTATTCTCTTTCATCATTTAAATGTCAGTCTTTCCCTAGGTGACTTAACTTGTTTTAAAATGATGCATAGCATAGCTTTCAACATTTTTTCACTTTGAAAATTACTGGCTCGGATACAGCCCTGGTTTCCAAAAACAGTAAGGGAAGAACAGTGTCCGTATTGGTGAAAGGCAGGCAGCTGGTGTGGAGGACAGGGCAGTGCAGCTTGCAGTTGTTGTTGCACAGCTCATGTGATGTGGGCATGGCTGATCCACAACAGAGTCTGTCCTAGTTTGACTGGCTCATGTCCTTACCTGACAGACCACGTGCTGTTTGTCCAACTTGCTTTCGGTGGCAAGCGCTATTGCCTTGTGCTCATCATGAGCACACCAAGCTCACTACGTCCAGCTTCTTCAGGTCTTAGGAAATAATTAATCTGTAAACATGCCATCCTGATGCTGGATTTTAGGAGAACAAAGCTGGCATTGTTGCAATTCCTTTGAAGGCAGCAGAGCATTTCTTGATTAACGGGATTAATGAGAATCAGAGTAGGAACTCTGAAATGTGTGTATGCATGTACCTGTAGAAGTCTATACATGCATATATAAATGTATTACATGCAGCAGTTTATTGAGTGGAGTTTTAGTTTCTTCATATGAGTTTGCTCTCCAGAAAATTAACTTATCAACAATACATATTTCCAGTAAGATTATACTTTTATATGATTTCTATATGCATTTTGGTTCCTAGTAGTAGTAGTAATAATAATAATATTAACAATAACAACAACATTAAAACCAAACATTAACAATAAGAATTTTTTTTCATAATTTCTACAGATAAATTATGCCCTTGTATTTTGAATGTTTTTTGGTCAGTATTGCCTATTGATTCTACCAAGGAGGCTGCAAGCTTTTGCCTCTTTGTGCATGAGGAAACGTTTGCATTTATGTCACTACAAGATTTTAAAAGATATTAGTGATTTGTAAGTGGATGCTCAGTGGAAGTCAACAGCTAAAAACTGAATAGAGAACCACAGGATCTGATTGACCAAGCCCTGCAGTTTTTCAGAGGGTAACACAGACACAGTAGAAATAAATTTTAAAGCAAAGGCAAGCAAAGAACCTTCTAATTCACATTAACTGTATGAAACTGCCTTGGTTTCTTCATTGACTGCTCTCCATCTTGCAGCCTGAGTTTTCCCTGTCCTTTTTTTCACCATTCAAACACTCAATGGGCTGATAGTCAGGACATCACCTTGGAAAGTGGTAGTGCAAGCTAGAATTATTTCAGACTGAGTAGAGAAATAAGACCAGATCTGCCACTCCACGGGCAAATAACACAGGGGTGCTGGTGCAAGAGTCATGCCCCTTGTTAAGTCTCTCTTTGAATAGAAACACCTGTGGCTCCCATCCTTGTGTGATGTCTGTGGTCAGCCCATGCCTCTGGTCCTCAGAACAAGGCCCTTGCTTTTAAAAACAAGCATTTTATAAGGCCCCAATAGCCTCAGGTGAAGAATGATGTTCAGCTCAGGCAAGAGGAGGAGACTACCAAGGATATACAACAGCAAATCTGGGCAAGTGAAATATAGATCTGCACAAAAAGTTTGGTGCCTGGGAATATTCAAATTTATACGTGCATTATTTTTTTTTTTTTTCATTTTGGTTTGTGTTTTGACTTTTTTTGTTTTGTTTTTGGGTGTTTTTTGTTGTTGTTTTGTTTGTTTGTTTTCTCCTTTCCTTTAAAAATTCTTCATTGATTGCACTCCAGATATCTATGGGAGTCTTTTTTGGATCCTGCTCTAAGCAGCTAGAAGGTTAAAACAGCATTCTCAAATCTAGAGCAAGTCTAGCCCCTGTGTGAGGGCTGGGAAGGGGTGCAGTGGGGACACACTTCTGTAATTACCTCTCAACAGACACAAATCTAATGCAATCAGCAAACCTAAGAATTGCATGAGCTGTTATAAATAGCTATGTGATAATCAAAAAGCTCTGTGTAGGTGTTTTTTATTTGGTGGGATTTTTTTTCACAGTTGTGATGGGTTTGGTTTTTTGTTCTTTTTCTGGTGGGGGGAGAGGTGCCCACTTATGCTGCAGCTCCAGAACACATGGGCCAAAAGCACTAGCAAAGGTGGGGTTGTGAGATGGATGTGGTAGGCAGGTGTGTGCTCTTTTGTGTTCAGGGCAAGGGCTGAGCATCCTGTCAAGAAAACTTATGGAAATACCTTCATGGCCTTTCAGATTGAGTGTTGAGACATGGCATATTAGCATGTGGTGTGACAGTCAGGGATTACTCAGTGCTGATGTTGGTAAAATCTATCAGTCCCTCTTTAGTTCATAAAAGCAGTTGCCAAGTGCTTTTCCATAGCATTTGAAATATTTACTGAGTATTCATTATTTGCTAAGTCACTGAATATGGCATTCACAGGAAATCATGTTTAAAAATCATGAAGGAATTTTCATGAGATTACTTATTTTTCTAAGTGTATATTGTTTTATTCTTATGTCGTGACTGAGGTAGCCAAGCATGATATAAACAAGTGCACACACAGCTTTTTTTTCTAAAAATGTCTGAGACCCTGCATTGACAGAGCTGAGTTTTTATATTGACTTCACCTGAGCAGTTATTTGCTCTCAAGCTGCATTGCTTCACTAATTTTTTTGTACACTTTCCCATGATTGAGAGCCTCTCATGGTGATTCCAGACACCATCACTTTTGTTGTTTGATGCTAAAATGAAGCAGCAATTCTCTGAAGTCTGTTTTCTCTCATTTTTCCTGCCCACTTGTTTTATTCACTGTATCAAATACATTATTTCAGTTATGTGTCAAATGGGAAACAGCAAGGTGGACAACCTTTAGTTGTAGATGTAGGACTCAGGTACCTTTCAATCCCTTTTGAGGAGGGGTCATTGAGAAGAAGCACAAAAGAAAAGGAAGTCCAGAAAAGGTCATCAGGAGTTAGACCAACAGGGAAAGAACTGAACTGATGGAGCTGGAAGATAAAGGATGAGGAATAGCACAGAGACAGGTTTAGGCCAACAGAACAAAAGTAACACAAAGGTGAAAATCAGTCAGGCTTAATTTCATGTCCCAAACCCACCTTGAGCAAAAGAGGCCAAGACATTCCTAACAGACTAATTCTCTCCACATAAACTGAGAACAGGCATGGTTTTCCCTGCTTTCAAAGCCTCGAGCTCACTCTTCCACCTACTTTTTCTACATGAACATCTAGCATATCAAAAGCGAGTAATTCAGAAAAACAAGGGTGGAGCCCAGAGCAGGTAAAGACATCATTAGTGGAATGCTCTGATGGAGCACAGGTAGGTGAAATAGCCAACATTAACAATGGCAGGTCCACAGAGGGCAGCAAGGAACCATCTTGCCCTGTGCACTTCCCTGAGGTCCTGGACACCTCTTCCCCTGGCTCCTGAGATGCTTTGCTCAAAGGGTCACAGCAGGTTTCTATGAGATTATTGGTGCTTATTCACAAAATAGTGATCAAATCATACCATAAAAGAGTAACCTTGACATAGACAAGTCCTGCTGGAGCTGTAATCACTTTTACATAAGGGATTTGCACCAGTATTGGAGATACTGAGCTTTCCCAGCTATCACAAAGATACACACAAGTGTTAAGAAAGCAGAAAACCAAAAGGAAGGGGGTGGGGGAAAGCAACAGGAAAGAAAAGAAAAAAAACCAACAAAAGAACAGAAATGCTTTTGTTAAACTTTGGAGTCATGCTTCCCTAAAAGGCAGCAGATCCTAATGCAGGGCAATTTTCATGCTGCAAAGAGAAAAATAATTTAAAACCTAGGCAGCATGACTTATTTAGAAAGATCTGAGGAGTAATAAAAAAGCCTGCGTGCAAATGTATGAGTGTGTGTATGTGCACACAGTTTCTTTAACAGCTGCGTGGAATAACCTGTTTTAAATAAGTACAAAGGTGAACAAAGCCAGTTGTCAGTGCAGCTCACCAAATGAAGCTTTTTAATGTGCATGACGTATGCAATATAAAATGTATTGCCTGAGATATAACAGCACGGAGTCCAGCTTGAAGTCTTTTTCTCAGGCTTTTCTTACAAAGTCATGTTTCAAGTATTTACTGCATTTATCTTAGTTATTTATTTCTCTCCAAAAGGCTAAATGGATCACCTTGTTCACTATATCTTCAGCAGCAAATTAAAATAAGCCCCTTCTCTCCCTCAATATTCAAAATTTTCCTGTTCTATCAAGATACCACTGAATCAATCCGTATCTGTTGCACTCAGAGTAGGCAACTGTCTAAGTAGAAAGTGGAGGTCAGGTCTGACTTAACAAATGAGTTTGACTTACCAAGAGAAGGGAAGAAAACAAAAACAGAACAATGATTGAAGATTTTCACTGCTTTGAAGGTTTTATGAACAACAACAAAAAGAAGTCTGGCAAGCACACAGTGTACCTTTTCACGTATGTAAGTAAACACAAATTTAGGAAAAGCTTTGCTTTGCACAAACAGAAATATTTGGGCTTTTTGTAACATGCTACAGTACTTGGAGCGAGTTGCAAGCTCTCTGCCTTCACTATGTGTTTCTGCACTGAAGATGAAGAGCAAACCGAGAGCAGGGCAATCTGCTGGAAATGTTACAAAGCCCTGTTTACAGAAAATTTTATAGTCAGGCAGCCATTTGTTACAAGTCTCTAAGATCCACAAGAGGAATCTATTGTTGTGCAGAGTTCAGGCAATTTTTGAAGAGAGTGACTTATCAAAGAAATGTGTAGTCTATTAGCACATCATTAAATTGTTAAACCAATTCCATCTTTTGCTTCCCAGTTACTCTCCTCTATAGCAGACAACTGTACCAGATGCGCAGAATAATTTCTGACTTTTGGAGGTGAGTTGGAATTTGGGATTCCTATCTATTCCCTCCCCTGCTTTTATTTCTTGTTGTTTTTTTTCATCTGGTCTCACAATATTGCAAGTGCTGTTTTACTCAGGAATGCACTTCTTGGACTCCTTCATCCCAATGAAAGCATGAATGAAAAGATTCACTAGCAAGTTAGACTTTCCCAGCCTTTGATGTGACTTAAAGTTGGAGGCACTCTTGAGAAATAACAGCATTGGGAGCACCCCCATATTTTTATATAGACACACAATGTGATTTCTATGCAGTAAAAGATGGATACAGACGTATCTCAACCAGTACAGGTGTGTGGGCTCCCCACTGCCACACTGCACTTCGTCTTACAAGTTTTGCAGCCAGTTGTCTGCTGGTTCACATCTAGACCACTTTGGCAACTCCAGATCATGCTCCCTGTTCTTCTATTTCTAAGCTGCAGAGTAAGCTGAGGAAGCTGGCAGTCTGGGATAAGTCCCCTCTGGGGATCACTGGTGGTCACAGGTGCCACTGGTGATTGTCATGAGGCACTGTACGTGGTATATATCACCTTATCTTGAGGACCCAGCCCGATTTAGATTTTTCTCAAGATGAGGTTGCCCAGGCCCTAGAAAGATTGCCCAGAGAGGTTATGATGTCTCCATGCTAGGAGGTGTCTAAGACTCAAGCAGAGCGGGCCTTGTGCAACCTGCTCTAACTGGATCTGCAGGAGGCTGGACTAGACATCTCCAAGGTCCTTTCCAACCTCAACAATTCTGTGGGTTTATGATGTGGTACTCTCTGGTGGACATGCATTTGTTGATGACTCTGATTGCACCTGTCTTGACCTAGACTGGCGTGGGCTTTGTGGCATTCTCTGAGTGTTCCGTTTAGCACATCCCTTGCCAGGTACAGACCCTGGCAATGCCCACAGTCACCTCTGTTCTTCTTGTGGCACATGATAGTTCTGGCTGCTGGGTTTTTTTGCTATGAAATTTGTGATGGGAAGAGGCAATTCCTTGAGGTCTCTGGTGTAGGTAGGAGTCCACTGCATGGTTGCTATGATTGTGAGTGGCTGAACTTCCTGAGATAGGTGATCCCTGCTAGCATGGACCTCCAGTGCCCCCTCCCTTCTTCATGTCACATCTGTACAAAGCTGACTCCTATAAATTCATGGCTGCTTTCCCAATATAGGAATATATTAGGATCCTCTTGATGTCCCTGAACTTTCTACTCTGAGCTGAGACCATGAAAACACAGGTGAGGGAAGATGTGTTGCTTGCGGTTGCAGCGTGGCCCAAGTGTGGCAACGTGGACAAAAGAAGAGTCAGAACAGACATGAGAGGACACTGAGGAGGGTTGTTGATTTGGGAGAGGTCGGGATTAGAAATGAAGAACAGAGGTGAGGATAACTTGGGACTGAACAGTGGGTGCAGCGGGACTGGGACAGGCTGTGCAGTGAGATCAAAGCCCAGAGCCAGCTGGGATGGGATGTGTGACCAGATACCCTGCTGCCAACCCAACAGTGCCAGTGGAACAGAGCCTTACTCTCAGCTGCTGATCACAGCCAAACCCATCTGTCAGCAGATAGTTTTGAAACTTGCTTGCAAAGTGCTCTATGCCCTTCTAGTATCAAACTGCCTCGAGGCTGACACCATGCTATTGCTATCCATTATTTTGTTAACATAGATTGCAGACTTTTATGCCAGCCATACAAAGTATCTAAACTCTTCTGACATCTCCTAAAATGCCCATATGATGCCACATCATAAAATTTCAATGGTCAATATCTATTTTAGTGTTTGCCATTGTGCATGCTATTTCCTATTTTTAAAGACTATTTAGCTCTACCAAACAATTGTTAGGATTGCAAAGGACACAGTAAGTAGAGTAAGCAGAGTATCTGTCTGATCAATGCATGTGATCATTTGTGTTTGCATAATCAAATGTATTTCGTACAGAAACCTTTTCTCCGACACTGGAAAAATAGAAACATAGCAAGATGTATCAGCTTTGCACACAGGAAGAAAAGATCTCTCTGTAGGACCCCAACTTCATCTTTTGGAAAGTATTTAGTAAATGAGGCAGAGGAATATAAAATAGGAGAGAATGATTAAGGCTAGTATGTATTTCCCTGGAAAATGTGACTCTACTCCTGTTGCATTTGTGTGATGGATTTCCTACGTTGTGCTAGTTAAGTCATGTGAAGCTAATTTACATGGCTTGTGAGTGTTTTTCACACTAAAAAGGGCTCTCATTTGGGGGGAGCTTGTTGGATCTGCGCTCTGATGTGGAGGAGTCTGCAGCATCCACTCCTGGGTGGAGGCAAATGGGGTTGTGATCTGAACACATGCAGCACCCACCCTGCAGTGCTTTGGAACCCACAGCCTATGCACTCCGGAGCAGGTGTCCCAACCCAAACCTTAGTCCCTTTGTGCTTCCATCTCCCACCCAGAAATTCATAGTTCTGTTCTCAGTGGAGTCTGAAGAGGGTGTGGTAAATAGGGCCTTGAATAAAAATCATAAAATCAATCACTAAGCACCTGCTTTTCAAATGAGCTCTGTCCAGTCTGTATGCTGAATGAGGTGAGGATCCTAAGGAAAAATAATGAAAGAACATGAAATTAGATAGTTTCTCAAAAATGTAGACACATGTTAGTCCATTTTTAATGGATAATACTATTTGACATGATTTCAGTGTTTTGGCTATTAAAAGCTTAAGAAAAGTAGAAGGTGAACAGGAAGGGAAAGAGGAAAGGAAAGGGAAGGGAAGGAGAAGGGAAAAGAAAGAGTGGTTTCTGATTCCTCTTGTAAATCCTGAAAAGGCGACTGTGAGCAATCTAGGGAATCATTAGGCAAATAAAAGGAATCCCCAAGACCTTTTATGTTGTTTGGGGAACAAAAGAGCCAGTTTAGGAGTTCTTTAATGCAGGGAGCTAGCAGAATGGTACTTTACAGACCTCACCAGTTAGCCTTGCTACTATGCATGGATTTTCAAAAAGAAACACGTGTGTATGAAATCCACAGGGGATTTTCTCCATGTATTCATGCTTTCATCAACTGATGTTAAGATCGCCCAGCGTTCACCAGCAGTAGCACTGCCACTTCAAACACTGGGAAGACAAGAGGAAAGCAACAGGAACTTTTGTTGAGCTTGAGGAATGAACAGGCAGCTGGGACTGGGAAGCATCCCTTCGTGCATCCCAGTTCAATTAAACAAAAACAACTCACAAAGGTTCTCTGCGATCAAATCGTTATTTCTTAATCATGCACCTATAAACTGTACCTATAAACAGCCCGGGGTGGCTGTCAATAACAAACTCCGGGAATGCGGTCCCAAGGGGAAGCGCCGGCAGGGGCGAGCCCCCCGCTCCGCAGGACCCTTCCCCCAGTCCTGCCCCATCTCCACGCAACGCGGGGCACGGCCATCACCTGGGGTGCCCCAGAGTCGTCCTCTTTTGTTGTTGTTTTGGTTGCTTTAAAAAAAAAAAAAAAAAAAAAAAAAAAAAAAAAGAGAAAAAAAAAAAAGTAAAAGGGGACAA